>OX596282.1:24823221-25423221 GCA_951394225.1 Harpalus rufipes | reverse complement strand
GAGTAATATAATGTACAATTTGTTTAAATATTCAGGGGATAAGATATAAATTTTTGAGAGTTTAGAATATCAAAATATTATTGGAACATATAACATCCCCTATCAATTTAAAGAGAAGCCGTATCACAACCATATTTGGTAGGGTACTTAAGACAACCCCCCTGAATAATTTCATGTACATTTTGTTTAAATATTCAGGGGATGAGATATACATTTTTGAGAGTTTAGAATATCAAAATATTATTTGAATATGTAACATCCCCTATTAATTTAAGAAGAAGCCGTATCACAACCATATTTGGTACGGTACTTAAGACAACCCCCCTGAGTAATTTAATGTACATTTTGTTTAAATATTCAGGGGATAAGATATAAATTTTTGAGAGTTTAGAATATCAAAATATTATTGGAACATATAACATCCCCTATCAATTTAAGGAGAAGCCGTATCACAACCATATTTTGCATGGTACTTAAGACAACCCCCCTGCGTAATTTAGTGCACATTTTGTTTAAATATTCAGGGGATAAGATATAAATTTTTGACAGTGTAGAATATCAAAATATTATTGGAACATATAACATCCCCTATCAATTTAAGGAGAAGCCGTATCACAACCATATTTGGTAGGTTACTTAAGACAACCCCCCTGAGTAATTTAATGTACATTTTCTTTAAATATTCAGGGGATGAGATATACATTTTTGAGAGTTTAGAATATCAAAATATTATTTGAATATGTAACATCCCCTATCAATTTCAGGAGAAGCCGTATCACAACCATATTTGGTACGGTACTTAACACAACCCCCCTGAGTAATTTAGTGGAGATTTTGTTTAAATATTCAGGGGATGAGATATACATTTTTGAGAGTTTAGAATATCAAAATATTATTTGAATATGTAACATCCCCTATTAATTTAAAGAGAAGCCGTATCACAACCATATTTGGTACGGTACTTAACACAACCCCCCTGAGTAATTTAATGTACATTTTGTTTAAATATTCAGGGGATGAGATATACATTTTTGAGAGTTTAGAATATCAAAATATTATTTGAATATGTAACATCCCCTATTAATTTAAGGAGAAGCCGTATCACAACCATATTTGGTAGGGTACTTAAGTCAACCCCCCTGAGTAATATGATGTACAATTTGTTTAAATATTCAGGGGATGAGATATAAATTTTTGAGAGTTTAGAATATCAAAATATTATTTGAATATGTAACATCCCCTATTAATTTAAGGAGAAGCCGTATCACAACCATATTTGGTAAAATACTTAAGACAACCCCCCTGAATAATTTCATGTACATTTTGTTTAAATATTCAGGCGATGAGATATACATTTTTGAGAGTTTAGAATATCAAAAAATTATTTGAATATGTAACATCCCCTATCAATTTAAAGAGAAACCGTATCACAACCATATTTGGTAGGGTACTTAAGTCAACCCCCCTGAGTAATATAATGTACAATTTGTTTAAATATTCAGGGGATGAGATATAAATTTTTGAGAGTTTAGAATATCAAAATATTATTTGAATATGTAACATCCCCTATTAATTTAAAGAGAAGCCGTATCACAACCATATTTGGTAGGGTATTTAACACAACCCCCCTGAATAATTTCATGTACATTTTGTTTAAAAATTCAGGGGATGAGATATACATTTTTAGAGTTTAGAATATCAAAATATTATTTGAATATGTAACATCCCCTATCAATTTCAGGAGAAGCCGTATCACAACCATATTTGGTACGGTACTTAACACAACCCCCCTGAGTAATTTAGTGGAGATTTTGTTTAAATATTCAGGGGATGAGATATAAATTTTTGAGAGTTTAGAATATCAAAATATTATTTGAATACGTAACATCCCCTATTAATTTAAAGAGAAGCCGTATCACAACCATATTTGGTAGGGTACTTAAGACAACCCCCCTGAATAATTTCATGTACATTTTGTTTAAATATTCAGGGGATGAGATATAAATTTTTGAGAGTTTAGAATATCAAAATATTATTTGAATATGTAACATCCCCTATTAATTTAAAGAGAAGCCGTATCACAACCATATTTGGTAGGGTACTTAACACAACCCCCCTGAATAATTTCATGTACATTTTGTTTAAAAATTCAGGGGATGAGATATACATTTTTAGAGTTTAGAATATCAAAATATTATTTGAATATGTAACATCCCCTATTAATTTAAGGAGAAGCCGTATCACAACCATATTTGGTACGGTACTTAAGACAACCCCCCTGAGTAATTTAATGTACATTTTGTTTAAATATTCAGGGGATAAGATATAAATTTTTGAGAGTTTAGAATATCAAAATATTATTGGAACATATAACATCCCCTATCAATTTAAGGAGAAGCCGTATCACAACCATATTTTGCATGGTACTTAAGACAACCCCCCTGCGTAATTTAGTGCACATTTTGTTTAAATATTCAGGGGATAAGATATAAATTTTTGACAGTGTAGAATATCAAAATATTATTGGAACATATAACATCCCCTATCAATTTAAGGAGAAGCCGTATCACAACCATATTTGGTAGGTTACTTAAGACAACCCCCCTGAGTAATTTAATGTACATTTTCTTTAAATATTCAGGGGATGAGATATACATTTTTGAGAGTTTAGAATATCAAAATATTATTTGAATATGTAACATCCCCTATCAATTTCAGGAGAAGCCGTATCACAACTATATTTGGTAGGGTACTTAAGACAACACCATTGAGTAATTTAATGTACATTTTGTTTAAATATACAGGGGATGAGATATACATTTTTGAGAGTTTAGAATATCAAAGTATTATTTAAATATGTAACATCCCCTATCAATTTAAGGAGAAGCCGTATCACAACCATATTTGGTACGGTACTTAACACAACCCCCCTGAGTAATTTAATGTACATTTTGTTTAAATATTCAGGGGATGAGATATACATTTTTGAGAGTTTAGAATATCAAAATATTATTGGAACATATAACATCCCCTATCAATTTTAGGAGAAGCCGTATCACAACCATATTTGGTGTGGTACTTAAGAAAAGCCCCCTGAGTAATATAATGTAATTTTGTTTAAATATTCAGGGGATGAGATATACATTTTTGAGAGTTTAGAATATCAAAATATTATTTGAACATGTAACATCCCCTGTTAATTTAAGGAGAAGCCGTATCACAACAATATTTGGCATGGTATTTAAGACAACCCCCCCTGAATAATTTCATGTACATTTTGTTTAAATTGCCGACCCAGGTGGAGTAGCGGTAGCCCTATCGCTTCACGCTCCAAGGGTCCTGGGTTCGAATCCCGGATAAGGCATGGTTGTTGTGTATGTCCCTTTCATCATCTCATCCTCATCAGTACAATGAATACAAAGATAATGAAACAAAATTGTAGCAAAAATTGACTCACCTCCATATATATCAATTGTAATAAGTTAAAATACTTTATATGCAATAAAGAATTATTATTATTTTGCTTAAATTTTCAGGGGATGGGATATGAAATTCTGAGAGTTTAGAGTATTAAAATATTTGAATATGTAACATACCCTATCAATTTAAGGAGAAACCGTATCACAACCATATTTGTTAGGGTAGTTAACAAAACTACCCTGAGTAATACAATGTACATTTTCTTTAAATATTCAGGGGATGAGATATAAAGTTTTGAGAGATTCGGGTGTTAAAATATTGTTTGAGTATGTAACATGACAAACCGTATCACAACCATAGTTGGTATTCCCCGGTGTAAAATAATGTACATTTTATTTAAATAATATGAGACATATTTTTTTTTAAATAATATGTCACAAAATTCAAAATAAATATTATTTACAAACCTTTACAAATTATATGCTTGATGAAGTCGTTCAATTTTACTTAATAATTGCAGAAATATATAATGTAAATAAATATATCATCACGGCATACTACCCATTGCTGGGTGTGCCAGTCTGCTCTGTACATAGATTTCGGTAATAATGATGACATATTCGTACCGTGCGTGCGTTTACCAGGCGACACGTCCCAGGGACTCATTGATGGTATGGAGAGCGAGCGCACCATAGGGATCACTTTTGTGCTATTTAAAATTTGAAATATTTATTTCTGGCGTCGGTCAGGATCGAATCCAGGAAGGATTATACTGCGTATATCGAAAATCATAATGTCTTGTATAACAGCCCCTATCATTTTAACGTGTAGCTGTACCATAATTATATTTGATAAAGTACTTAGTTACTACAACTCCTCTGAGTAATATAATGTACAGTTTGTTCAAATATTCAGGCCATGAAATATAATTTTTACCTTCCGTCACGTATCTGTAAGGAAAGTATGGTCTTGCTCAAAGAATTAGATGATGAATTTTTAATGAAAAAGCACGTTTTAGGATCACTAGAATACTACTTTTTCAAAGTTTGTGTGTGCGCGTGTGTATGACGATTATTTCGGATCAGTTAACTCCTGCACTACATTTCCAAAAATTACAATGTTTACGTATTCTTCGTCTTTACATTCTTATAAAGATTTGATTAGATTTTGGTTATAATGGTCAACCGGAAGTACCCTCATCTGTAGAACGGTTTTTAGGTTTTACAAATGGGCTGTCTACGAAGAATCCTTGAAATATTTCGCCGAGACAGATTACGGAATGAAGTAATCCGAGCTCGTTGCGTCAATCATTTTACAGTACTGGAAGAAATCCGAAAACATGTGTTACGTTAGTTTGGGCAAGATTGCCGAAAGAACGAGGAAAGATTACCGTACCAACTCTTATGACGAAATCAACCACTACAGTGGAAAATAATGACAACTGCTTCAAGAAAGACCTGGACCAAACAAATAGAAGATGATATTAGAAATAAAAGAATTAATATGCAACAAATTAAAGTGACCTTGGATCGTAGAGGATGATACATATATATATATATATATATATATATATATATATATATATATATATATATATATATTTCTAAGTCATATACTGCGTTGATGTTTGTCATTACTCTGATCCTTTCGTTATATATTTAACGAAATTGTAAAATATACCCTCTTTCTAAACATTTTTTGACAAGGAGAAGTTTCTCGTGAGTTAGCCAGCTTGCTAATGACCGATAAAAGCACAGCAAACGGATTTATTACCAAATATAAGTTCACTAAATCTTTAGCTACGAAGCCAAGATGCGAAACATCAACATTAAAATGTAGTCGACTAATCAAAAGCGCTATTTTGATGAATTAAAATTTTATTTTCTGGAAATCGTGGTAAGAAGTATTTTCGGCGACCAACAAGTGCATGATATAATTCTAGATACCAAATACCTACAGGTAGGCATAGCAGAAGATATATGATTTTAGGTTGTGCATATTATCATGACGGTGTGGGTCTATTAGTCGAGATAAAGAGTACTATAGATTCTCTAATGTATAGACATTCTATAAAAGCATATACTTCTTTATGCCAAAAAAAAAATATTCCACAGGGATAGGATTTTCAGCACGATAACGATTTAACATTCTTCGAAAGTAGAAAAATAATTTTTAGATCAACGAAAGTCCGAATTCTTGTCTGACCACCCTAATATCCGGATTTAAATCCAATAAAACAGTTACGACAGAAGTTAAAAATACGCGTCAGAAAAGAAAAACAAGCCTGAATTATGGAACTATTTAGAAAATGAATGGCAAAATTTTTAGTAGTTTTGAAATATAGATATCTTTGGCGCAATAATTAGGAAATATAATAATAAAAATCTGTTTGGCTCAAAACTTTTGCACGCAACTGTTTATGTCCACGCGATTTACTTTTGCATTAATGTGAAAAGAATTAGCGTTACCTATATTTATTAAATTTATCAAATAAAGTTACATATGATCAAAATGGTATATTGTTATAGGTAGAATAATAGATTAGTTAATAATATTTTCAGTAATATAACGAACTCAAAATATGTTGGCGCCGTCATACGTATAATTTAGTGCCCTTAATATGAAGAAGGTAATAGGTACTTTAATTTTCGTACAGTAACCATGAGGAGATATAATGTAAAAATAGAAAATAAAGATTTGAAAAATGTTTCAAGTTTAAGTAGGTTTTTAATCAAATCAAATTGGAAATATTTGTCAGAAAATCCAAAGTAGAATTATAATGATTTGGAAGTCCTCTTTTTATACATGGTTGCTTTATTTCGACATCAGAAACTGAATCATCAGCGTACAGTAAGCTGTTGCTTTTAATAAAATTTGATTTTAAGCCATTTGAATTAATTAATGTGTCCATTATCCACATTCTTATTTTATTCATGTCTTGTTCCGAAAATAAAAATTTATTACCAGAGCAGATAATATATGCCCAAGTACACACATGGACGCCACAGTTTGCCCCGACGCCATTCTTACTTCTTTGGCTTGGGATATCCTGCGAATTGAATATGGTCCATTCTTCGAAAATAATATTTTCTTTAAATCTACTATGATATTGGTCATTAATAAATCTCATTAAATTTATAATAACGTTTTTTGGTATAGTACCATGTAACGAATCCAAATAAAATATGTATTTCAATTTTAAAATAACTGTAAGCAGGACCCAGTGATTATTATTTATATGCACTGGAATAAGCCAGACATCAAAATTAAGAACATTTACATGATTTGCCCACTTACGTAAAGAAAACTTTCTTTCTAATAACAGTTTTGTCATAAAGAATGTGTCGTAAGACAATAATCGTATGGAACTGTTTACAGAAACTACCAGTAAAAATGAATTAATAATATCATCATATAGCCATTCGTCTGGGCTTAATGATTTAAAAATATTAGAATCAAGAATGATGCCGCATATAGTAATGGGATTTTTAAGTGGATCTAAATTTGTAGTACACTTTAGCCAAGGTGCTTGAAGGGTGTCATTCCTGGCACAAATATATTTAGGAGGTGACTTGGAAGAACAACTGCTAGTATTAAATGCTGTAAAATGGTTGAACTTAGATAACGGCGAACCTTTCTTTCTCCACATTTCTTCAGATAATGTGATATTTAAACTATCATTTTTCGCTGCATTATTATTGAAACAAATTTGTTTCTTTTTATTTCTTTTAGTGGACATACTATTCTTATTTAACTGGTGCAATCTGTGATCAATTATTCTACCTTTTAGAAGACTTTCCAATTTATTAACGAATCGCGGTACTTGTCTTCTAAGTTTACCGCCGAATGTGTCTTTCTTAACTATTTTAAACCAATTTTCTACGTAGGCAGTATAGTCTTTCCTGATGCCGAATCTTTTTAGAATTACTCCAGAAATTATTGGGTAAAATGGAAGGACATCATTAAGCAAATATTTTATAAAGCCTGGTAAATAATAATTATTATGTTCCGAATTTTGTGACATATCATTCGAAGATAATACATCCTTTTCAATTAAAGTAAAGTATAAATAAAAAGGTGATTTTTTTCTTAAAGAACTTGCCGTAGATGACGTATTTATGTCTGGAATACCACCACAAAAATTCAAAAAGACGTTAGTTTTGCGTTGTATAAAGGAAACTGCGGAATCGAAATTAGATGTAATATATGGTTTTCCAAAAACAATTATAGCGTTAATCCATAACTCTGTTGCAGTTAATACATTATTAGTGTGTATTAATGACGCCACAACATCTTTAGCCAATTTTCTTACTGGGTAATTTTTTGTGAACGAATTAATTTTTTGTGCTGCGGAATGAAAGAAATGTTGAGAACAAATATGTATTACAGTAATATTATCTAGAGAAATTCCGGAATGTACATGTTTCCAAGTTAGTTGTAAATAGTGCAGTAAATCAAATTTATTAAGTGATAGTAGAACAGATTGAACAAGTACCAGACTAAAATCGGTTTCAATTTTCGCAATAATTGGCTTTTTCGATTTAGAAATAGAAGACAAGTCATATACAAATGAAGAGAGGAAAAACTGAATCATAGGAATATTATGAGAAGAAGATATAAATTCAGACACTGGAAGAGGAGACTTTTTCTGCTCATGTAGTACCAACGCATAATAAAAAATTTTCTTTTGTATCCAAGGAGGACGCGCAATGATACTACCAGTTGCATCCAAATACAAGAATATTGGGTTTTTTCGCAGAGATATTAGGTATCGCAATTGGTCTTCCGTCTGCAGACGAACATAAAAACGATCGTACCCAATATCTTGAATATAGCCCTGTAAGTGTTTCCCATTCCATTTTTCAGAAGTCTTTTGACTCATTTTTAACTTTGCCAAATGTTTTAAAATATCGCTATCTAAATCTGCAGATTTTATGTTTTCGCTAGATATTTTTTTTAATACGTTGGAACTTGGCGCTGCGTTTAAATTTCCTTTTTGTAGAACATAGTAGTTTGCCTGGGACAACTCTTGTAACCTCACAACACTTGGTGTTTCTAACTTTAATCTCTCAGCAAACTCTTTTCTTAATTCCCCAGATATAAATCGTCGATGTTGTTCATTAATATGTTTTATTTGTCCTACTTGTCTGATACTTACTAAAACTTGTTCAGATCTGAGATCATCGCGAGTAAAAAATTTAAATTGGGCACATTCGCTATGTTTGCATTTAGCGTACGCCACAAAGGTATATCTCAACGATTTTCTGGACTCCACGTAACACTTGTGCCATTTGAAAACTAAAATACAAATTGGGTAAATAGTGTTAAAATATTTATAAAACTCATTTGTCCAATCAGATGTCAGTCTTTTTTTACCTGTAAAATATTTTTCCCAAAATTTCTTTGGAATGTTTATACTTTTATAATAGGTTTTGGACGCTTTATCTATTTCACAGGATATATTCGCGGAAAATTTCTCATTTAAAGAATTACTGCAAATATCCGTTTTAGAAGGTTCATTTTCTTCAATAGATACTGTATTTAAATTAGTAGAAAGAGAAGGAACGGGCTGTGCTTTAACAAAAGATGTAAGTTTTGGATCAGAAATACAAGAGAATAAATTTCTTTTTACCGAATCTTTTTTATTTATATCAAAAGTGTTTATAAATTTTCGTAAAGGAATATATTTTTCCTCAGGAGTATATTCTTCAATAGGTGATATGTTATTGATGAAATCAGTATTATTATCTTCCTTAATGGGAGTTGAAGTAACAAATTTTTTTTTTAATGATAATTTTTTTTTTACATTTTTATCTAATTTAGAGGGAATATGAATTGATACCTTGCCTTTTATTTCCATTCTGCTGTATTTATATAATAACAATCGATTTTTATGGGTATTTTTAATGTTCATTAATTTACAAACTTCGGAAAATGTAGACGATTTACTTCGGTAAGACACCTTTCTAAATTTCTCTAAAGGTATAGAATTTTTTGATAAACAGGAATGAAACTGTTTCAACAAAGAATCTTTGCGAAACATTGTTAGGAAATCACAAAATTATGTATCAGTATAAAAATAATAAATTGAAAATCAATTCAACTGTGTTACAACTAAGTTCGAAAAAAGAATACACAACAAAAAACACGTAATAATAAAAAAAGAAAAACTCTACTATTTATAACAAGGATTAAATATTTACGAGATATTCACCCTAGATTTTATGGAAAACGATAAATAATATCAAATAAAATAAAAATATATTTGATATAAAAAAGCTATCCTAACTAAAAATTATTTCAACAAAGTCCGAAAATAAGTAGTTAATGCCAAAAATTCTTTGTTATCAGAGGATTAAATCCTGAAAAGGAGCACAGTCCAAAACCACTTAAAACAAAATTACAATTAAATTACTAAATAGATAATGGTCAAATTATTGCGACCAGTAGAGAACAAATTTTATAAACACAAAACTAAAAATATTTTGGAAACAAAAAAGTTATCCAGAATTAAAAATAATTCTATACTTAAAACCAAAAGGACAACAAGAAAAGAAAAACTCAAAACCAAAAAAGTTGTACAGTATGAAATTAATTGCAGATACGTAAAAAAAGTATTACAGAAACAAATTGTGCGAATCACAAGACAATGATAAATCCTAAAACAAACTTTAAAAACTGAAAAACTCAAAACCAAAAAATGTACTAATATGAAATTATTTTCTGAAACGTAATTTGAGTGTGTAAAGAACAGGATTTAAGAATTAGACCATATTTGGCATGAAATCAATATAGTAAATAAAGTATAAATAAGTATTGCAGAAAATACAAAACAGATTTTGCAAACCACAAGACAATATTAAATCCTAAAACAGACTATAAGAAAAGAACACAAAACCAAAAAATTGTACATATGGAATTACTTCCTAATACGAATTTGAAACCGTAAAACCCATAAATTAAGAACTAGACAAAATATATTTGGTATGAAAAAAATATAGTATATAAAGATCAAATAAGTATTACTGAAAATACAGAACAAATTGTACAAATCGCAAAACAATACTAAATTTAAATAGTTATACAAAGAAACTTTTAGAAAAGTAAATCAACTGCGTAGAAGTTGTAATACGCAATAACAGAAGTGCAGCGAGCGATTTATAATAAGCGAAAGTCAAAGACACGATAGCCTAACAAGCAATGACGAGACAACGGGACGACCAGGGGGACGACGCCAATCCTATTCTATCGTGTCTCTGCAAGGTATCCCCTCCATCTAACTGGGCATGCGCACTAGATTTTATATATATTTTACCAATAATTATTGTTTGGAGTTTTAATCAGTGTTGCCAACTTTTTAGGAAAAAAACATGAAAAAGTGAAAAAGGAATAAAATTACAAATGAGGGATATTTTCCAGTTTTGGATTATTTGAAATTTAAATTGATATAAATACATTGGTTTATAAAATTATAATAATTATCTACATATTTCGAATTTTAAGCCTAACTTTCATGGACGAATTTAGTTCTAAACAAGATCTGAGCATGCGCATACCAACTTGAACACACATGTTTCCGATTCACGTCGAGCTGAGTCAAGAGGCATATTAATTTTGTTAATTTGTTTAAAAGAGATTCTATCCATGTGGGCCTACTATTTTTAATTGATGTTCCAAAAAAAAAAATATGTTCACATTTAAATGAAAATGTAAAAAAGGATTTTTCTGACAAAAAGGGAATATTTTTAGACAACAAAGGGAAATTTGATAATAAACGGTTGACATCGCTGGTTTTAATTTAATTTTGCATACTACTGGTTATTTTAAACCATATACTTAATTTTGAATTTTTGAATTTTTTCGTATGTTATATTACCTATATAATTCTAATTATTCATTCTATATATACATATTATGTAACCCTATTAGATGACGACATAATAAATATGTGATGAATCCCTAACGGAATCTCTCACGCTGTAACAAGAATCTTCATGATAAGAAAACACTATAAATACGTGTAAAACAATGTAATATTATTCCTTTTTGCTGTGTAACTTGAAAGGAATAACTGCTAAATAAAGTCTGTGTCTTAAAATTAAAAATTAGTTTTTTTTATTATATATCGGTCACGATCATATAATTGGCGCAGTCACGGTAGGATCACAAATAAAGAAGTCAGTGTGCTTGAAAATTCGCCGTAAATCTGTACAACGCTTTATTCAACAATTTTAATTGTTGCTTAGTGTGATCGAACCAAATAACTAATACTGCGAAGAAACTCGAAGCCTAACAAGCAAGAAGTCTTCGTAAAAGCAAAGCTATACCAATAAGCCTTCGCTTTAATCAACAATCAACCTAAACAGTGGTTGCATCAGAGGTCTATTCATACGACCCATCGAGATCAGCAATCAACCTAAACAGTGGTTGCATCAGAGGTCTATTCATACGACCCATCGAGTTCACCAGGCCAAGCAGTTCGCAGAAAGAGATATCCGTCAACTGAACGTCATCAGCCCCTCGCAACAAAGGAGATGTCAACAATACAGGCACTCATAATAAGTCTGTAAGTCTCATTGTTTCTCTTTAATTTATCAAACACATGTCAGAAAACGAATCACTGTCATCTGATATAAATCGAGAACTTGAATTACTAAGCACCTTATTAAACAATATTACTTTGCAACCAAACAGGTTGAACAATTCTGAAACCCATAATATAAATAATACAAACAATTCAGAAAACAAAATGACTACTTACGCAGAGATTAAAAATCTTGCCAGTGTCATTCCTGAATACAACGGTGATGTAAATAGATTACCAAATTTTATAATTCAAGTAGATTTGTTCTACGAAATTTTGCAATCAACAACTATCGATGCATTGCAAACAAAGTACGCTTTTTCACTAGTATTAAGTAAATTAACAGATAAAGCTGTAAGTCTGATTAATGAAAACACTTTCAAAGACTGGACAGATTTGAAAAAACATTTATCTGAAAATTTCGAAGATAAACTCACTAAAGAAACTATTTTATTAAAAATTTTAAGTACCAAAAGTACGAATAAAATATATGACACTCTAATACAATTTAAAAATGATTTTTCAAAATATAAATCAAAAGTCCACTTATTAAATTATAATACAGCCCAGAAAACTATATTAATAAATGAAATACAAGAACTAGTCGTAAGACATTTCATTACGTTATTACCAATCCACGTTCGAGGATCTTTTATTACTAATAACCCCACTACATTAGAAATGTGTGAAAATTTATTAACAAACGATTATAATTATGCACTTCAAACTTTTAAAAGTCCATTGTTAAGATCAGATAATCCTCAACAACCGCAAAAAACATTACACAATAATATTCCTCCACAAAAATTCCCAGGGCAACAATTCCCTTCAAAACCAGTAAATGTTCAACAAAATTATAATAAACCAAATACGCCTTTTGCCCCTAGACAAAATGCTTATAATGCCGTTAGAACCAGACAACAACATAAACCTCAACCTATGTCTGGAATAACAAAAAGTACAATTCCTATGAGTACACAAACAATAAAGCAAAACTATCTACAAGAAAATATCGAATATGAACCCGAAAATTTTGAAACACATTTTCAAGAACATCAAAATTTTGACGAAAATCCAGACTCTGAAAATCACCCAGACGATAATAATTTTTTAGAGTCCATAGAACCCCCAAACCAAGAAACATAGTTATGACTTCAGTCACAAACAAAATCCCTATTATTAAATTATCAAATTATAAAGTACTAATAGATTCAGGATCAGATGTAAATCTTATTAGCGAAAATATGTCAAAATTGTATAAACCAAAAATTGTAAGTGAGAATTTAACCTTTAAAACAGCCAATTCAAAAGTACATTGCAAAAATTCTATAACTTTAAAAATTTTTAATCAACCTCATAAATTTTTCATTCATACTTTTAACAAAGATTGTGACTTATTATTTGGTATAAATATATTAAAAGACTTGAAATGTGAAATAAATTTTGCTAATGAAAAAATTAAAATAAAAAATATAGAATTTCCATTTATTCCAATATCAGAATCAAATTTTTGCAAATTAAATTTTCGATCAGAACATTTAAACAACAATCAAAAACAAAAGATTAACAAATTACTAGAACAATATCCTAAACTCTTCCCAAAAGATGGAAAAAAATTATCATGTACTACCCACACTAAACACAAAATTTTGACTAAAGACAATACTCCTATATATACGAAAAACTATAGACTTCCACAGATATTTGAGAATGACATCGAAGACCACGTACAAAATTTATTAAAAACCGGTGTAATTAGAAAATCAAACAGCCCTTATAATTCCCCTATTTGGATCGTCCCCAAAAAGCCAGACGCATCAGGAAAGCGAAAAACACGCCTTGTAATAGACTATAGAAAATTAAACGCAAATACTAGAGAAGATAAATACCCCCTTCCAAATATCGATACACTGTTAGACAAAATTGGCAAACCAAAATTTTTTACTGCCCTTGATTTACATTCAGGATTCCATCAAATTCCGGTAGAAAAAGATGATATAGAAAAAACTGCCTTTAGTACCCCATCAGGTCACTACGAATTTATCAGAATGCCGTTCGGACTTATTAATGCACCAGCGACATTCCAAAGAATGATGAATGAAATTTTAGGAGATCTAATTAACAAAATTTGTCTTGTTTATATGGACGACATCATAATTCTTAGCAAAACAGAAGAAGAACATTTAGAAAACTTAAAACTTGTTCTCGAAAAACTAAAAAACGCAAATTTACAAATACAAATTGACAAGAGTGAATTCATGAAAACAGAAATAGAATATTTAGGATTTGTCATATCAGAACAAGGTCTTAAACCTAATCTCAAAAAAATAGAAGCAATTGATAAAATTACAATCCCGAAAACACAAAAAGATATCAGATCATTCTTGGGAAAGTTATCATGGTACCGACGTTTTATACCTAACTTTTCAAAATTAACGAAACCCTTTTCCGAATGCCTAAAGAAAAATAAAATAATTGATATAACTAATAAAGACTATCAAGAAGCATTTCAAAATTCCAAAGAATTAATTAGTAACCCCCCTATACTAAGTTTCCCCGACTTTTCTAAACCATTTATCTTAACAACTGACGCATCAAATTACGCCATGGGTTCAGTACTCTCACAAGTTCAAGATAACGTAGAAAAACCTTTAGCATACGCTTCAAAAACTTTTAATAACCACGAACAAAATTATTCTACAGTAGAAAAAGAGTTAAAATCTATCGTTTGGTCAGTGCAAAACTTTAGATCCTACTTATACGGTAGAAAATTTATCATTCGAACAGACCATAGACCGTTAATTTGGCTATTTAATATGAGAAATGGAAATCAAAAACTAATGCGATGGAAAATTGAATTAAGTGAATATAATTTTGAAATCGAATATTTACCAGGTAAAACAAACAAAATTGCTGATTATCTATCACGAATAAGAGAACCTTTCAAAATTAAATATGTAACCGGAGATGTAACTGAAACAAATATATTTTGTCATTGCGTTTCTAACGATAATCGTTTCGGTAAAGGATTAGCCTTACAAATAGACAAACAATTTGATAGTAAAAAGTACTGTGAGAATAACTACAAAAACCAAAATATGATTATTCAAAATTTTGAAAATAAAACGATTTTACATTTGTATACAAAAGACACCTATAAAGAAAACGCTAACTTGAAACAATTAAAATCTTGTCTTATTACCTTGAGGGATTATTTAATCAAAAACGATTTATTTGAAATCAACATGCCATATTTATCATGTGGATTAGACAAATTAGAAAAATCTAAATTAATTCAATTATTAAATAATATTTTCAAAGACACTAATATCCAAATTAATATCTACGAATTACCCCATAATTTCGCAAACTCACAAGAAATCGATAATTTTCTAAAAAATCATTCTAGCGAATCGGTAGATAGTTTATTAAATAATGTCGAAGATATAGAGAGAGAATTAGAAAGTTCAACAACCGACACTGTCCATTCCTCACCAGAAGAACCTATAAACGGTTTAAAATTTTTAGAAAATCGAATTAATGTAGCTGACAATCAAATAATAATACAGGAAGATAAAGAGAACAATGTAGAAATAAAAAGATTATTTAATCATAAAAAACAAAGAATTATACTTTCATTAAAACCAGAAAATAAGGAAACACAACTGTTTGAATTTATTCAAAATTATATAGTACCTAAAATACGATACTATTGTATTTGCACAGATGAAATTGCTAATACTTTAAACAAAATAATACAGATTAAGTTTGAATTCGGGACAGTAAATTTAATAAGAGTTAATCAACAAGTTGAAGACGTAGAAAACGAGGATGAACAGGATGAAACAATATTTAATTACCATCACGGAAAGACAAACCACCGTGGTATATTAGAAACTTATAATAAATTAAAAACAAAGTATTATTGGCCAAAAATGTTAGAAACTATAACAACATTCATAAATAAATGCGAAACTTGTAAGAAATGTAAATATGACAGGCAACCCCCAAAATTAGAAGATCACCTTACACCAACCCCCCAACGACCTTTTGAAATTATAAATTTAGATATATTAACTCTCGATTCAAAATACTATTTAACAATATTTGACCAATTCTCAAAATATGCTCAAATATATTTTGTAAAAAATAAAACCTGTAATAATATCATAAATACAGTTTCAAATTTCATTAGAGAAAGACTACAACCACAAACAATCATTTGCGACTCAGGTAAAGAATTCGATAACTTAGCGTTTAAAACTTTCTGTCATAATAATCAAATAAATTTACATATCACATCTGTTGGTAATCCAAAATCAAACGCAATAGAAAGACTACACTCCACCCTAATAGAACATTTGCGAATTTTATTCCAAAAATATCCAAATAAAAACCTAGATGAAATATTGACGATAACTATACTAGCATACAACGACACCATACATTCTATTACGAAATTATCACCGAATGAAATTCTATACGGTAGAGATTACTCACACATCCGACCGAGAATGACCTTAACAGACGAACAACAAATAGAAACATTTCAAAAAAATAAACAAAACGAACACGATAAACTACGAAATAAAATTGTGAACGAAAAATTAAAACGTTATAAACCAAATAAAACCCATACAAAATTCCAAAACGCCTCTCAAGCCTTCCTTAAACAGAATCCTAGACTGATAACAAAATTTAAAAAACCATTGTTCGAAAAGGTAAAAATTGATAATTTTAATGACAAGAACCACACCATTGAAGTAAAAGGGAAAGTTCATAAAAGAAAAGTAAAAATTGACAAATTAAAATTATAATTTGTTACAGATTAATATCCTTATCTCACGGTCAATTCCTTCAAGATATTTCTGATAACAACGGATACAAACTACTAGAATTAGGTAAAACCCACATTAACGAATATGATATCTACGCCTATTTTAATTATGACTTACAACCCTTATTTTCAAATTTTCAAACTATCACCGACGTAATTAACACTTTCAACAATAATTCTAAACCATTGCAATACTTACACCTTGACGCATTCAATGTATTGAATATGATTTATGAAAATACAAAAAATCAAATCAACAAATTAAAGATTCATAAAAGAAATAAACGAGGACTAATAAATGGATTAGGTACAGTTATAAAATCTATTTCCGGAAATCTAGATCAAAATGACGCAGAACATTATGAACAATTATTTGAACAAATTAAAGGAAATGAACAAAATTTAGAAAAAGAAATAAAAAATAATTTACATTATTTGGAAGATTTTACTAAACATTTTAATGAACAAATTAACAAAGTAAATATTAATGAAAAAGAGCTTCTTGACCAAATTCAACTATTAAAAGAACAAATTAATAAACGGGAATATAAAGATGCACTATTTTTACTCAATTCAAAATTACAGCTAATAATCTCTTTGCTAAATCATATTCAAATGATCATTTCCCAAATAAACGAAAGTATAAATTTCTGTTCTCTGCACACTTTCGATGTAAGTCTAATATCTTTCGAAAATTTAAAACAAATGTTACCTATGTATGATATAGTTGAAATTTCAAAATTATTAACCGTCAATTGTAATCATGATAAAAATAAAATATATTTCATAATAACTATTCCTATTATGTCAGAGAAGACTTATGATTTGTATCAAATGACAATGATCCCCTTTAAACAAAACGACATGTACTATTTATATGACCAAGAGACAACAATGTATATTGACAATAATGTTAAGGTTGATGATTGTTTAATTAATAATAAACAATATTATTGTAGGACTAATAATATAGAAATAAGTAAATGTACTAACCAATTGTTGTACAGCAATAATAGTAAATGTGAAACTAAACAAATAACATCCCATAATAATATAATTCGTATACCAAATTCTAATGAATTAATTATATTTAGCCCTGATAAACAGAATGTCGAAATTGATTGCAAAAATATTAAAGAAATAAAAAGCATACAAGGAATATTTCAGATTTCTAGTACAAGTCAATGTAAAATTAATGACTATGTTTTTAAACCTTTTGTAAACGAATACAAAGAAATAAAACTTCATTTTTCACAACCAATGATGTTAGAAATAAAACCAAATAAAAATACTTTACAGAATATAGAAGAATTTACAAAAGCTATTCCTACTATAAGACCACTGAAAGAATTAGATACTAAACATGAAACACATTTCACTATATTGTATGTACTACTAATTATCATTGTTTTAACTTTAGTATGTTATAAATTAGTAAATAAATATAAGAATAAAATATGTAAAGGAAAGACATCTGAGGAAACAAAAACTATTCAAATACCACTTTCAACTAATAAAGTAGAACATCAGATTTCTTTTCCATCCACTATTTCTTAGCCATCATCTAGAAGGGGAGGTATTATGTAACCCTATTAGATGACGACATAATAAATATGTGATGAATCCCTAACGGAATCTCTCACGCTGTAACAAGAATCTTCATGATAAGAAAACACTATAAATACGTGTAAAACAATGTAATATTATTCCTTTTTGCTGTGTAACTTGAAAGTAATAACTGCTAAATAAAGTCTGTGTCTTAAAATTAAAAATTAGTTTTTTTTATTATATATCGGTCACGATCATATAATTTACATATATTCTATATATATATATATATATATATATATATATATATATATATATATATATATAATATTTAAACAAAATGTACATTAAATTACTCAGGGGGTTGTCTTAAGTACCGTACCAAATATGGTTGTGAAGGGGATGTTACATATTCAAATAATATTTTGATATTCTAAACTCTCAAAAATGTATGTCTCATCCCCTGAATATTTAAACAAAATGTACATGAAATTATTCAGGGGAGTTGTCTTAAGTATTTTACCAAATATGGTTGTGATACGGCTTCTCCTTAAATTAATAGGGGATGTTACATATTCAAATAATATTTTGATATTCTAAACTCTCAAAAATTTATATCTCATCCCCTGAATATTTAAACAAATTGTACATTATATTACTCAGGGGGGTTGACTTAAGTACCCTACCAAATATGGTTGTGATACGGATTCTCTTTAAATTGATAGGGGATGTTACATATTCAAATAATATTTTGATATTCTAAACTCTCAAAAATGTATATCTCATCCCCTGAATATTTAAACAAAATGTACATGAAATTATTCAGGGGGGTTGACTTAAGTATCATACCAAATATGGTTGTGATACGGCTTCTCTTTAAGTTGATAGGGGATGTTATATGTTCCAATAATATTTTGATATTCTACACTGTCAAAAATTTATATCTTATCCCCTGAATATTTAAACAAAATGTGCACTAAATTACTCAGGGGGGTTGTCTTAAGTACCATGCAAAATATGGTTGTGATACGGCTTCTCCTTAAATTGATAGGGGATGTTATATGTTCCAATAATATTTTGATATTCTAAACTCTCAAAAAATTATATCTTATCCCCTGAATATTTAAACAAATTGTACATTATATTACTCAGGGAGGTTGACTTAAGTACCCTACCAAATATGGTTGTGATACGGCTTCTCCTTAAATTAATAGGGGATGTTACATATACAAATAATATTTTGATATTCTAAACTCTCAAAAATGTATATCTCATCCCCTGAATATTTAAACAAAATGTACATTGAATTACTCAGGGGGGTTGACTTAAGTACCCTACTAAATATAGTTGTGATACGGCTTCTCCTGAAATTGATAGGGGATGTTATATGTTCCAATAATATTTTGATATTCTAAACTCTCAAAAATTTATATCTTATCCCCTGAATATTTAAACAAAATGTACATTAAATTACTCAGGGGGGTTGTCTTAAGTACCCTACCAAATATGGTTGTGATACGGCTTCTCTTTAAATTGATAGGGGATGTTACATATTCAAATAATATTTTGATATTCTAAACTCTCAAAAATGTATATCTCATCCCCTGAATATTTAAACAAAATGTACATTAAATTGCTCAGGGGGGCTGTGTTAAGTACCGTACCAAATATGGTTGTGATACGGCTTCTCCTTAAATTGATAGGGGATGTTACATATTCAAATAATATTTTGATATTCTAAACTCTCAAAAATGTATATCTCATCCCCTGAATATTTAAACATAATGTACATTAAATTACTCAGGGGGGTTGACTTAAGTACCCTACTAAATATAGTTGTGATACGGCTTCTCCTGAAATTGATAGGGGATGTTACATATTCAAATAATATTTTGATATTCTAAACTCTCAAAAATGTATATCTCATCCCCTGAATATTTAAACAAATTGTACATTATATTACTCAGGGGGGTTGACTTAAGTACCCTACCAAATATGGTTGTGATACGGCTTCTCTTTAAATTGATAGGGGATGTTACATATTCAAATAATTTTTTGATATTCTAAACTCTCAAAAATTTATATCTCATCCCCTGAGTATTTAAACAAAATGTACATGAAATTATTCAGGGGGGTTGTTTTAAGTACCGTACCAAATATGGATGTGATACGGCTTCTCCTTAAATTAATAGGGGATGTTACATATTCAAATAATATTTTGATATTCTAAACTCTCAAAAATTTATATCTCATCCCCTGAATATTTAAACAAAATGTACATGAAATTATTCAGGGGGGTTGTTTTAAGTACCGTACCAAATATGGATGTGATACGGCTTCTCCTTAAATTAATAGGGGATGTTACATATTCAAATAATATTTTGATATTCTAAACTCTCAAAAATGTATATCTCATCCCCTGAATATTTAAACATAATGTACATTAAATTACTCAGGGGGGTTGACTTAAGTACCCTACTAAATATAGTTGTGATACGGCTTCTCCTGAAATTGATAGGGGATGTTACATATTCAAATAATATTTTGATATTCTAAACTCTCAAAAATGTATATCTCATCCCCTGAATATTTAAACAAAATGTACATTAAATTACTCAGGGGGGTTGTCTAAAGTACCGTACCAAATATGGTTGTGATACGGCTTCTCCTTAAATTGATAGGGGATGTTACATATTCAAATAATATTTTGATATTCTAAACTCTCATAAATTTATATCTCATCCCCTGAATATTTAAACAAATTGTACATTATATTACTCAGGGGGGTTGACTTAAGTACCCTACCAAATATGGTTGTGATACGGCTTCTCTTTAAATTGATAGGGGATGTTACATATTCTAATAATTTTTTGATATTCTAAACTCTCAAAAATTTATATCTCATCCCCTGAATATTTAAACAAAATGTACATGAAATTATTCAGGGGGGTTGTTTTAAGTACCGTACCAAATATGGATGTGATACGGCTTCTCCTTAAATTAATAGGGGATGTTACATATTCAAATAATATTTTGATATTCTAAACTCTCAAAAATTTATATCTCATCCCCTGAATATTTAAACAAAATGTACATGAAATTATTCAGGGGGGTTGTTTTAAGTACCGTACCAAATATGGATGTGATACGGCTTCTCCTTAAATTAATAGGGGATGTTACATATTCAAATAATATTTTGATATTCTAAACTCTCAAAAATGTATATCTCATCCCCTGAATATTTAAACATAATGTACATTAAATTACTCAGGGGGGTTGACTTAAGTACCCTACTAAATATAGTTGTGATACGGCTTCTCCTGAAATTGATAGGGGATGTTACATATTCAAATAATATTTTGATATTCTAAACTCTCAAAAATGTATATCTCATCCCCTGAATATTTAAACAAAATGTACATGAAATTATTCAGGGGGGTTGACTTAAGTATCATACCAAATATGGTTGTGATACGGCTTCTCTTTAAATTGATAGGGGATGTTATATGTTCCAATAATATTTTGATATTCTACACTGTCAAAAATTTATATCTTATCCCCTGAATATTTAAACAAAATGTGCACTAAATTACTCAGGGGGGTTGTCTTAAGTACCATGCAAAATATGGTTGTGATACGGCTTCTCCTTAAATTGATAGGGGATGTTATATGTTCCAATAATATTTTGATATTCTAAACTCTCAAAAAATTATATCTTATCCCCTGAATATTTAAACAAATTGTACATTATATTACTCAGGGAGGTTGACTTAAGTACCCTACCAAATATGGTTGTGATACGGCTTCTCCTTAAATTAATAGGGGATGTTACATATACAAATAATATTTTGATATTCTAAACTCTCAAAAATGTATATCTCATCCCCTGAATATTTAAACAAAATGTACATTGAATTACTCAGGGGGGTTGACTTAAGTACCCTACTAAATATAGTTGTGATACGGCTTCTCCTGAAATTGATAGGGGATGTTATATGTTCCAATAATATTTTGATATTCTAAACTCTCAAAAATTTATATCTTATCCCCTGAATATTTAAACAAAATGTACATTAAATTACTCAGGGGGGTTGTCTTAAGTACCCTACCAAATATGGTTGTGATACGGCTTCTCTTTAAATTGATAGGGGATGTTACATATTCAAATAATATTTTGATATTCTAAACTCTCAAAAATGTATATCTCATCCCCTGAATATTTAAACAAAATGTACATTAAATTGCTCAGGGGGGCTGTGTTAAGTACCGTACCAAATATGGTTGTGATACGGCTTCTCCTTAAATTGATAGGGGATGTTACATATTCAAATAATATTTTGATATTCTAAACTCTCAAAAATGTATATCTCATCCCCTGAATATTTAAACATAATGTACATTAAATTACTCAGGGGGGTTGACTTAAGTACCCTACTAAATATAGTTGTGATACGGCTTCTCCTGAAATTGATAGGGGATGTTACATATTCAAATAATATTTTGATATTCTAAACTCTCAAAAATGTATATCTCATCCCCTGAATATTTAAACAAATTGTACATTATATTACTCAGGGGGGTTGACTTAAGTACCCTACCAAATATGGTTGTGATACGGCTTCTCTTTAAATTGATAGGGGATGTTACATATTCAAATAATTTTTTGATATTCTAAACTCTCAAAAATTTATATCTCATCCCCTGAGTATTTAAACAAAATGTACATGAAATTATTCAGGGGGGTTGTTTTAAGTACCGTACCAAATATGGATGTGATACGGCTTCTCCTTAAATTAATAGGGGATGTTACATATTCAAATAATATTTTGATATTCTAAACTCTCAAAAATTTATATCTCATCCCCTGAATATTTAAACAAAATGTACATGAAATTATTCAGGGGGGTTGTTTTAAGTACCGTACCAAATATGGATGTGATACGGCTTCTCCTTAAATTAATAGGGGATGTTACATATTCAAATAATATTTTGATATTCTAAACTCTCAAAAATGTATATCTCATCCCCTGAATATTTAAACATAATGTACATTAAATTACTCA
This sequence comes from Harpalus rufipes, assembly GCA_951394225.1. NCBI lineage: Eukaryota > Metazoa > Arthropoda > Insecta > Coleoptera > Carabidae > Harpalus > Harpalus rufipes. Next base: position 25,399,769 of record OX596282.1, on the reverse strand, counting down.
GGGGGGTTGACTTAAGTACCCTACTAAATATAGTTGTGATACGGCTTCTCCTGAAATTGATAGGGGATGTTACATATTCAAATAATATTTTGATATTCTAAACTCTCAAAAATGTATATCTCATCCCCTGAATATTTAAACAAAATGTACATTAAATTACTCAGGGGGGTTGTCTAAAGTACCGTACCAAATATGGTTGTGATACGGCTTCTCCTTAAATTGATAGGGGATGTTACATATTCAAATAATATTTTGATATTCTAAACTCTCATAAATTTATATCTCATCCCCTGAATATTTAAACAAATTGTACATTATATTACTCAGGGGGGTTGACTTAAGTACCCTACCAAATATGGTTGTGATACGGCTTCTCTTTAAATTGATAGGGGATGTTACATATTCTAATAATTTTTTGATATTCTAAACTCTCAAAAATTTATATCTCATCCCCTGAATATTTAAACAAAATGTACATGAAATTATTCAGGGGGGTTGTTTTAAGTACCGTACCAAATATGGATGTGATACGGCTTCTCCTTAAATTAATAGGGGATGTTACATATTCAAATAATATTTTGATATTCTAAACTCTCAAAAATTTATATCTCATCCCCTGAATATTTAAACAAAATGTACATGAAATTATTCAGGGGGGTTGTTTTAAGTACCGTACCAAATATGGATGTGATACGGCTTCTCCTTAAATTAATAGGGGATGTTACATATTCAAATAATATTTTGATATTCTAAACTCTCAAAAATGTATATCTCATCCCCTGAATATTTAAACATAATGTACATTAAATTACTCAGGGGGGTTGACTTAAGTACCCTACTAAATATAGTTGTGATACGGCTTCTCCTGAAATTGATAGGGGATGTTACATATTCAAATAATATTTTGATATTCTAAACTCTCAAAAATGTATATCTCATCCCCTGAATATTTAAACAAAATGTACATTAAATTACTCAGGGGGGTTGTCTAAAGTACCGTACCAAATATGGTTGTGATACGGCTTCTCCTTAAATTGATAGGGGATGTTACATATTCAAATAATATTTTGATATTCTAAACTCTCATAAATTTATATCTCATCCCCTGAATATTTAAACAAATTGTACATTATATTACTCAGGGGGGTTGACTTAAGTACCCTACCAAATATGGTTGTGATACGGCTTCTCTTTAAATTGATAGGGGATGTTACATATTCTAATAATTTTTTGATATTCTAAACTCTCAAAAATTTATATCTCATCCCCTGAATATTTAAACAAAATGTACATGAAATTATTCAGGGGGGTTGTTTTAAGTACCGTACCAAATATGGATGTGATACGGCTTCTCCTTAAATTAATAGGGGATGTTACATATTCAAATAATATTTTGATATTCTAAACTCTCAAAAATTTATATCTCATCCCCTGAATATTTAAACAAAATGTACATGAAATTATTCAGGGGGGTTGTTTTAAGTACCGTACCAAATATGGATGTGATACGGCTTCTCCTTAAATTAATAGGGGATGTTACATATTCAAATAATATTTTGATATTCTAAACTCTCAAAAATGTATATCTCATCCCCTGAATATTTAAACATAATGTACATTAAATTACTCAGGGGGGTTGACTTAAGTACCCTACTAAATATAGTTGTGATACGGCTTCTCCTGAAATTGATAGGGGATGTTACATATTCAAATAATATTTTGATATTCTAAACTCTCAAAAATGTATATCTCATCCCCTGAATATTTAAACAAAATGTACATTAAATTACTCAGGGGGGTTGTCTAAAGTACCGTACCAAATATGGTTGTGATACGGCTTCTCCTTAAATTGATAGGGGATGTTACATATTCAAATAATATTTTGATATTCTAAACTCTCATAAATTTATATCTCATCCCCTGAATATTTAAACAAATTGTACATTATATTACTCAGGGGGGTTGACTTAAGTACCCTACCAAATATGGTTGTGATACGGCTTCTCTTTAAATTGATGGGGGATGTTACATATTCTAATAATTTTTTGATATTCTAAACTCTCATAAATGTATATCTCATCCTCTGAATATTTAAAGAAAATGTACATTAAATTACTCAGGGGGGTTGTCTTAAGTAACGTACCAAATATGGTTGTGATACGGCTTCTCCTTAAATTGATAGGGGATGTTATATGTTCCAATAATATTTTGATATTCTACACTGTCAAAAATTTATATCTTATCCCCTGAATATTTAAACAAAATGTGCACTAAATTACTCAGGGGGGTTGTCTTAAGTACCATGCAAAATATGGTTGTGATACGGCTTCTCCTTAAATTGATAGGGGATGTTATATGTTCCAATAATATTTTGATATTCTAAACTCTCAAAAATTTATATCTTATCCCCTGAATATTTAAACAAAATGTACATTAAATTACTCAGGGGGGTTGTCTTAAGTACCCTACCAAATATGGTTGTGATACGGCTTCTCTTTAAATTGATAGGGGATGTTACATATTCAAATAATATTTTGATATTCTAAACTCTCAAAAATGTATATCTCATCCCCTGAATATTTAAACAAAATGTACATGAAATTATTCAGGGGGGTTGTCTTAAGTACCGTACCAAATATGGTTGTGATACGGCTTCTCTTTAAATTAATAGGGGATGTTACATATTCAAATAATATTTTGATATTCTAAACTCTCAAAAATGTATATCTCATCCCCTGAATATTTAAATAAAATGTACATGAGATTATTCAGGGGGGTTGTCTTAAGTACCGTACCAAATATGGTTGTGATACGGCTTCTCCTTAAATTAATAGGGGATGTTACATATTCAAATAATATTTTGATATTCTAAACTCTAAAAATGTATATCTCATCCCCTGAATTTTTAAACAAAATGTACATGAAATTATTCAGGGGGGTTGTGTTAAGTACCCTACCAAATATGGTTGTGATACGGCTTCTCTTTAAATTAATAGGGGATGTTACATATTCAAATAATATTTTGATATTCTAAACTCTCAAAAATTTATATCTCATCCCCTGAATATTTAAACAAATTGTAAATTATATTACTCAGGGGGGTTGACTTAAGTACCCTACCAAAAATGGTTGTGATACGGCTTCTCTTTAAATTGATAGGGGATGTTACATATTCAAATAATTTTTTGATATTCTAAACACTCAAAAATTTATATCTCATTCCCTGAATATTTAAACAAAATGTACATGAAATTATTCAGGGGGGTTGTCTTAAGTACCGTACCAAATATGGTTGTGATACGGCTTCTCCTTAAATTAATAGGGGATGTTACATATTCAAATAATATTTTGATATTCTAAACTCTCAAAAATTTATATCTCATCCCCTGAATATTTAAACAAATTGTACATTAAATTACTCAGGGGGGTTGACTTAAGTACCCTACCAAATATGGTTGTGATACGGCTTCTCTTTAAATTGATAGGGGATGTTACATATTCAAATAATATTTTGATATTCTAAACTCTCAAAAATGTATATCTCATCCCCTGAATATTTAAACAAAATGTACATGAAATTATTCAGGGGGGTTGACTTAAGTACCCTACCAAATATGGTTGTGATACGGCTTCTCTTTAAATTGATAGGGGATGTTACATATTCAAATATTTTGATATTCTAAACTCTCAAAAATTTATATCTCATCCCCTGAATATTTAAACAAAATGTACATGAAATTATTCAGGGGGGTTGTCTTAAGTACCCTACCAAATATGGTTGTGATACGGCTTCTCTTTAAATTAATAGGGGATGCTACGTATTCAAATAATATTTTGATATTCTAAACTCTCAAAAATTTATATCTCATCCCCTGAATATTTAAACAAAATGTCCACTAAATTACTCAGGGGGGTTGTCTTAAGTACCGTACCAAATATGGTTGTGATACGGCTTCTCTTTAAATTAATAGGGGATGTTACATATTCAAATAATATTTTGATATTCTAAACTCTCAAAAATGTATATCTCATCCCCTGAATATTTAAACAAAATGTACATTAAATTACTCAGGGGGGTTGTGTTAAGTACCGTACCAAATATGGTTGTGATACAGCTTCTCCTTAAATTAATAGGGGATGTTACATATTCAAATAATATTTTGATATTCTAAACTCTCAAAAATGTATATCTCATCCCTTGAATATTTACACAAAATGTAGATTAAATTACTCAATGGTGTTGTCTTAAGTACCGTACCAAATATAGTTGTGATACGGCTTGTTATTAAATTGATAGCGGAGGTTATATGTGCCAATAATATTTAACACTAAACAAAAAATTATATTCATCCTTTTATTATTTAAACAAAATATACATCATATTACTCAGAGGAGCTATGGTAACTACCCCAACAAATATGTACGTGATACGGCTACCCTTCATATTCATTTCGCATTATCTTGTTGATAAATATTTAAATGAATCAGAGTATTAATGCTAATTATCCTAAATAAAATATATTATTTACAATATTTGTTGGTATATGAACTACTTTTTTGATAAAATATATATAAGAATATGTTAGGAACAGAAAATATATTTTTTTTTTGTTAATTTCTTGTTTTTCATAAAATAACAATACTTTTGATGTCCGTAGTACATTTACTGTCTGGGCTATGCAACACTTGCTTTAAATCGAATCGGCCGCTGCGAATCGGCCGCTAGGTTCACCCTGATGAATTTGGCACCATTTCTTGACCAATCAGGAATCCTGAGAGTGGGAGGAAGATTAACATTATCTAATTATCCTTATGATAAAAAACATCCTATTCTCCTTCCTAAATCTAATCACTTAAATGACATCATATTCCAACACGAACACATAAAATTAATGCATGTAGGTCCAAATCAACAAAAGCATTTAAAAAGAGTATTAGGGACGACATCTCTGACTTACGAGAATTTTAGTACTATATTAGTCCAAATAGAATCCATACTAAATTCCCGTCCTCTCACTCCCTTAACAACTGACCCCAACGATTTCATCGCTTTAACACCTGCACACTTCCTTATTGGAAGACCGCTGACAGCTATGCCAGATCCTGACGTAAGGGAGATGAAAATGTGTCGTCTGGATAAATTCCAAAACCTGCAGCTCATCATCAGAAACTTCTGGGAGCAGTGGAAGAAAGAATATGTCAATCAACTCCAAGTTCGTGCCAAATGGACCAAGAAGGGTGATCCAATCAGGGTCAACGACCTCGTCATTATTAAGGAAGACAAGATGCCACCGGCGAATTGGAAGCTGGGTAGAATAACAGAATTGCATCCCGGTCAAGATGGCATGACACGCGTGGTAACCATTAAGTGTCATAATAACTTTATCAAACGTCCTGTGAACAAAATATGTGTTTTAATTCCTAGTGAATAAATGATAAGGTCATTAAAGTGAATACATTGTGTTAGTTCATAAGAGATAATAGATTTAAGTTTATTCTAATTTGAAATAGATTATTTGAAGTTGGGCGGCATGTTCACGCAAGTTGATGCTAGTAATTTATTTTGCATGGTTGAGAACACTGTTCGCCCCACTCCTATTTTCTTGTAAACCAGAGCGCAACCGCGCAGTTGTAGACAAGCAACGGTCATGTATAGACGCTGACGCTAGAGGCTGTCAAGGTTAAACAATAAACGATAATTAACATAATTCAGGCTTTTTATAACCTACAGAAGAGAAAACAATTCCCAACACCGAATGTAGTCTGGGGTATGAATAATACGATTAATAGTACTACAAGATTCACCCCACATTTATTAATGTTCGGGTATGAGAAAAATCGTCATGCGGAATTAGGAATCAATGAATTCAACATTGAGCCAAAGGTTAGAGAAAGGGCAAAAACCCGAATGGACAGATTAGCAGAGCAAATGAAAAGAAGATTTGACAAGAAACGCAAAACTAGTCGTACATATAAAAAGGGGGATTTGGTTTTGTGGGCTGGTGCCAATAAAAATGATAAGGTAATTAGTAGAAAGGTAGGGTATGATAAATTTGGTGGTCTTTACAAAATAAATAAAGTGCTTGGAAATGACCGCTATGAAATTGTCGCTATTTCGGGGCTAAAGGGGTATAAACGATTCAAGGCTATAGTTGCAGTAGACTTTAAGAAAATGGGAAGGTGGTGTCATAGAAGAAACTGGAAGTGATAGTGATGTAAACAGTACTGATGAATTGATTGATCTATTAGAAGGCTAGGTTAAGATTTAATTGGTTACTTCTCGTTACTTTGATGTACTGTTTGTGAATACATTGTATTGGACTCCTATTTTATGCCTAATTTTGTAAAAATTAGAAAGAAAGGTGAAAGAACAATAAAACTAATTAATCAACGCTGTTTGTAATTATTCATTTCTACCAAGCATAAAAAGCAATGTGGTAACTAAGTTCACATTGACAAATGTAGTTTAGTGTGGTAACATAGTTCACACGTTTTAATGAAAATAATAATTGATGTGGTAACTAAGTTCACATTGATAAAATATGTATCTTAGTGTGGTAACAGAGTTCACACGGTAATAATAATTGATGTGGTAACTAAGTTCACATTGTCAAAATATATATATGGTAGTGTGGTAACTAAGGTCACACTCAAGAAATGAAATGTGTTAACTAGATCACATTGAAACACCCATTTGTGTGGTAACATAGTTCACACAATAATATGCTAAAAATGGTAAAACAGTCACAATGGTGAATTCGTTTGTGTGGTAACATAGTTCACACAATAACATGTTAATGGGGTAAAATATTACAAGGAAAATAAAAGTTTATGAAACGTAGTTATGCCTTTCTATAAAGGACTGCACTCAACCATCATATCTTGATGAGACCCATTTTACAATAATACAAGAATATTTATCACATTTTGTTCTAGGTCGTAGATAGAGTCAACTCGAGGAATCTATTGGCGAGGACTCCAAATGGTCAGGATGGCCGATTGTTAGAACTAATTAATTAAGGAAGAATATTCGTTTATTTAATATTATGTTAGAACTAATTAATTATTAAGGAATGACCGTTTATTTAATATTAACTATTATGTTACGTACACGTAATAGTTTTGTTCGTGTTGGGTTATAACAAAGTGGTGTAACGAGTAATCGAGCAGTTCGCAATAAATCTCTGAACAGTACGTTTGTCTCCCTATCATTTTTTTGGGTTTACTTTCATTCCTCCTGTTCCTTCTCCTAATAATAGTATGTATTTCGTAGAGTTTATAAATAAAGATATTTAGATATTTAAATTAACTTTTATGGTTCTAAAAAAGGTTAAATTCTTTACGTAGTGTAAATATTAATCCTCATTTATCATTCAATAAATTATTTCATTTTGTTTAGTTTAACTTTGACATTTTAACAATTAAAAAATTAATCTGTTGAAATTAATAGTATTTTAATTGGCTAATTAATTTTTTTTTATGGTGGAACTTTTTAAATAATACCTGCCAAATAAATATACACACAGAAAGTAGAATGTATCAAACAAATAATAAACAATCACAAAATTACAAATAAAACATAACGTTTAAAATATATGAAAAACTAGTGTATTATCTTTGTTACAGTTTTCTAAATATGTTATAAAAAGAGAAATCGTTACCAAAAGAATTGGGCTACATCTATTTATTTGTTTAATTTTTCGTATAAAATTACTAAATTTAATAACTGAATTTGTTTCTCTGTTATTTAATGGGGTCTCATAGCCATGTGCCTGTGTGTCTGGTCGCGACTCTGGAGATCCGGGTTTGATCCCGATCGATGCCAAAACTTAATTAGAATTTTAATTGGCACAAAAGTGAACTCTGTACTCTCCAAGCCAGCAATGAGTGCCCGTGAGGTGACGTTTGATGGTAAAGGTCCACACGGTAGGAATATGTCATCGTCATTATCGATATCTGCGTAGAAAGCAGATTGGCACACCCAGCAATAGGTATACCGTGATGACATTTTTTTTAATTTAATTTATTGTTTACACTTATTCAACTGTTAACCCTAAACTTACTTTTGTATTATTAGAATTAATTTATTGCTGAAACAAAACGCGTTATTATCATTAAAAATGTATACGTGTGGTTGCCTTGTAAGTTAAGAAAAAGGATGTAGGCCAATTCTTTTGGCGCAGGGCTCGTACTTCTTCCAATGTTTTCATTCTCGTGTGGAAAATGAGTGTTAAATCGCAATTTCGTAGAAAAAAATAATTAAAAACTTATTTTTTATTCGATTATATCATAATATCTTGATAGTGTGACTCGCCTTATATTTCCGTATAATCTCAGATATCTCCTATACAAGTCCGCGTGCCGCCATGAAATTATTATAAATAAATAGTAAATATTATAACAATTTAATTAATATACATTTCAATATGGCACCACCCGTAGAGGGATGTGAAAAAAATTCATAAAGATTGTGTGATCCGTCCTAGGAAAGGAAAGTACAAATCAAATTATAATAACCATACATGTATATATGAATATATAATATTTAGAGGGAAAAAAATATTATAAGGACTAACAAAAGAAATTCTCCAGAAACTACATTTACCGAGTGTAAGTTTGGCTTGCAAAACGCGGCAATTTCAACAAATTTAAATTTGTGCAGTGTATATACATACATATTATGTAACCCTATTAGATGACGACATAATAAATATGTGATGAATCCCTAACGGAATCTCTCACGCTGTAACAAGAATCTTCATGATAAGAAAACACTATAAATACGTGTAAAACAATGAAATATTATTCTTTCTTGCTGTGTAACTTCAAAGTAATAACTGCTAAATAAAGTCTGTGTCTTAAAATCAAAAATTAGTTTTTTTTTATTATATATCGGTCACGATCATATAATTTACATATATTTTTCATATATCTCCTATATGAAATATGAAACTGTTTCGCTTACGAATTATTATAAATAAAAATAATAACATTATAATAAATTACTCCTTATTTTTCGTTACAGTGCCACGCTAAGGAGAGGTAAAAAAAATAATTTTTTTTTTAATATCAATTCATTTGAAACAAAAAACAAGATATCTAAAAAAAAATTAGACAGCTTGATTTATTACACATTTATGACGAACATTGTTTAAACTATACCTTTATGTTTAATTTGCTCTATTTGAATATTCTTAATATAGAGCGCGGGCACTCAGCTGATCGCGTAACCTTCGAAACAGCTGATTGTACTGCCCCCGGCTTGTTACTCATTTCATTTAGCAAATAAATGAGGTCGAGCGACAAATACGCCATCTATTCAAAGCGAGTTTTCCTTAACGCTAATTCAAAATCTGAAATAAGTTTGTTGCCTTACAAAACAAATTTCTCTCGTATTTCATTGTGCGAGATTATTTAATGGTTTCTATAATGTATGTGTACTTCAAGAAGAAGCTGTCATCTGATATGCAACTTCGCTAATTAGCAAAAATCGAGTTAATTTGTAATATGACCCGCACGATTGTGATGAAAGTGGGTTTTTGCAGGATATATCGGATTTTCTAAATATTTTGCCAATGGATATAATCAATTATTTGTTACCAACGAAAGTGTTTAAACCCAAGAGCAATTAAACGGTTTCCAGAGTTTAAAACCGTATAAGTATTACTGGTGTAGTTAGCTGCGAGATATTAATATGAAGAAATTTGGAAAACTTGAACCTACTAGTAAAAGAAAAGGTGAGTAATCTATTTATACTGCAATGTGTTAATTTAATGCTTTATTATACACATTTTATTACAATAAAAACATTATGTAATTATAATAGAACATGCAAAGTATCAATCCTCTAAAAGTCATTACGAGGAGAATCAGAAATCTCATATACCGTGATGATTTATTTATTTAACATCCATACATTGACATGTAATATTATTTTATAGGTAATGCATTCACAAAGAGTTATTAGACGTGTGGATAATTGTTATACAAGATGCAAAATCAGAAGAACGGGATATGTCCGTAACGAGTTTGGAAAACAAATGGAAAGTTTCTCGTAGAAGACATGGAAAAATAGCTGACGCTGGACTATGGTCCGAAGAGGCTAAGAAACATCGACTTCTACGGTCCTACGTTGTTCCACCACTATCTTCTCAGGATGTATTCTACATTCAATAAATAATGAAAGACAGATAAAGAAGTATATTCATTTTTAACAATGTTTTTATTGTAATAAAATGTGTATAATAAAGCATTAAATTAACACATTGCACTATAAATAGATTACTCACCTTTTCTTTTACTAGTAGGTTCAAGTTTTCCAAATTTCTTCACATTAATATCTCGCAGCCAACTACACCAGTAATACTTATACGGTTTTAAACTCTGGAAACCGTTTAATTGCTCTTGGGTTTAAACACTTTCGTTGGTAACAAATAATTGATTATATCCATTGGCAAAATATTTAGAAAATCCGATATATCCTGCGAAAACCCACTTTCAATCACAATCATGCGGGTCAATATTACAAATTAACTCGATTTTTGCTAATTAGCGAAGTTGCATATCAGATGACAGCTTCTTCTTGAAGTACACATACATTATAGAAACCATTAAATAATCTCGCACAATGAAATACGAGAGAAATTTGTTTTGTAAGGCAACAAACTTATTTCAGATTTTGAATTAGCGCTAAGGAAAACTCGCTTTGAATAGATGGCGTATTTGTCGCTCGACCTCATTTATTTGCTAAATGAAATGAAATGAGTAACAAGCCGGGGGCAGTACAATCAGCTGTTTCGAAGGTTACGCGATCAGCTGAGTGCCCGCGCTCTATTATTAGAAAATAAGGATCTCATAATTTATTGAGAGGAAATGAAGTAAGGAATATAATAACAAAAATCAACAAGTATATATATAAAGAACTTTTATCGATATTAATCTTTTGATATGAAACTTTTTTCCCAATGGCTGTGTCGTGCATGTGGTTCTCAAGTGAGGGAAATACGTTTTTTTTATTAAAAATTCTGTCAAAGTACAATTAGAGTACGTTCGGCATTGACATCTACGGATTGCTCAGAGCCTCAGAGCTCATAGGTCACGTGACGGATTTCACAGATGTAATACTAATGCCGAACAGCCGAACGCTCCAGATTCATAGTTTAGGCGGGAAATTATAATACACAAATGTGTAAGTAGGGCTGTTTTCAGTAACTTATTAAAAAGTTGTTTTTTATTGTATTAAAATATATATTTCTAAAAGTTTTCGTAGTATTTATAAATTTAATTTTGTAGGTATTATTATAAAATAAATAAAGACATGAACATGACTACGGACGAATTCAAAATGATTATAAAATTTGAATATGCATTGCTGCTGTTGCTGTAACTGTTAAAGTCTGGAAAATAAAATTATGTTTAAATTTAATAATATATTTTATGATTACCTTCATCAATTAATTCTCTATTAACTGATGGGGATACCGGTGATGGTGAATATGAGCTTTCTGACAAATGTTATATGATGTGTTTTGCGAAATATTTAGAACATACTTTCTGGCTTACCTACCTATAAATTCGCAATATTTATGGTCTTTTTCCACATGTTTCTCCACTGTTTCCATAAAACATGCTTTAAATGAACATAAAGGGCACATATATAAATTCAATTCTTTGCTCATTTTAAGTGTTACTCCTGACTGGCTTCTAACGTAGAACTGAGTAAATAATAAATATAATATGGTCAAGAATTCTAAGAACTACCCTTCGCCGGTTTAAATTTTTGTTCGCCAATATCTACGCGGGAATTTTTAACTGACCCGCTACAGAAATGACGGTTGAGATTAAGGCTTATACCACAGATCTACATATAAATTTATATGTAGATCTGTGGCTTATACGCATGCTCAGAATCGAGAGCTCAGCATGCTCGTTGACCAAGCGCCGTGCACACAGAGCGAGCTCTAGATGCTCAGCGAATTCAATGCCGAACGCTATAGATCGCTCTGATGTCAATGCCGAACGCAATCGAGGGCTCTGAGCGCTAAAAATGTTAATGCCGAACGTATCCTTAATGTCTTCATATATTTTTTTTCTATTAAAGTTATGTGTAAATCTAGCTTTATGCTACAGTGCCATCTATGATACAAGTTATAACACAAACATAAATTCTAACCTCTATGTATTTTTAAATTTTAAAGCAAACACAAAAATTAAATGCAGCAAATAGAAGCATTTAATATAATTTATTTGTATTTTCCTTTCCTTCAGTTTATTTTCCGTGTGTAATGAAATTTCTGCAGGTATTTTTCCGAATTACAACAATGATTAAATTTTGATTTTTTTTTGTACCCCTTTTAGGGGGGCGCTATATTAAAATATATTAAATAATTTGTTATAATACATAGGTACTATTTATTTATAATAATTTCGAAGCGGCACTCTCAAGATATTTAGGGAATAAATACTGCCATAACCTATAAAATTTATGTGGTTAGTATCATCAAAATTAATAAATGAGTCTGATAATTTTATATGTATTAGAGGGAGTTTTGGAAAAATCGTTGTCGCTATCCCTATCGCTTATTTCCTTGCTGAACAAATTAATTATTATAGACAATTTTTCATTTTTAGGCCGCGTTCAGCACGTCTCAGCACAGAGCACAGAAGTTAGCCGAATACAGTTGTTGGACCAATCGCATTTTTCCATTCATTGCGTTCGGTAAACTACAGTGCTCAGAGCTGGGACGTGCTGAACGCGGCCAAATCGGCATATGTCAGAAAAATATTAGAAGTACAAATTTAAATCAAAAAAATAGTGTTTAATATACCTTCTCACTAAATAAAATATCACTTTAATACAATAAATACTTATTATCTGGGATATATTTAATATATTTTCGAAGTCTTGTTAAGATAATATTTTTTTTTGCCAAATATCCATGTTTACTTTTTGAAAAAATCACACAATTTCATGTATTTTGGTATGCCAACATTGTGTTTTACGTTTAACATGGCCCTCACCATGGAGTACTGGGACCACAAACTAGAAGATTTCATTTTCTCGGATAAATTTGCAAAATATGCTGGCATAACATTCTTGGCAAACGATTGAATATTTTTCTCCAATCCATAATTTTCTAATTTCTGATATGCTTCCTTTGTAAATTTATTTTGATTTTTATGGCAGCAAATCTAATCCCGCACATCTGGATTTCATGATATTCCAATTCCATGTGGTTTATTTTCCTCGACAAGTAAATTCCTCATACCTGGTTACAAATTAACCACGTGAAAAATTATGACATTTGACATTAATGTAAATAATTACTGCCATTTTGACAAGGGCCTCCATACTCGCCTCCATATCTGCTTGTCTAGGTCAAGTATGACAAACTAACTACGTGAATTTAGAAAATTTTGAAATTTAAAAATTCTAACATTTGACATATATGTACAAAATTAATAATTTTCATTTTGACACGAACCCCCATATCTGCTTGTCAAGGCCAACAATGTCACATGACTGCTCGCGCCCTATACGAGGTGTGTTCAAAAAATATCGCGAATTTTGTGTTTTTTCAAAAATTATTTATTTATTCATGAATATCTATTTTGTCCCCTTCAAAGTAATCCCCATGAGATATTATACACTTGTGCCAACGGTTTTTCCAATCTTCAAAGCACTTCAAAAAATCATTTTTTTTTATCTTGTTCAGCTCCTCCTTCGATGCCGTCTTTATCTCGTCAAGCGTAGCGTAACGTCGTCCTTTCATTGGCCTCTTCAGTTTAGGGAACAAGAAAAAGTCACAGGGGGCCAGATCTGGGGAATACGGTGGCTGCGGCATCATTAGTGTGTTGTTTTTGGCTAAAAAGTCGCGCACAAGCAACGATGTGTGAGCAGGGGCGTTATCGTGGTGCAAAAGCCAATTTTTGTTCTTCCACAAATCCGGGCGTTTCTGGCGGATTGCTTCGCGCAAATTGCGCATAACTTGCAGGTAATATTCCTTATTGACCGTTCTACCCTGTGGCAAGAACTCATGATGCACCACGCCCCTGCAATCGAAGAAAACTGTCAGCAAAACTTTCACATTCGACCGAACTTGGCGCGCTTTTTTCGGTCTTGGTTCGTGCGGCAGCTTCCATTGAGATGATTGAACTTTGGTTTCCACGTCATAACCATAAACCCACGATTCGTCACCAGTTATGACCCTCTGGAGCAAATTTGGGTCGTCGCGGACAGAGTCCAACATCTCATTAGCAATGTTCATGCGATGCTGTTTTTGGTCGCAATTGAGCAATTTTGGTACAAATTTCGCGGCGACCCGTCTCATGCCCAAATCATTGATAAAAATCGAATGGCACGAGCCAATCGATATGTTTAGGTCCTCAGCAACTTCTCTAACGGTGATTCGACGATTGGCCAATATCATTTTCTCCACTTCATTAATTTTTTCGTCTGTTGTTGAAGTGCTCGGGCGTCCGGCACGCTTTTCGTCGTTCACATCTTCTCGGCCTTCTGAGAACATTTTGTACCACCGATAAACGTTGCTTTGGTCCAAGGTAGCTTCTCCGTATGCCACAGTCAACATTCGGAATGCATCCGCGCACTTAATTTCGTTTTTCACACAAAATTTGGTACAGGTTCTTTGTTTCATTTTTTTGAATAGGTAAAAATCGAAGACGATCCAAAACACGTGCAAGCAAAGCAGCTGTCAACAAGTAAGTGAACATTCAAAATGGCCGAGCTTGTCGACATAAGTGAGAGACATGAGTACCAACATAAAGCCACAAAAAGATCGAAATTCGAATATACGTAACCCGCGAAAATTCAAAATTCGCGATAGTTTTTGAACACACCTCGTACTTATGTAACCAAAAACGGAAGTGGCGAGAGGTATTATTGTGCTGGCCACAACAGATTTTTATTTTTGGGCAAGTGTGGGATTTTTTTTAATACAAAGTGAAAAGAATTGTTCCGTATTATACATAAATATATAAATAAATAATTTAGCTATATTCATTTATTTATGGAATAAATATTGAAAATATTCATAATTTTATAATAAAAATGTCTCCATACGATAACAAAACACTAAAATTATAAACAGTATATGCAGGGTGTATTCATTCTCTATTTATATTAATATTTGTGCATACTTGGCACACTTCACAAGATTTCAGTCTCTGAATCAACCTCTCGGTCATTTATCAGAGACTGGCCCACTCAACCAGAACCACAGACGCGTTTCGCTCTTATTGGAGCTCATCAGTGTGGTGTACTGACGCCTCTTGCGAGGCACTGAGACCAGTTGAGCGGGCGGATTATAAACATCCCACAAAGGTATTAAGCCTGCAGAAGTAACTAAACACCTACAGAGCCATCTACCAGGAAAATCGCGAGTTTGGCTAGCACTGCTACCAGAATAATAAAGAAAACTGTACAATGTACAATTTGCGATACTTGGTGAAGTTGTTCTAAATATATTAATATTTGTGCATACTTGGCACACTTCACAAGATTTCAGTCTCTGAATCAACCTCTCGGTCATTTATCAGAGACTGGCCCACTCAACCAGAACCACAGACGCGTTTCGCTCTTATTGGAGCTCATCAGTGTGGTGTACTGACGCCTCTTGCGAGGCACTGAGACCAGTTGAGCGGGCGGATTATAAACATCCCACAAAGGTATTAAGCCTGCAGAAGTAACTAAACACCTACAGAGCCATCTACCAGGAAAATCGCGAGTTTGGCTAGCACTGCTACCAGAATAATAAAGAAAACTGTACAATGTACAATTTGCGATACTTGGTGAAGTTGTTCTAAATATATTAATATTTGTGCATACTTGGCACACTTCACAAGATTTCAGTCTCTGAATCAACCTCTCGGTCATTTATCAGAGACTGAGCTCCAATAAGAGCGAAACGCGTCTGTGGTTCTGGTTGAGTGGGCCAGTCTCTGATAAATGACCGAGAGGTTGATTCAGAGACTGAAATCTTGTGAAGTGTGCCAAGTATGCACAAATATTAATATATTTAGAACAACTTCACCAAGTATCGCAAATTGTACATTGTACAGTTTTCTTTATTATTCTGGTAGCAGTGCTAGCCAAACTCGCGATTTTCCTGGTAGATGGCTCTGTAGGTGTTTAGTTACTTCTGCAGGCTTAATACCTTTGTGGGATGTTTATAATCCGCCCGCTCAACTGGTCTCAGTGCCTCGCAAGAGGCGTCAGTACACCACACTGATGAGCTCCAATAAGAGCGAAACGCGTCTGTGGTTCTGGTTGAGTGGGCCAGTCTCTGATAAATGACCGAGAGGTTGATTCAGAGACTGAAATCTTGTGAAGTGTGCCAAGTATGCACAAATATTAATATATTTAGAACAACTTCACCAAGTATCGCAAATTGTACATTGTACAGTTTTCTTTTTCATTCTCTATTTATTTGTAAGAAATGTGATATTATAAAGGAATATTAAATAATCACACCATGAATCTATAAAAGTAATAAAAATTCATTTATATATAAAAATAATAAACAAAAAAAATAGTTTTTTATTAAATTATTCAAACAAAAATCAAATATTAAATTATTCTATTAACCCTCTCTACCTTCGTCGCTACATAACTCAATCCACTCAATCCTCCGACGCAGCTCTTTAAATCTATTCTGCACTTCCTCAAATGTTACGGACAGACATAGTATCTCTTATCCGATTTTTTAATACATTAAACTACATACAAATATTGCAATGAAAATAAGTTTTGCGATATTACTCGTATTACTTATAAAAACATAACCACACATGACATATTAAACATGACACATGTTGCAAGTGGGTTAAGCAAGCCATATATCGAAGGCACTTTCCTAATTTCGAGGATGGAAATTAAAATATTAATAATTAAAGGTGTAAATGACAAAAGAGTTTCAAGGTAAGCAAAAAAGTTCATCCTATAACATTCTTTTGTAAAATTAGAAATAATAGTATATTATGTTATTAGGAGTAGAAAGCGGTCTTTTTGTGTTGAACCCAGCTATTGCGGCCGAGGCGCCAGCCGAGGCCAGGCAAGCTGAGTAAAACACAAAAAGGGCGTTCTGCTCCGAGTAACATATACTATTTTTTCTTCAAGTGTTTCAAAGAAAACTGGAGATTTTTTAAATATTATTCTAGAATTATTTTAATTATAGCGTTTGCAATTTCAGCCATAGTTGGCTGTGAACACTATAAAACACAAACGATACAACTGTCAAATAACAATTTTTCAATATGATCTGTGTTGCTGTGACGACTGCTGCCGCCAGCGGTGAACTAAGAAGCTAACATTTTTTTACTAGTACAAAAATGAACAACATTGTTGTACTAGTAATAAAATGAATATCTTCTATAGTGTGTGTATAGTAGCATAATATTAATATTATTGTACACTTGAAGAAAAAGATCTTTTCCCTCTTGTATACTTAATCCGGGGACACACTGTATATTTCATCATTACCGATATTTATGTACAAAGCAGATTGGCACACCCAGTAATGGGTTATATGCCGTGATGATATATTTATTTTATTTTTATATTTTATAATTCAATAATAAAGTTGTAAACCTTCTTTCTGGCTATCTGTATGAATTTAGAGTAATTATTTTTTTTAAATAAAACGTTTTATATTTAATCCATACCAAATAAAAATTTAAACATGCAAATTTTTTTTTTTTTTACATATATTTAAATGCACTTATTACATGTACTTTCATATTTGTAAAATTTGATGAAACAGGTAGATAATAATTAATTCATATTTGTGTTATTTACATTATGTTTATATATTGAATTATATTTGTCTTTCAGTGCATATTCTTCATTTACATTACAAACCCGTTGTACTCGTAAACTATTGTACAGTATTTATTTGGTTAACTGTTGTTGACTACTATAGTACCTCTTTATACGCACTGTGGCACTGTATTAACTACACAACAAACTCGCCATCTGTGGTACAATTCCAAATAAATGTAGACATATTTACAGTTTGCTGTATTACCAACACCACTGGTAGTGGCCGAAATAAGCCAGGTCAAATTTAGCCGCTATGGCAATTGGGGGGGGGGGGGGGCATCATTTAGACGCTATACAATTTAGACGGTGTGAAATTTAGACGAATGGAATTTGGGCGCTATGACATTTAGACGCTATGGCACGTACTCACCATCGTGCTGGAACCACACATTATCATTATTTAAGTTCGTTATTTCTGGCCCAACTGTTTCCATTAATAAGTCCAAATATGTTTTCGAATTTAGCCGTGCAATAAAAAAGGACCAATAATTTTGTTGTCTAAAATTCCTGCCCAAACATTTACTGATTGCCGGTACTGTGTTCTTGATTGTATTACACTGTGTGGATTTCTTTGAGACCAGTAACGCAAATTATTTTTGTTTGGTTCGCCATTCAGTGTAAATGTGCACTCATCGGTGAAAAATATATTTTTTAAAAACCTCCTATTCTGATTAGCCATTTCCATAATTATTTCGTAGAATATTGCGCGTCGTTCAAAATCTTGTTCAAAAATTTCCTGGTGGTTTTATATTTTAAAAGGATGATATTTATGTTTTTTTAATATTCTAAAAACGGTCATACAACTGATTCCTATTTCATTTAAAATTTCTCTGACACTGAGATTTGGATCCATTTCAATTAACGCTAGAACATCTTCTTCGTTGTTGAAATTTCTATTATGGTTTCCTCGCAAAAGTTCCGGTTCTAACTTATTAAATGTGCCGGTCGTCTCAAATTTTGAAATAAATCTTTGAATTGTTGTTTTACTAGGAATATTATGATGATGCCAAAATAGTTATTTATGTACCAAGGGTATTACTAAGATGTTTATGCCCGAGGGCTATAAACATCAAGTAATACCCGTGGTGCATACAATATTTTATGTCTTACTAATGTATCTTTCTAACATAAATAATAAATAAAATGGATTAAAAAAAATTAAGAATGTAGACTATGAATAAATAAATGCGGTAACTAAGTTTTTGTAAACAACAAAAAAAAAATCCTTTTTTCTGTCACTGCGTCAAGATGAACAATCAATTTAGTGTAATTCCTGAAAAAATACTGGCACAAGCTGCAAAAGCTACTGAAAATTTGTTGCCCAAGAAGTCTAAAGACATGTACGATAAAGAATACAATAAATTTGAAAACTGGATGGTAAATAACTCTGTGGAAATTATAAATGAGACTGTGTTACTCGGATATTTCGAGGAATTGGTATGTTGATGAACGTTTTTGTTATAGTATTACTGTAATAATTTGTTTTATAGTCAGAATCATTTTCCCCAAGTTCATTGTGGACTAAATATTCCATGTTAAAGAAGACGATGATAGTCAAAAAGAATATCAATATTGGAAAGTTTTCTATGTTGGGGGAGTATTTAAAGCAAAGTTCTAAAGGATATCAAGCGAAAAAGTCTAAAATTCTAACAAGAGAGGAGGTGTTAAAGTTCATTCATGAAGCACCGAATAAAACATATCTGATGATTAAAGTTCCCCTGTTGGTTGGTATATTTGGTGGATGTCGACGACAAGAGTTGGTGAATATGTTAGTTGATCAGATTGAAGATAGAGGCACAGTCTTTGTTGTAAATATTCCTGAAACAAAGACTGATAAAAAGCGAGATTTTACAATTATTGAAGATAAAGAAATGAATAGTTTGAAACTGATAAAAGAATATGCGTCGTTACGACCGCAAGGTTGTTCCCAGAAAAGATTTTTCTTAAATTACAGAAACGGTTGCTGTACTGTACAGCCTGTAGGCAAGAACACATTCGGGAAGATTCCTAGCACTATTGCAAGTTACTTGAATTTGAAGGATGCTTTTAAATATAGAGGCCACTGCTTGCGAAGAACTTCTGCAACATTGTTAGCAGCTGCAGGGGCTAGTATGACAGTTTTAAAACGCCATGGAGGATGAAGAAGTACAGCTGTTGCGGAGGGTTATCTAGAAGATAGTATTTCTTCAAAAAATAAAATCTCAAAGATGTTGTCTGGCGAGCCTTCTACATCTGCTTCAACTATCAATAGAATCGTCCAATATTACTTCCGGTAATATCACTTTTACGGGATCATTTCATAACTGCAATTTTAGTGTAAATGATACCAAATAATAGCACTATTGGAGTTTATTCGTTACTAACCTTTTTATTTTCATTGTAGTAGTTCATGTTTATATAATAAGTAAATGTATAAGATAACAAATAAATCAGATTTTGATACTAACTATTATATCGCATTTTAACTTTTGAGGTTATTACATTGTTGCATTGAGCTAGGGTGCGTTCATGCATCTACCTTAAAATCCAGAGAATTGAATAAAAAATGACATTTGGCTGTTAGTATTACCGTGGTAACTCTTAATGCCCTAGGGCTTTTAATATAAAATAATACCTGCGCGGGTATTAAATACTGTATATCGTATCTCGTATCTATGTCATTAAAGTACAATAATATACTAGTAAGACATAAAATATTAATTATATCCCGAATTTTCCGAAAACTTTCCCCAGAATAATGCTACTTAATAATTTGTAACTTTTCTTCATGAGAATAACTTTCCATTTTCAATAATTATATTTCTTGATTTAAACAGAGCGTTTCTGACAGGTAAAACGTCATTACTTTTGTTCGATTTTGTTTCAGTGTCATGGCTAACACTATAAAGAAGTAACTTTTGTAAAAATTTAAATACGATTTGTTCGGTTACTAAACATTCAAAATAAAATGTAAATACTGAACTGGTTGTAGAATTTAATTCTCTACAACATTCATTTGAAGCATTTTTGTCTAAAATTAATAGGCCACTTTTGGCCAAGAAAAAAACTGTTTTCCCATGTTAAACGCCTATGGCCCGCTTTTCATGTTACATCCTGTATATAAGGTATATGGGGAGTCAGTGAAAGGGCAATATTTTTAGTTCGTTCTGGTTTATTTCATCAAGCTTTCGGATTTATTTTAATCCTTCTTCAGGATGAATAATGTGAAGTTGTATTTTACAATAGCTTCTTTTATGAACATGAGAACATTAATACTGTAACAGATTTGGAAAAATAATTAACCAGTTTTATGGGAATTTGATTTCATCATCCTTGATGAATATATGGTGAATTTTAATTATGGTTTAAGCTGAATTACTTTTATAATTTTGACAAAATTTTGGTGTGATGGGCCGAAAAGTTTTTTATTTTAAGTCATGATGTGTAATTTCACAAAATTTTGTACACAAGTTCTTCATTGTTTAACTTGGTGAAATATATTCTTCTTCATAAAAATTAAGCAGAATTACGTAGAAAACAAGAATTAATAAAAATTTTGGTGTAAAAAGGGCCGAAAAATTTGGTTTTACGAAAATAAAATTGGTTATGAATGCTGCATTGTAGAGCACATGTTTTGTACTGTTTTGTACAAAACATGTGCTCTACAATGCACCTTTTGATTAGAACTGACCATGCTGCATTAAAATGGCTGCTACAATTCAAGAATCCTGAAGGTCAGGTGGCTAGATGGATTGAAAGACTACAGGAATACGATTTCAAAATCGATCATAGGACGGGTACCAGCCATCGTAATGCCGACGCATTGTCCAGAAGGCCATGCCAAGATGAGTGCAAGCATTGTAGTCGACTGGAAGAAAAACATTCCACCATTGCCAGAATAACAGTAGTCGATGATAATTGGCAGCCCGATGGACTACGCGAAGACCAAGAAAATGACCCGAATTTGAAAATTATACTGGAATGGAAAACAGAAGAGAGAAAACCAAGATGGGAAGAAGTTGCACCACACTCACAGAGTGTAAAATCGTATTGGGCGCAATGGGACTCAATGATGATTGAAGATGGCCTGTTAAAGCGTTTGGTGGAAAATACCGATGGAACTGAGAAGAGAACTCAGTTGGTTATTCCTAAGAATAGAATTCTAGACGTGCTGAAAGAGATCCATGACGGATCTGGAGGTGGCCATTTTGGAGTCAACAAAACATTAGAAAGATTGCGCCAGCGATTGTACTGGGTTAACTGCAAGAAAGACGTTAAAGACTGGTGCAAGAAATGTGTGGTTTGCGCTGGAAGCAACGGTCCTCATAGACGACGAAAAGCTCCAATGCGTCAATACAACGTTGGCAGTCCATTTGAGCGCATTGCGATTGACGTGGCAGGATCATTTCCGGAAAGCGAAGACGGAAATAAATACATCGTGGTTGTCATGGACTACTTCACCAAATGGGTTGAAGCCTATCCATTACCCAACCAGGAAGCTATTATTTAATCATAGTGTTAGTTGTTTTTATTATCTATTAATATTTAATCCTTAATTATTTATCGTTTAATAAATGTATTCTTTTAGTTAATAATATTTGTCTATGTTTTACACTTCACCCATATAAATAAAAACGTTACAATCTTGAATAGGATTGGGCTGAGTACATCTCCTTATGGTAAGCCTTGTGAAGTGTGTCTTGGTCCTATTTTGCTGTTCTGATTCTTTACATAGAGGACTCTATTCGACATAAGTGACATAATAATGTGTATTATTGTGTCCGGGATATTTATTTGTTCAAGTTTGTTTTTTAATATATGTAGGTTAACTGTTTTGTATATATTTTGTTAATCCGTTCATTGTTAACAGGATATATGTTATTTGCTTCTAACCACCATTCAATACGGTTCTTTAGTATTCTTTCAAACGTTTTTTGTACACAGGATGTTGGGGCAATTGGACGATAGGAATCTGGAGGGTCCTTATTTGGTTTTACTAAAGGGATTATTAGATGCTCCTGTCAGGATGAAATTAAAGTATTGGAGTATAAAATATTATTAAATATTTTAGTAAGAATATTTTTAGCTCTTTTGGATATTCTGAATAACATTATATAGTGAATATTATCCATGCCAGGTGAAGTATTTTTTTTTGTATTTTTAGTGCATTTTTTAAGGCATTAAATTTTATGGGCATTTCTAGTGGGTAATTACCGACTGTATTATCTTCGTTATTTGGTAACTTTGTATAATCTGGGGTAAGTTTAGATAAAAATTCATACATTAAGTCTTCGGACGGAGATGTTCCCGTTCTTGGGTTTTTATAGTTGTTGAAGAATCTTACTTTTCTGCATACTTCACTGATTGGGATGTATTTATCTAAAGAACCACAAAATGAGGACCAATTAATTCTCTTTACGTTTTTTGTTACATATTTTCTTTGCATATGCAGAAGTTTTCTGGCAATTAATAAAAATTTCTTCTGTGCTTTGTTGTTTGTAAATTTTATAGCCATTTTTACGTTTTTCCTCAGCTTGTCTGCATTCTTCGTCCCACCAAGGCTTGTTTTTAAAAGAGCTTGGTCTATAATTGGTAATCGGTATAGATTTTTCTGCAGATTGATTTATCATATGTATGAAATTATTATACTCCTCGACTAGTGATGCAAGATACCCAGGTATTTATTTTTTAAGGTAAATACCCAGGGTAAATACCCGGGTATTTACCCATAAGTGGGTATATATTTAGTGAGTGAAAATTTGGGTATGCAATATCATTAAAGTTATTTGAAGTCACTTAAAAGTACATATAATATTTTCTTTATTAAACAAATACACAGAAATAAACATTTTTGTTTAAACATGAATTAATCATCTAATTCTGATCCATAACTGTCATCGGATTCTTGATATGGTACTTCCTTTTCCATATCGCTCCAAGTTTCAGTCTCAGCTGAACTGCTGAAACTTGAGTTTGATTCATCTAACTTCCTCTTGGATTTGGAAGTAGAAGCTCTGGGTTCTTCTTGTATATCAATTAATGCAGACTCCTGCTCCATCGGTTGTTGAAGAGTTGTTGAAGATTTAGGTTGTGTTTGTTTTCTATGAATTAAATTCCAATTATGGGCCAAATATGTTATTTTGGCAGCGCGTTCGGCTGTTAATCTATTTCTTTTTTTAGTATGGATCCAACTGAATGTACTGAACGTTCTTTCAGTCGCTGCAGAAGTTACTGGTGCGCTTAAAATACGAATAGCAACAGTTGCCAGTGTATTTGTTCCTCGTACTCGTAACCCTCGCCACCATATAAGAGGGCTTGTTTTATCCACATCCTCCCAAACAAACTTTTTATTCCATAGACCCTCTTTGTCTCTATAATTTGCTAAATCTGTTTTCAAATCGGTAATTGGTAAACCCATATTTCTACCAACATCACAAATAAACTGCATTGCATCTATAATTTCTTCAGAATTTAAGTTTGATCCTTGGTAAGATGGGTCTAAGAGTGTTGCTGCCAAATGTATGGACCCTATTGCAAACGATATCCTCTCAGATAATTTTTTCAACACTATTGTTTCTTCTGCCTTCGGGAATTGGGAGTGGGTTAACAGGTCGCGCAGATTTTTCTCTAGGTTGTGAATTTCTGAATACACAATATGAATCATTGGCTGATTAGACTCCAGTTTTGTAAGTAAATTAATAATCGGCTCCAAAATATTGATCATTTTTTCGCATCGCGCCCAAAACCGGCATCATCTAATAATTTAGTTTTCAATTCTTGTGTAACTACATCTTGGTCACTGACTGCTAGTGTTTGCAAAACTATCTTGTTTTGGCACAAACTTTGTAAACAAAACAAGTTACTGCCCCAACGTGTTTTTCCCGCCAATTTTAACGAAATGGTAATGTTTTTTTCTTTTCCAATTCTTTTAAATAATGCTTGTAGGCGATGACTATTTTTAATAGTCTTTACTATATTTGTCGCACTTGATATAATTTTATTAACAGTTTGACACTTTAATATATCGTTACAAAGCAAGTGCAATAGATGAGCAATACAACCCAACGGTACTATGTGGTCAAATTTCTCTTTTAATAACCTGAAAGCTGCTCGCATGTTAGCTGCATTGTCGCCAATAACTACGAAAAATTTGTCCACATTATACTTTTGCATCACTTTTTCCATTTCCTCACATAAATACACTGCATCATGTCTATGTTCTTTCGTCATAATAAAATCTACGTATAATGGTTCCGGTGTAGGGATCACAAAATTTATTATTGACTCATTTCTTATATTGCTCCAGCCGTCGCATTGCAAATGTAAATTTTTTGCGTTATTTAGTATATCTTTTATTTCTTGTTGCATTTCTGTAAAATGTGCATCTAAATAAGTAGTTGAAATACGGGTTCTTGAGAGTAAAGTATATGATGGTCTAATTTGTTTAAAAAAATCTAACCAAAGTGGATGATCTACCATCGACAAAGGTGCTCCACTAATTATAATTGCTTTTGCCAGAGCCTGATTTAAATTTTCCTGGAACCAAAATAATTACATTTAATTTTTTAAATATAAAAATAAAAAAAATATTAACGACTTCAATATAATTGTTATGTAAATGTAATACGTGAATTTATAATATTTATTAAATAATAACTATTTTAAAATGGTACTAGTACAGTCTTAGTAATTTACAGTTTGACACTAATTAAAAATTACCTTAAAAAACTAGTTTTTTAATTTTACTTACATTTTCACTGGAAGTCATGATGTCCGCGAAGGTTTTCAATAAATTCTTCGACTGCAGAGAAAGCACGTATGTGGGTGTTGAAGTACCCGCAGGTGGTCCAGTAGGAGTAGGTGAGGTTTCACTAGTTATAGTAGAGCTTGAACTGCTAAGCATGGAGCCGGAGATGTCCATTGATGTTTTCCTTTTTTTCTTCAAAATTTTTTTTAATTCTGCAGGACACTTCATGCATTTAATAATGTGGTTTTCCATTTTGTTCACATTTGCATGCAAATATTGTGCGGAACAATACTTGCAAACTACCCCTTTCCATTGAATTAAAAAAATTCCATACAGCATTTTTTTTCCTACCCATATTTTCTGTTTTACTCTTCACTATTCGTCACACAAAACACAAATATTAACTGCCGAACGTTCAGGCAGGCACACCGCACAACCTGCAGCTGCATGCTTTGAACTTGTTAAGACATGTTTCGCAGAAGTTTTACAATTGGGTAGGTAAATATGACCTCGGGTAAATACCGGGTAAATACCCATTTTTTATTTACCTACCCACTGGGTATTTACCCGCCTCACATCACTATCCTCGACTGGATCATTTCTTAATCTGAAATTTTCAGATAAAGTTTCTAAAGTATTGGAGAATGTGTCCCAATTAGCATTGTTTATATTCCATTTTTTTGAAGTGTCCGTAGACAATGAACCTGGTAAATTTATATGAGTATGCAGGGATACGGATGTGATAATCGGAAAATGATTAGATCCATGCGTGTCATTTATTACTTGCCAGTTGGATTTTATTGCAATATTCGGGGAACATATAGTTATGTCTACCGCTCTGTTACGTTGGTGGGGTAATCTTTGAATTGTTTCCGTTCAGTCATGTAATATTATATAATTTACATCATCGATGCTGTCTAATAGACATATTCCTTCGTTATCAATAATACAGCAACCCCATGCGGTATGTTGGCAATTAAAATCTCCTGCAATTAGCACTGGATTTTGTATTTGCTCAAAGACAGATTAAGTTGATGTTTGGGAGCGCAATATACAGATAAAACATTTAACGATTAATTTTTAGATGAATTTTTATTGCAATTATTTTTACTTTATTGTTGGGTGGGTAATTAATCTTTAAAACAGAATAGCATAAACACTTTTTAACAAGGATTGCAGTGCCACCATATCCATCATTTCTATCTGTGTGAGTTATATTATATTCCGAGATAAATGGATACTGACTGTTTGTTGGTTGCAAAAAGGTTTCTGCGACCATTGCTATGTGAATTTTACGTTGTTGTAATAGTCGTTCCAAGGAGCTTCGATAAGATTTGAGAGATCTAATGTTCCATTGTAAAATGTTAATATTATCCATTAACATTAATTGTCTATTTGAGAAATGGAGCTGTTTGATTTATCCATAATTGTTTGTATTATATTAAGCATTATATTTGTTAAGAATTCAATGTTAATATCATTTGAATTAGTGTTATGGTATCATGGTGGAAAAAGGTTTTGTTGAATTGGTGTAGGGTTTAAAATAGGAGTATCATATAGTAAATTAGTTGTGTTAGGAAGTGAGTGTTGAGTAATTATATTAGAAGGAATTTGATTATTTCTATTTGAATTGTGTAATCTGGGTGTATGGTTATGTTGTGTACTTGTAATCGTAGAATAATTATTTACGTAATTTTTTGATGTATTATTATTGGGATTTATGTTGTTATCTAGTTCTTGATTATTTTTTTGTGTATTTTTATTATTTATAACAACCTGTGCATCGTTTTAAAATAGAATGTCCTAACTTAGTCGAAACATTATAAATTTTTAGTAGACTAGCGTGTTATATCCGTCCTTATCGCACACTCTTATAGCCTTTGCATAAGAAAGAGATAAATGTATGCCTGCTAATTCGTTCGTGATACAGATGATCTTGATCGGACATCTTTCAAAATTTTTACTGTAGGTAAGATAATAAAAATATAAATCATCACGGCATATTACCCATTGCTGGGTGAGCCAATCTGCTTTGTATACAGATGTCGGTAATAATAATGACATATTTGTACCGTGCGGGCATTTACCAGGTGTCATGCGAATCTGGGGAACCGGGTTCAATCCCGACCGGCGCCAAATATTTTAGGATTTTAAATGGCACGAAATTGACCCCTATGGTGCACTCTCCACACCAACAATGAACATAGGTAAGTATATAAATAAATAAAATAAATATATCATCACGGCATATTACCCATTATTGCTTGGTGTGCCAATCTACTTTGTACACAGATTTCGATAACGATGACATATTTATACCGTGCGAGCGTTTACCAGGTGTCACTCCACGAGCACTTATTACTGGCATAGAGAGTACACCATAGGGGTCAGTTTTGTGCCATTTAAAATTCGAAATATTTGGCGTCGGTCGGGATCGAACCCGGTATTTAAATTTAATTTAATTTTAAGTATATACATGAATAAAAATTAAATTAAACGGGAGGTAATGTGTTGGACACATCTGATTTTTTACGTTGCCTTTTTGAAGGTTGGTTAATAATACATAAAATTTAGTTTTAAGATTTCTGTTTAGCAGTAATTTGGTAGGACTTTCGCCAGTAATACAATGTGCTGTTTTTCGATAAAGAATTAAAAATATATATTACTTTATTTAAATTTTCAGTATTGTTAAATTTGTTTTTCTTTAGCCCTTTTTTCATTATTTTCACCGCGCTTTCGGCCAATTCGTTGGTAGCTGGATGAAAAGGCGCGTTGGTTATATTATTTATTCCATTATTTCTACAGAATTCGTTAAATTCCGAAAAAGTGGAAGTACTTGCATTGTCCGAAACTTTTAGTATTTGGTAAGCCAAATCATAATTTATCTATTGTCGTATTTGAATTCATGTTGAAAACTTCGAAATACTCTATCCATTTTGACATTGCATCTATAATATGTTCTTATAGCATTATTTCATTATTATTTGTCTTTTTACCTTCCGTCACCTATAGGTAAGGAAGGTATTGTCTTTGGTCAAAAAATTCGGTGGTGAGTTTTCATTGAATAAGCACGTTTTAGGGTCTTTACAATAGGATTTTACTATTTTTACGATGATGTCTGTATGTGTGTGTGTGTGTGTATGTGTGTGTGTTAGTGTGTGCGTGTGTGTGTATGTGTGTATGTGTGTGTGTGTATGTGACCGCGGTTTCGTCAACGATATCTTTAATACTAGAATTCCAAAAATTACAATTCTTGCGTATTCCTCTTCCTTACAACCATATGCAGACTTGATTAGATTTTGGTTATAATTGGTCAACCGGAAGTATCCTCATTTGAAGATTTTAACAGTTTTTCTTGAAAAACTTAGTTAAATTTTATTATAACTTAAAGAATATATTATTCTCTATACGATTTGATTGCATTTTATATTTCATATTCAACAGATATAGAGTTAAAGAATTATAAAGATTGTAATAATTATAAAATTTCATATATCAGCCAGCTGTGCTAATTTAACCATGGAAACTGCTAATATATTCAGGTAATTCAAATTGACAGATGTCAATATGAATAAAAAGTAAATAATGAAAGAATAAGGGAAATAACTCTAGTGTTGGGCGTTTCTAGAAAGATATAAGAGAGACGATTACATTGGTTTGAACATGTCATGAGGAGAGATGAGTATATTAGAAGAATGAATAGCTTATAACAGAAGGTGGAAGAAACATAGGAAGACCAAATATAATATGAAAGGAGAGAAAAGGAACTGAATGAGGACGACATACAAAACAAAAATTAGTGCAAGAAAAAAATAAAAAATAGCGAATGGGAAAAACTACAGAAGAAGAATATGTTAGTGTCAAGTGCAATTCACATAGTTAGTTTATGAAATAATTTAACTGGAAATATAGGATCTTTTGCAAAAAAAAATTATGTGTAGGGCGCGTACAGTGACGTGACTTTGCTAACTTTGGCAAGCAGATATTTGGACCCGTGTCAAAATGACAGCTATTAATTACGTCCATAACTTACAAATGCCATAATTTTTCATTCAAAGTTTATGATTTTCTTATTTCATGTGGTTTATTTATTATCAGGGATGTTGAATTCAGTTGCCGAGAAAAGGAATCATAAAATACCAAAAAAAGAAATTTTGAATGAAAAATTTTGACGTGAGGATAACCCGCAAAATAGAAATGAATGGAAGAAAAAAAAATAGCGACCCCTAATGAATGGGAAAAGCTAAAGAAGAAGAAAATGTCAGTGTCAAGTGCCATTTGCATGAAATAATATTACTGGAAATTTATAATCTTTTGGCAAGAAAATTTATGTATAGAATTTGTACATAATACACAGGATAGACGGAAGGTATTGTGCTGGCCACATCAGATTTTTTTCTCTATGTTTAATCTACATTATGTATTTTTTTTGTGTTGAAACATTGATTATTGTATGTATATTTGTATATATTTTGCATCCACCCCGTAATTGGAATCTTGATCCTGTGGGATGGATGGGTTACTTACTAAATAAATAAATAAATAAATAATAACTAAGAAATTTTTATTAAATAGGTTAAAAAAATATATTCTATTCCATGTTTGTGTAGGCCACTCCCAAGTACTAAGTTCCGTACATGGAGGTGTCTGCGAAAAGTTTGATATATTTTACGATTTAGCGCAATTTCTTCAATTTATGTGTCGAAACCTGGCCACTAGAAATAACTTCGCGCTATAGATTTCATTTTAGATATTCCCATATGACAAGAATGTAGTTAGTGTGAAATGGGACTTCTTAATTCATTTGGAATGATTAGACGTAAACCTTGTGTCTTTATTTATCTCTGATTTAATTTTATTAAATTTTAAATTTTGCCCATTTACTTTTTCAATAAATTTTATAATATGTGGACTCGATTTATAACTGTTGCCGTTTGTACGAGTGTTTGTAGAACCAATCTGCTTGTTGTTGACTTACTTTAATATGTTGAATTTTAAAATTCAAACAGGATGGAAATACTGCCCATCGTTGCAAACGAGTAGCTGCCATTGTTTGTATTCCCTTTTACAGCCCAAAAATAGTCATAAGGGGTTTATGGTGTACATGACCAGAGTAAATTTTTGATACTAAAGATATTGATAAAAAAATTCGACTGCAAACTTCATAGCTAAAGCATCTTTCTCTATTTGAGAATAACTTATGTAAGTATTGGACAAAACCTGTGATACATACGCCATTGGTCGCGCATTTCCTTTATACACGTTATAAAGTACTGCTCAATGTACTAAATATATTATGACATTAAAATATCTTGTAACTTTTTCAAAACTGTACTGACATTGCTTATTCCAAGCAAATTTAACATTTTTCTTTATTAGTCTATAAATAGGATGTAAAACAGGTGCAGTCTAAGATCTAATTCTCTCGTAAGTATGCAATCCGTATTTATCTATAATAAGCCCTAAATATTTGATTATTTTTTTAATAATATCACATTTTTCTTTTTTAGCCGTAATCCGCATTTTAAAAGTTTACTAAATACTAATTTTAATCGTTCTAGATGAATTTTATCATCTGGTGCTGTTATTAAAATGTCAGTCTAAAAAATAAGCAACACCCTCCATATTTACTAGTATTTCTTACATCATTTTTTTGAATAAACTGAATTAATTCCATACCGAGGGCGAGTATATCTAAAAAAATCTTTGTGGGTTGAAATTGTAATTAAGTTTTAAGGATTCTTCAGTTAATAAAACTTGTTGGTGAGCTTCTGTTAAATCAATTTTTTTTTTTCGTCTTTTAATTTTTCGAAAATGTATTCTATTCGCGGCAACGGAAAATGCACCTGCTCTCTAACTGGATTAAAATACATCTAAAATCACCGCATAATCGTTCTGACATCTGATATAACAATAGGTATAACAGGAGTTGCCCGGTTAGTATGTTCTACAGGAATCAAAAAAGTGCTATCTAGTAAACGATTTATTTCTACTTCTACCTTAGGTTTTACTACAAAAGTTAAAGGTGTCGCTTTAAAAAAATTTAGGCTTACTCCCTATTTTAATTTAAGTTCAATTTGTCCCTTGGTATAAGTACCAATTTCAATTTCAAACAATTTGGAATATTTATATACTAATATTGAAATTTTATTTCCTTCGTTTAATAAAAAAATATTTGGTTGTATTCTTATGTTTAACAATGCTGATTTGTCTCTACCTAATAAAGAACATCCTCCATTTTGAACAATTAATGTACCTAACGTGTAATATTTACTTCGACATTTAATTTTTAAGAAAATTTTATCGAACGGTTTAAATTTTATACCTGTATAATCTTTTAAGCAAATATTTACCTCATAAATTTTATATTTATTACAATATTTATTATAAAAATCTTTAGAAATGGCTGTATATTGCGAACAGCGTTTATTTCAAAATGAATTGTTTTAATTTCAATAACTGAAGGTATTTTAATTCAATTATATTTGATTTTAAATTAAACATTCATTCTACATTTTCTACATCTACGGACATGAAGTAAACTTTTTTCTCGGTTTCTTCAATTTATTTTTACACACGGGAGCTATACTTAATGAATCAACTGCGGTATCATTGTACGCTGGTGATACCTTAGTTCTAATCTCGGATAAAGATAATGAAAAACTACAGCTTAAGTGCAAGAATTGTCTACAAAGCATCTCACAATGGTGCAATGACAATTCTCCATTTCTAAACAAGATTAAAACTATGTTCATTCATTTTCATAATTATCAAAATAGAAATATTCAAAAACTTGATATATCTATTTCTGATACATCTTTACATCAAACTAACAAAATTAAAACTTTAGGTTTAACTATGGATGAAAATCTTGATTGGAAATCTCAATGTAAAGAAATCATTGCCCACCTAAATAGTTATTGCTATCAAATTAGACATTTACGATGCTTCTTAAATGAACGATAATTAATTATGTACTACTATGCTATCGTCGAGTCAAGAATAAGATACAGTATTTGTTTTTGGGGAAATTCCTCCACAAGTATTGAAGTTTTTGTAGCCCAAAAAAAGAATAAGAAGATGCCTGGCTGTTGCAAATCGCCGGAGTAGCTGCAGAGAATTATTTAAAACATTGCATATTCTCCCACTCTCATGTCTTTTCATTCTCGATTTATGTATTTTGATACATAAAAATAAAGAAAAATTTATGTTAAACAAAAATTACCACCAGTTCAATACAAGAACTAAAAATGACTTTCGGACGCCATTAACAAGAACCAAAATTGGAGAACATGCGCCCTATACACTTGGATTGCACATCTACATCTGCTTGCCTCCTAATATTAAAAATGTAAACAATATTACAACCTTTAAAAAAACATCTTAAAATGTTCTTGATTGAACACTGTTTTTATAATGTAGAAGAATTTTATCAGATCTGTAAAAAAATAATATAGTACTCATTGTCCTGTTTATTTATTCTGTTTATATATACTGACTTTTTCTATACACATTGTACTACTGTGTCTTTGAAAATAAAAAATAATTATTATTATTACTCCTTTACACCGCACACGATGCAAAATTTATTTTGAAATACTTGTTTGAACTGTGATTTTGCTTACCGCAAACTTTGCACGTATCATCTTGACATCGTCGAATTCGACTGTTGTTGCGTTTTCCTGTATAAGTCTGTCTAGATCTAGAATATTACCGGCGCCTAGCTCCATAATTAAGCACAAATTTAAGTTCTTCCCCGAAGCCACATTTAGATGCCAAATTTCGAATACGCGCACTCCTTTTAGCTATTGTTTCACTTTGCTTTTTGCGAGCTATATAAAACTCTACTCTATAATTGCGAAATATGATCGTACTTGCAGATAAATGCGTTGACAATAATGAGTTTAGTTGCTCATAGCTTTTCACTTTCGGTTTATCCGGCACACATAAATTTGATAATAATATCTTCTGTTAATGCACTTAACAGAAACGCATATATTTTTGCTTCGTCCATCTTCACAAAAAAAATGAATATTCCGGATGAAACCCTTTTCATTCGTTAAGTCTACTGCGATTTTATCTTTGTATTTGTGTGCACTATATCGAGATTGCACTTATATAACAAATAAAAGACGAGTAAATAAAATTCTTATTTTTACCTCTCGCTAAGAGCGGTATTAGATTTTCATGACGATGAATGTGTATGTGGGATGTATGTGTGCGTGTGTGGAAAGACGATTTCTCAAAAACTATAAGACTCAATACCTGTATAACTATATATTGCTCAATCTGAGAATTAATTAATTAAATAAATGAATACTAAAAATGAAAAGAGCCGAAAAGATTTTGATAACAATTGGACAACTGGTAATAGTAGTATCTTAAAAAAATATTTTAATTAATTTTTAAAATTTTATGTTATTACAAATAATATTAAAGGACATAAAATTCTCTATCCGGTACATTTTATTATTATTATTATTATTATATAATAATAATAATAAAAATAAAATAAATGTACCGGATAAAGAATTTTGTTCGATATATTCTATAGATTTAGAGATATAAAAATATAATAAATATATAAAATAATCTGTTGTAATCTGTCTAAACTACATCAAGGAAATCAGTTGAAAAATTCAAATGTTTGTAATTGACAGGATAACTGTCAGTGTCAAAAATCAATAGTTTTATTGACATTACTGAAAGTTTTTCTGGGAAGTCCATTTAATATTTCTTATTGTTTTATTAATTAAATATTTAAAATTATAGGTATATATATATATATATATATATATATATATATATATATATATATATATATATATACAGGGTGTTAATACTAAGTCGTTACACCCGAAAATGGTAGATAGAACTCATTAAAACAAACAACTTTTCTTAGCTCAAATTTTTGATTTGGAGCCCCAGTTCATAGTTATTGGCGTTCTCTTGTTTTTCGAAAAATCGTCATAACTCCCTTATTTTAAGGAATATTTAAAAAATACAAAAACTTTCAGCATTTGCTCTCGGTTGTCTAAAACACTTGTATTTACAATTATTCTCTATTTCATTAAATAACAAACGACCAATCAAAAATTTCAAAACAAGATATTTTGAAAACCACCCCATCGATTTTCGAAAATAAAACATTTTTAAAATTCTTAAACTTTTTATTACAATATTTGTCTGAAACATTTTTTTCTTTCTGTCCAAAAAAAAAGTTTTTATTCACTTACTTGGCTTGCATAAGTATTAACAAACTAAAAAAAGCATTTAAAACGAAGTAGCTTCTGAAAACAATGAAACAAAAAAGAGATTAGATATGACAAGTACTCAAAAACAAGTTACTTCAAATTTAGCGCACGTGTATGTCCGTTTGGAATCATAGGGGTGTACGTTATTGGACCCTACATTCTCCCAAAATTTACATTTAAAATTTATCTTGCAATTCAATTTGAATAAAAACTTTTTTTTTTCACAATATCTTGTTATGAAATTTTTGATTAGTCGCCATTTTGTTATTTGATGAAATAGGAAATAATTGTACATACAAGTATTTTAGAGAACCGAAAGCAAATGCTGAAAGTTTCTGTATTTTTTTAAATATTCCTTAAAATCGTCATAACTATGAACTGGGGCTCCAAATCAAAAATTTGAGCTAAGAAAAGTTGTTTGTTTTAATGAGTTCTATGTACCATTTTCGGATGCAACGACTTAGTATTAACATCCTTTATATATATCGCCAATCCCGCCAGTGTGTGTAATGTTATATACAATACTTATGTAACATAAAATTGAAATGGTGAGAGGTATTGTGCTTCCCACAAGAGTTTTTTTTTAATATTGGACTTAATTATCTGTAAATATTTGCAAAATTATTTCGAACTAACTCTGATTATTGAACTAAGATGATGCTATTATGGAATTGTTGAAGTGCTATTACGTTCCGAGGTGGTTAAGTAATAAATGTCCTTACCAGAATGCGGTTGTTGACTTCTTAGGGAGAAGGGGTGATCCAAATCCTATGGGCGCCACGTAATCAGACAAGCTGCCCTCACCCTCCACGGTAGTATGAAGGACAAAAAAGAAAAACTAAAATGCTCAACGCAGAAAAAACCTGCAAAATTCGTTTGAGAGGGAATACTTGGGTAGTAAAAAAATCTGATGTGGCCAGCACAATACCTTCCGTCAATCCTGTGTATTATGTACAAATTCCATACATAAATTTTCTTGCAAAAGATCATAAATTTTTGGTATTATGTGATTCCCTTTCTCGGCAACTGAATGCCATACTCCTGATAACAAACAAACCACATGAAATAAGAAAATTATGAAATTTTGGTTGAAAAATTATAACACTTGTCAGTTATGGACATAATTAATTGCTGTCATTTTGACACGGGTCAGTCATATTACTGCACGCGCCCCATACATAAATTTTCTTGCAAAAGATCCTATATTTCCAGTAAAGTTATTTCATAAACAAACTATGCAAATTGCACTTGACACTGACATCTTCTTCTTCTTCTTCTTTAGTTTTTCCCATTCGTTAGGGGGTCGCTATTTTTTATTTTCTTCTTCCACTCATTTTTGTTTTCCGTGTCGTCCTCATTCAGTTCATTTTCTCTCAAGTCTTCTACAATACAGTCTTTTCATCTTATATTTGGTCTTCGTATGTTTCTTCCACCTTCTATTAATATATTCATCTCTCCTCATGACATGTTCAAACCAATGTAATCGTCTCTCTTATATCTAGAAACTTTTAACACTAGAGTTACTTCCCTTATTCTTTTATTGATTTACGTTTTATTGATACTGACATCTGTCAATTTGAATTACCTGAATATATTAGCAGTTTCCATGGTTAAGTTAGCATAGCTGGCTGAATTATTAAATTTATATAAAATTTATTATCGTTATTCTTCTTTAACTCTATATCTGTTGAATATCAAATATAAAATGCAATCAAATCGTATAGACAATAATATATTCTTTAAGTTATAATAACATTTAACTGATTTTTTCAAGAAAAACTGTTAAAATCTTCAAATGAGGGTACTTCCGGTTGATCAATTATAACCAAAATCTAATCAAGTCTGCATATGGATGTAAGGAAGAGGAATACGCAAGAATTGTAATTTTTGGAATTCTAGTATAGGAGATATCGTGCACGAAAGGCGGTCCACACACACACATACACACATACCAGGGCCGGCGCTAGAGGCCAGGCGGCGAGACGTCCGCCTAGGGCGGCACTTTTTAAGGGGCGGCACTTTTCGCGGCTTAGAAATTTTTTATATATATATTGATAAAAAACGTGGCAAATAAAGCAATGTATTAAATATAAGGAAATAACAAAAAAAAAAAAACAGTAACTCAAGACAACGGATGTTCGAACGCCAACATAAAAAGAAAAAATCTGATGTAACACAATACCTCCCGTTTAATTTAATTTTTATTCATGTAAATACTTAAAATTTAATTAAATTTACATACCGGGCAATAAGTGTTCGTGAGGTGACACCTTGTAAACGCCCGCACGGTACAAATATGTCATCATCTTACCGAAGAAATCTATGTACAAAGCAGATTGGTAGACCCAGCAATGCGTAATATGCCGTGATGATAAATTTATTTTATATATTTATGTACTTACATATATTCATTACTGGCGTGGAGAGTGCACAACAGGGATCAATTTTGTGCCATTTCAAATTCTAAAATATTTGGCGTCGGTCGGAACCGAACCCGTTCCCAAGATTCGAGTGAAGTGACGCCTGGTAAACGCCTGCACGGACCAAATATGTCACCATTATTACCGATATCTGCCTACAAAGCAGATTGACTCACCCATCAATGGGTAATATACCGTGATGATATAAATGTATTATTTGAAATGATTAGTTCGTTGACAGTGACATATATCTGTCAGTTACAAACATTTGAGATCTGAATTGTGTAACCATGTGAATGAGTTGTGTATAAAACGTAGGCTCCGGGATTAAAATTATAGATAGTTTTATAAATTTATCCATAAAATATATAGAAAAAGTATTAATGCAAACCTGTAGAAAATTTAATGGTCTTTAATTTATATATATAACATAAATCTCGATTAAATAACATTTAAAGGTATTTTTCGAAGAAAAACTATTTTGAGCTTCCAGTAAAGTGTCATTTTCGGTTATCTGATTTACTCCAAAATCTAATGGGATATTTCCATATAAGAGCAAGGTAGAAATACAAGGTTACAAATTTTTCTGAGCGATAGTATTTGAGTTAGAGCGTAAAGAGGATCTACACATACACACAGACATCATCGCGAAAATGTTAAAAATGAATTTTAGGAACCTTAAAACGTGGTCATTTACCAAAATCTCGATATGAGATTTTTAGCATGATCCCTATACCACCCTTACCAAGGGTAGCGGGAGGTAAAAATCAGATGTGGCCAACACAATATCTCCCGTTTAATTTTTATTAATGTGAATAATTACTTAAAATTAAATTAAATTTAAATACCAGATCCGATCCCGACCGACGCTAAATATTTCGAATTTTAAATGACACAAAAATGACCCCTGTGTTGCACTCTCCACGCCAGCTATGAGTGCCCGTGAAGTCGAAATCTGTGTACAAAGCAAATTAGCACACCTAGCAATGGGTAATATTCCGTGACGATATATTTGTTTTATTTATTTATATATTTACTTATATTCCTACATATTTACTTATGCTGGTAACTGTATTAAGTTCCTTCCCATAGAATTATTGTTATATTTACTATTTTCTTTTTAAAACGTTACTATTATTATTTGTGATGCTTAATTTGATGACAGTGACATATCTGTTAGTTACATGCATTTGAGATCTAAACTGTGTAACCATGGAGTTGCAGTTAAAGCGTAGGCTCCGGGATTATTCATAAAATTTATCCATAAAATATATAGAAAAAGTTTTAATGCAAACCTGTAGAAAATTTAATAATCTTTAATTTTTATATAATATAAATCTTGAAAAAATAACACTTAAAGGTATTTTTCGAAGAAAAACTATTTTAAACTTTCATTAAAGTGCCATTTCCGGTTATCTGATTTACATCAAAATCTAATGGTTTCTTTCCATATTAGAATAATGTAGGTCCATAACTAATGGAGCTGGTCAGTCCGTTTACAACAAAATGCCGGGAATAATCGCGGAGAACCGTTGCGAAACACGGCACTAAAAGGGAAAATAAAAGTTTTCTAATGGCGTCAACCCACAAACATCCACGTGCACACAACGCAATTATAAATACATAGAATTTAAATTTAATAAAGTAATGCAAAAATGCAAGCTGAAAACTTGGTTCGCACAAAAAGCATTCTAGTGAGACAAAAACTAGTTCAGAGTGAAAAATCATGAATTTAAAGTCGATATAAAAAGGTTTTCGAAAAGAATACAACTTTTATATCTTCATAAGAAAACTTAACCACACCCACTTGCCTCACAACACTTAGCTGTTATATCTTTCGCACGTGTCCTGGAAGCGGACTGGTGAAAGCGCGGAGATCGCGGATTGTGGGGCCAGATATACGGGCTCTCAGTGGCATCGAAGTAGGATGGACAAGCCGAAAGTCGCAATTCCGAACGACGTTCGATTGGTAGCGCTAAAATCCCCCAGCGGGCTTTCCTGGTAAAAACGCAAACAAAAATCTCACTCACGAAAAAAAAAAATCCCGAATAAATTTAACCCACAATTGGAATCGAAAAACAACTTCGATATGAAAAATTTATCGTAACGCAACTACAAAAAAAAACAACGCCCCAAAAAAATATGAACTCGGCTTTGTAAAAATACACCCGTATGTTACTCGTTACCCTCTGCCAGGTTTTCGAAATTTATAAAATATTTACTAAATAAGGTGCATTATATATAAAAAGAGATCCGAAAGAAAAAAGATAGAAAATAGAGAAAATTGCGCCAAAATGCATTCAAAATTAATAGATAAACATAAGAAATGAGATGAAAGATGCTAAAGTTTCGAGAAAGGGAGAGGCACAAATGCAGAACGAGACGAAGATGATCAGGAGCACACGACCGCGGCCGAAGAACATCGCGTATAGAGCAACACGAATGCTTACAAGAACGAAAAACTAAAAATTACTAACATTGAGAGAAATAAGAAATAATAATGAAAAAGTTACTAAAACAATAACAACTGTCACAAAAAGATAGCCTCACATTTAACACAGAATAACAACAATAAATTAAAGAAAACAGAGTAAGAACAATGTATGAAATTATAAAATAAGAAATTGAATAGACGGCAAGTAGGTAAGAGTATGTTTTTAGGTACGAAAGAAACGAGAATTAGAGGACAATAAGGAAAAGACACAAAAATAACAAAAGACATATGGGCACGTGACAGATTCCCCCCTCACTTCTTTGAAGGAAAATTAGAAGAATTTTTCCTCATGAATCCGAAATATAAATTATACCGAAACAGAAAGACAAACATATACCAAATCATTATCAATGTCCGAAAGCATGTCGTCAATAGGAGGACCTGGTTTCAGATCTTTTACATTCCAAATTCCTCGTTCTTTACCATTGTGATCGCCAAATTCATACGTATTACTTTATTTTTTCTTCTTTATTATGAATGATTCAAAATATTTAGGTGCGAGTTTTTTTTTATCGTAAAGTGGTCAGTCGCATTCAACAGTGCAAAATTTCGTCGCCAAACAGGTTGGCAGATATCATAATTAACTTCAGGACGACGAGAATTATATTGATTGAGACTTTGTTCATATGTGTTATCTAAGCGTTTACGTACATCTACATACAGTTTCCGAAATACAGTAGGACCCTGCTCTGCAATATTTTGACGATCGTACTCAATACGTCCTTGTTCGTCGACTGCACCTGCCCTAAATTCATTTCCGGAGAGGATGTGTTCGCGACCAAAGTTTATAAAATAAGGCGTGTACTCAATGGCTTCATGAACGAGTGTACATATGGCGCAAGTGACGTATGGTAAGTATTTATATCATACTCGCTACATACGATGATAACATTGTTTTTATGACACGGTTTACTCTTTCCGTTGGGTTATTTTATGGATGGTATAAAGCGTTATACATCAGTGACAGACCATATTGATTGTAGAGGTTATGAAACTGCCTGCTTCTAAATTGTACGTATTTATTACAAATTATATATTGCGGTACGCCAACAATTTAAAATATATTTTCCTCGACATGCCGTACAATAGCAGGGGCAGTAGCTTCTCGAAGAGGGAAAGTTAACACGAATTTAATATAATAATCGGCGACAATAACGATGTAACAGTTACCATGCGAAGATCACGGAACAGGGCCTATTAAAT
This sequence comes from Harpalus rufipes, assembly GCA_951394225.1. Lineage (NCBI taxonomy): Eukaryota > Metazoa > Arthropoda > Insecta > Coleoptera > Carabidae > Harpalus > Harpalus rufipes. The sequence goes on along the minus strand of OX596282.1, from coordinate 25,358,836 downwards.
CCATGTTCAGGAGTTGAAAAAGACGGAATATTTTAGGTCGAGAATCCATATACCCTGGTGGTCGTAGTTGTACAGCTTCTTGCTCTATACACGTGACATAATTTTATACATACGCAGCGATATCAACTTTCATCTTCGGCCAGTAGTATTTTTGTAATAATTTTCGGTAAGTTTTGTTGATACCAGGGTATCCACTGGTTGGTGCGTCATGTACCTAAAATAATATTTGTTGCGTTTATCTTTAGGGATTACCTCCTTTCAGCTATCCCATTCGTTACCGGCGAGTTCGGTAATTTTTGCGTCGATATAGTAACTCATTCTCGTTTATTCTTTACTCCGGAAATTTATGGGGCTTCGCCTGAATACGTGTACGTAGAGAATTGTACCACTTATCAGTGCTGACAACACTTACATTAGCCGAAGATACCTCTATTGTTTCAGCAACTACTCCACATAATATACAGTCGAGTACAATGTGATTTTCTCCTTTTCGATGTGCTATGTTGACACTGTGTTGTTGCAACTGCAGCGGCAAAGTTTGCCTGACGGATCCTGAAGGTTATTGATCCAAACTAGAGAGCGACGATCCGTCAACCGTAAAATGGAAATCCTACAGGTACTGACGGAGTTTTTCCAACGCCTACGCAACAGCTAAACACACACCCTTTCTTTGTAGTCGAGTAATTTCAAGAAACATATGACGTGCTCATCATCATCGATGTTCTGCGGTAACACAGCTCCTAACCCATAATTACTAGAATCCTACTGTACTGTAAATGGCCTCAAAAAATCCGGATACACTAAAATAGCAGCTCAGATCAAGTATTCCTGTAGCAGCTTAAATGATTCTTGGCATTGTGACATTCATTACCATCTTTGTTTCTTTCTTAAAAGGTTTGTAAGAGGAGTGCTAATTGTAGAGAAATCTTTTACAACACGCTGATACCACGACACCATGTCTAAAAATCGCCTAACATCTGAAACGCAAGAGGGAGTCGGAATATTCAAAATAGCTTGAATTTTGTCGAGATCTACTCTCAATCCGCTCTTGTTCACGACATATCCTAAATATTTTAGTTCTGGCCGACAAAATTTACATTTCTCCTTACTTATTGTCAATCCTGATTTAAATAATCTATTGAAAATTTTCTGTAAAATACATGTTCCGCAAAATTTTGACACAACACAATAATGTCATCCAGATAAACAAACACATGGGACTCAAGATCTTGTCGATAAGGCTTTGCCATGTAATCGGTGCATTGGCTAATCCAAATGGCAATCTTTTGAAATGGTAGAGACCTCTTCCAGGGATCGTGAATGCTGTTTATTCTCTACTATTCTCAGCCATCAGAATTTGCCAGTACGCTGATGTAATGTCGAGAGATGACAAATATCAGACTCCTCTTAATCTGTCGAGAATCATGTAGACGTATCGAATGGAGTATGCGTTCGTTTTGGTCACTTTGCTAAGCTTTCTGAAATCAACATAAAAAGAAATCCTCCATCCTTTTCAATATTAGTGAGAACCAGGGGCTATTCGATGGCTCAATAATATTATCCGCTAGAATTTTATCGAGTTAAGCATTTATATATTTTTGCGTGTTCGGATTGACCGGATAGTAATGCTGTTGTATGGGTTTAAAGTCTGTAATAGTCTCGGTAAAAAAGTTTCTGCAAACTACTAACAGAAAACATTTTTCAGATTTTTATTTTCGAAATACTCTCCTTTTAACACAACACGTTTATTCATTCGATAAAACCAATCGTTAAAGCAAGAAATCCATTCTTCTTGAGACACCTGAGAGACCAAGTTTTCGAAGGAATCAACCGCTTCATTTGCACTTATTTATCGGAAACCACGCATTTTTTTCTTTAATTTAGGAAATAGGAAGAAATCACAAGGTGCAAGGTCAGGACTGTATGATGGGTGCTCCAGCAATTCCACCTTTGACTCTTTTAAATAGGCTTTATAGTTTGCACAGTAGTATGTGAACATACATTGTCCTGATACAAGATTAGTTTACTTCGAAGCCGATTTTCACGCACTTTTTCAAATAGACGTGGCAAACAAATTATTGTGTACCAATTAGCAGTTACTGTTTTTCTATCTTCTAACACAATATTGGCAATAGGACCGGATTTTAATAATAAAAGAACACTTCGAACTCGTTTTACTTTGACAGGATTGGGGTCTGTTGGAAAGACCCACTGAGTTGATAGTCATTTAGTTTCAGGTAAAAATGCATAAACCCATACAGGTAACTCGATGTTTTTGGTAGAAGGCGGTATTTCAGTTGCAGGTGGCGCTTGGGGAGTCACAGCTGATTGATTTGACAAATGAGACAGCAGATCTGAAAAATTTAGTTTTTGGTTTTTTATTTCAGTTTTTAATTCTGCCTTTAGCTCGGCTTTCATATTCGAAAACTCATGCGTCAGATTAGTTATCAGTGTCGTTAATGAGAGAACAGTTTCGCAAATATTGGTGCGTTCGACTTAAGATCGTCAGCAAATATCAAGCAGCCATTGGAACGCACTCGCAGGATTCACACACAAATTTAATATTCTTGTAGGAAGTAGCAGCGTTATACTCACGCTTCCCAATTTTTGCACAGCACAAATGGAAACTACCACCACACAGACCAGTACACTTTACTTTAATAATATCCTGGTCCTTTATATTAGATTTATTAAAAATACAGCCAGACAAACTTCACAGTTCGCCATTTTTTATGTATGCTTAGTGCTAAACGGTCTTGCAACCTCATATAAAATACAATTAATGTTAAACTATACAATCATCTATTGGCATGTTTTAAAATATTAAATTTAAAAGAATTTGAAGAAGTAAGAAATAACTAATTATTATTTTTATTCTGTGGAAGAATAAATATGTATTTCGCTTCAATGTGTATAGATTCTTTCAAAGTTTTTATTATTATTTATCTATGTACTCCTAACGACTAATTTTAGATGGAATATACTCACCATTCTTTTTATATACGTGATCAAATAGGTAAGCTATTCCTATGTTATTTATAATTATAATGTAATTTTAATTTTATAAATACATTATTAATTATTCAAATCCCTTTTATTCCTATATTTCATCAAAAGTAAAATATGAGATATGTGAACATAAAAAAAAAAAATTTAACATTTCTGATATTCAAATGTCTACAAGTATACCTGTACCCTTTGGTTAATATTTGAAAAATAATTTTTACTTTACTGTTCTATTAGAGATGTAGCTTAATATTCTAAAAAGGCGGCAATTTCCTAAATGGTGCTACCAGGTCCGTGAAGTTGGCAACCACCTAAAAGCACAAACAACGAAATTGGTGGGAATCGTTTGTGCTTCGTTAGTGCTTGATTGTGCCTTTTGAAAATATACAGCAACCCCAAGCGTTCATTAGTTATAAACAAATTAAAAGTGGTTGCCAACTTCACGCTTAGCAACCACCTTAGAAGCACAAACGACCAAATTAATGTCAATCGTTTGTGCTTCGTTAATGCTTCAAGGATATATATAAATAAAGTCAGCAACCCCAAGCGTTCATTAGTTATTAACAAAATAAAAGTGGTTGCCAACTTCACGGTCAGCAACCACCTTAGAAGCACAAACGACCAAATTAGTGTCAATCGTTTGTGCTTCGTTAGTGCTTCAAGGATATACATAAATAAAGTCAGCAACCCCAAGCGTTCATTAGTTATTAACAAAACAAAAGTGGTTGCCAACTTCACGGTCAGGAACCACCTTAGAAGCACAAACGACCAAATTAGTGTCAATCGTTTGTGCTTCGTTAGTGCTTCAAAGATATACATAAATAAAGTCAGCAACCCCAAGCGTTCATTAGTTATTAACAAAATAAAAGTGGTTGCCAACTTCATGGTCAGCAACCACCTTAGAAGCACAAACGACCAAATTAGTGTCAATCGTTTGTGCTTCGTTAGTGCTTCAAGGATATATATAAATAAAGTCAGCAACCCCAAGCGTTCATTAGTTATTAACAAAATAAAAGTGGTTGCCAACTTCACGGTCAGCAACCACCTTAGCAGCACAAACGACCAAATTAGTGTCAATCGTTTTTGCTTCGTTAATGCTTCAAGGATATACATAAATAAAGTCAGCAACCCCAAGCGTTCATTAGTTACTAACAAAACAAAAGTGGTTGCCAACTTCACGGTCAGCAACCACTTTAGAAGCACAAACGACCAAATTAGTGTCAATCGTTTGTGCTTCGTTAGTGCTTCAAGAATACACATAAATAAAGTCAGCAACCCCAAGCGTTCATTAGTTATTAACAAAATAAAAGTGGTTGCCAACTTCATGGTCAGCAACCACCTTAGAAGCACGAACGACCAAATTAGTGTCAATCGTTTGTGCTTCGTTAGTGCTTCAAGGATATATATAAATAAAGTCAGCAACCCCAAGCGTTCATTAGTTATTAACAAAATAAAAGTGGTTGCCAACTTCACGGTCAGCAACCACCTTAGCAGCACAAACGACCAAATTAGTGTCAATCGTTTTTGCTTCGTTAGTGCTTCAAGGATATACATAAATAAAGTCAGCAACCCCAAGCGTTCATTAGTTATTAACAAAATAAAAGTGGTTGCCAACTTCACGGTCAGCAACCACCTTAGAAGCACAAACGACCAAATTAGTGTCAATCGTTCGTTTGTGCTTCGTTAGTGCTTCAAGAATATACATAAATAAAGTCAGCAATCCCAAGCGTTCATTAGTTATTAACAAAATAAAAGTGGTTGCCAACTTCACGGTCAGCAACCACCGTAAAGCACAAACGACCAAATTAGTGTCAATCGTTCGTTTGTGTTTCGTTAGTGCTTCAAGAATATACATAAATAAAGTCAGCAATCCCAAGCGTTCATTAGTTATTAACAAAATAAAAGTGGTTGCCAACTTCACGGTCAGCAACCACCGTAAAGCACAAACGACCAAATTAGTGTCAATCGTTTGTGTTTCGTTAGTGCTTCAAGGATATACATAAATAAAGTCAGCAACCCCAAGCGTTCATTAGTTATTAACAAAATAAAAGTGGTTGCCAACTTCATGGTCAGCAACCACCTTAGAAGCACAAACGACCAAATTAGTGGCAATCGTTTGTGCTTCGTTAGTGCTTCAAGGATATACATAAATAAAGTCAGCAACCCCATGCGTTCATTACTTGAAAACAAAATAAAAATGGTTTACACCTTCATGTCCAATAACTACCCGTAAATCGCAAATGACAATATATTTTCTACTAACATAGTTATGTAGTATTTTCCAGGTTACTACAAATTTTTACCATCCGCTACTCTTGATAAGGGGGATATATTAGTATAGAGCTAAAAATCGCACATCGAGATTTGTTTTAAGATCCCTATAATCCGATAATAATATTTTATGAAGATGTATGGAGACGTGTCATGCAGGTGTGTGTGGCTGTATGACACTTTACTTGAATTTACAGATGTCCGGATTTCGAAGGCCACCATTGGGATCTCCGAAACTATAAGAGATATGACTTCGGTTAATTGAAACATGTTGTGCGCCTTTGATTGGCCATCTTAGATGAGCTTTTATTTTGCAAAAAAATCTCGTGGGTTACTAGATAATGGCGGAAAACTAAATTTGATCAATTTTTACCTCCCACTACCCTTGGTAAAGGAGGTACATAGGGATCGTGCTAAAAATTGCATATCGAGATTTTGGTAAATAACCACGTTTTAAGGTCCCTATAATCCGTATTTAACATTTTCACGATGATGTCTGTATGTATGTGTGTGTGTGTGTGTGTGTGTGTGTTTGTGTGTGTATATGTGTGTGTGTGTGGATCCTCTTTACGCACTATATTATCGTTCATATATATATACACGGTGGAAACGAACTTAATGTCATAAATTTAAGGGTGAGTAGTATGACATGTGTAGATTACGAAACTGAAAGAATTTTTTTAAAATTTGAAAAACGAAAATTCGACTTTTCTTAAGGAAACTTTTTTTTACTGCTGTTTTAATTCATATTTCATTAAAAATATGGTTATCAAAAATATATTCAAAATTAGTTGTATAAGATATTATTCTTAATAATTAAATTAAATAACATTTTTAACGAAAATAATTGTGAAATAGACAAAATAATGCAAATGCGTTGCCAGTGGTCCAGTGGTACCAAAAATGTTAGTTTCATGAAAACTACCCTTAAATATGCGAATTTTTAAAAAATTCTTTCTGTTTCGTAATCTACACATGTCATACTACTCACCCTTAAATTTATGACATTAAGTTCGTTTCCACCCTGTATATATATATATATATATATATATATATATATATATATATATATATATATATATATATATATATATATATATATATATATATATATATTACGGATAAATTTATAAAATTATCTATAATTTTAATCCCGGAGCTTTAAATACAACTCCATGGTTCCACAGTTCAGATCTCAAATGTATTTAACTGACAGATATATGTCACTGTCATCAAACTAATCATTTCAAATAATAATAGTAACGTTTTAAAAAGAAAATAGTAAATGGAACAATAATTACATGAAAAGGAACTTAATACAGTTTCCAGCATAAGTAAAATGTAGGAATATAAATCAGATAATAAAAATATATATCATCATGGCATATTACCCATTGCTGAGTGAGCCAATCTGCTTTGTACATAAATTTCGGTAATAATGATGACATATTTGTACCGTGCGGGGGTTTAATAGGCGTCACTTCACGCGAATCTGGGGAACCGAGTTCGATCCCGACCGACGCCAAATATTTTAGAATTTTAAATGGCACAAAACTGATCACTGTGGTGCACTCTCCACGCCAGCAATGAAAATAGGTAAGTATATAAATAAATAAAATAATTATATCATCACGGCATATTATTATTTATTATTAGAATAAAATGTTTCTAATAAAAAAGTTAAATATTTTTATTTTCTATCCATTGGCGGACGAAAATAATTTTTCTATTGCTACTTTGAAGATATAACACAAATTTACATTTTTTTAAATTGTACTCATATTTTATTTTTACTTAAAAAAAATCTTTATTGTCTTTCGATTGGTATAAGGTTATTGTATATATTTCAAATTTGTTTTACCCTCAAAGCATCAGTTTTTCGATATTTTTCATCATTTTTTTTTATTTTTTTGTCAAGACATTAGTTTTTGAAAATAGTATTTTATATTACTTAAAAAAAACTTATTCCATACCTACCTTGCTGCATAATTTAATTTTAATTCTATATATCTGTTATAAAAAAATATTATTGACAGATAATTACTAATAATTATAATGTTGGACATTAACTCACAATATAACCTCTTATTGCAAAAATAAAAGTTGAGCTACGAATTATTAATTAAAATTCTGTAAAACTATGATTGAAGAAAAGTATAGTATCACATTCTCGCCGGACGGCTCGTAAGTAAATTCTTTTTTCCACAATCTTGAGCAAAATTCATTATTATTCAACTGAAAATAGTGAACAAAATAGCATATTGAATCACAAGTGAGCAAAGTAAATATTTTTCTTCACAAGTGAGCAAAGTAAATTACTTTCTTCACAAGTGAGCAAAATATACAAACATGATTTTTTCCACAATCTTGAAATACAATTTTCCCAAAAAAATAAAACATTGTACTTTGTTTATTAATGAAAAACTCAGAGGTACATTATATTTACAATTGAATTTAATTAACTAAAAATAAATATAAAAAAAAAATATTCCATCATGTAGAATGGTGTTCAGAGTATGCAACCAATTATACGCTTGTATACTTTGCTCACTTGTGAAGAAAAATATTTACTTTGCTCACTTGTGATTCAATATGCTACTTTGTTCACTATTTTCAGTTGAATAATAATGAATTTTGCTCACGATTGTGGAAAAAAGAATTTACTTACGAGCCGTCCGGCGAGAATGTGATACTATACTTTTCTTCAATCATAGTTTTACAGAATTTTAATTAATAATTCGTAGCTCAACTTTTATTTTTGTAATAAGAGGTTATATTGTGAGTTAATGTCCAACATTATAATTATTAGTAATTATCTGTCAATAATATTTTTTTATAACAGATATATAGAATTAAAATTAAATTATGCAGCAAGGTAGGTATGGAATAAGTTTTTTTTAAGTAATATAAAATACTATTTTCAAAAACTAATGTCTTGACAAAAAAATAAAAAAAAAATTATGAAAAATATCGAAAAACTGATGCTTTGAGGGTAAAACAAATTTAAAATATGTACAATAACCTTATACCAATCGAAAGACATAATAAAGATTTGTTTTAAGTAAAAATAAAATATGAGTACAATTTAAAAAAATGTAAATTTGTGTTATATCGTCAAAGTAGCAATAGAAAAATTATTTTCGTCCGCCAATGGATAGACAATAAAAATATTTAACTTTTTTATTAGAAACATTTTATTCTATTACTGATAATGTAGAAGTAATTTCAAAATGAAAAAATCTGATGTGACCAACACAATACCTATCGTTTAATTTAATTATTATTCATGTAAATACCCAAAATTAAATTAAATTTAAATACCGGGTTCGATTCCAATCGACGCCAAATATTTCTAATTTTAAATGACACCAAAATTACCCCTGTGATGCACTCTTCACGCTAGCAACAAGTGCTCGTGAGGTGACACCTAGTAAACGCCCGCACGGTATCATCGTTACCGAAATCTGTGTACAAAGCAGATTGGTATAACCAGCAATGGGTAATATGCCGTGATGATATAATTATTTTATTTATTTATATACTTACCTATTTTCATTGCTGGAGTGGAGAGTGCACCACAGTGATCAGTTTTGTGCCATTTAAAATTCTAAAATATTTGGCGTCGGTCGGGATCGAACACGGTTCCCCAGATTCGCGTGAAGTGACGCCTATTAAACCCCCGCACGGTACAAATATGTCATCGTTATTACCGACATTTATGTACAAAGCAGATTGGCTCACTCAGCAATGGGTAATATGCCATGATGATATATATTTTTATTATCTGACCTATATTCCTACATATTTACTTATGCTGGAAACTGTATTAAGTTCCTTTTCATGTAATTATTGTTCCATTTACTATTTTCTTTTTAAAACGTTACTATTATTATTTGAAATGATTAGTTTGATGACAGTGACATATATCTGTCAGTTAAATACATTTGACATCTGAATTGTGGAACCATGGAGTTGTATTTAAAGCTCCGGGATTAAAATTATAGATAATTTTATAAATTTATCCGTAATATATATATGAACGATAATATAGACCGTAAAGAGGATCCACACACACACATACACACACACCCACACACATACATACAGACATCATCGTGAAAATGTTAAAATCGGATTATAGGGACCTTAAAACGTGGTTATTTACCAAAATCTCGATATGCGATTTTTAGCACGATCCCTATATACCTCCCTTACCAAGGGTAGTGGGAGGTAAAAATTGATCAAATTTAGTTTTCCGCCATTATGTAGTAACCTACGAGAATTTTTTGCAAAATAAAAGCTCATCTAAGATGGCCAATCAAAGGCGCACAACATGTCTCAATTAACCGAAGTTATATCTCTTATAGTTTCGGAGATCCCAATGGTGGCCTTCGAAATCCGGACATCTGTAAATTCAAGTAAAGTGTCATACAGCCACACACACATACCTGCATGACACGTCTCCATACATCTTCATAAAATATTATTATCGGATTATAGGGATCTTAAAACAAATCTCAATGTGCGATTTTTAGCTCTATACTAATATATCCCCCTTATCATGACTAGCGGATGGTAAAAATTTGTAGTAACCTGCGATTTACGGGTAGTTATTGGACATGAAGGTGTAAACCATTTTTATTTCGATACAAGTAATGAACGCGTGGGGTTGCTAACTTTATTTATGTATATCCTTAAAGCACCTACGAAGCACAAACGATTGACACTAATTTGGTCGTTTGTGCTTCTAAGGTGGTTGCTGACCGTGAAGTTGGCAACCACTTTTATTTTGTTAATAACTAATGAACGCTTGGGGTTGCTGTCTTTATTTATGTATATCCTTGAAGCACTAACGAAGCACAAACGATTGACACTAATTTGGTCGTTTGTGCTTCTAAGGTGGTTGCTGACCGTGAAGTTGGCAACCACTTTTATTTTTTTAATAATTAATGAACGCTTGGGGTTGCTGACTTTATTTATGTATATCCTTGAAGCACTAACGAAGCACAAACGATTGACACTAATTTGGTCGTTTGTGCTTCTAAGGTGGTTGCTGACCGTGAAGTTGGCAACCACTTTTATTTTGTTAATAACTAATGAACGCTTGGGGTTGCTGACTTTATTTATGTATATCCTTGAAGCACTAACGAAGCACAAACGATTGACACTAATTTGGTCGTTTGTGCTTCTAAGGTAGTTGCTGACCGTGAAGTTGGCAACTACTTTTATTTTGTTAATAACTAATGAACGCTTGGGGTTGCTGACTTTATTTATGTATATCCTTGAAGCACTAACGAAGCACAAACGATTGACACTAATTTGGTCGTTTGTGCTTCTAAGGTGGTTGCTGACCGTGAAGTTGGCAACCACTTTTGTTTTGTTAATAACTAATGAACACTTGGGGTTGCTGACTTTATTTATGTATATCCTTGAAGCACTAACGAAGCACAAACGATTGACACTAATTTGGTCGTTTGTGCTTCTAAGGTGGTTGCTGACCGTGAAGTTGGCAACCACTTTTATTTTGTTAATAACTAATGAACGCTTGGGGTTGCTGATTTTATTTATATATATCCTGGAAGCACTAACGAAGCACAAACGATTGACATTAATTTGGTCGTTTGTGCTTCTAAGGTGGTTGCTAAGCGTGAAGTTGGCAACCACTTTTAATTTGTTTATAACTAATGAACGCTTGGGGTTGCTGTATATTTTCTAAAGGCACAATCAAGCACTAACGAAGCACAAACGATTCCCACCAATTTGGTTGTTTGTGCTTTTAGGTGGTTGCCAACTTCACGGACCTCATGATGATATATATTTTTATTATCTGATTTATATTCCTACATATTTAATTATGCTGGAAACTGCATTAAGTTCCTTTTCATGTAATTATTGTTCCATTTACTATTTTCTTTTTAAAACGTTACTATTATTATTTGAAATGATTAGTTTGATGACAGTGACATATATCTGTCAGTTAAATACATTTGAGATCTGAACTGTGGAACCATGGAGTTGTATTTAAAGCTCCGGGATTAAAATTATAGATAATTTTATAAATTTATCCGTAATATATATATATATATATATATATATATATATATATATATATATATATATATATATATATATATATACAGGGTGGAAACGAACTTAATGTCATAAATTTAAGGGTGAGTAGTATGACATGTGTAGTCAGCAACCACCTTAGAAGCACAAACGACCAAATTAGTGTCAATCGTTTGTGCTTCGTTAGTGCTTCAAGGATATACATAAATAAAGTCAGCAACCCCAAGCGTTCAATAGTTATTAACAAAATAAAAGTGGTTGCCAACTTCACGGTCAGCAACCACCTTAGAAGCACAAACGACCAAATTAGTGTCAATCGTTTGTGCTTCGTTAGTGCTTCAAGGATATACATAAATAAAGTCAGCAACCCCAAGCGTTCATTAGTTATTAACAAAATAAAAGTGGTTGCCAACTTCACGGTCAGCAACCGCCTTAGAAGCACAAACGACCAAATTAGTGTCAATCGTTTGTGCTTCGTTAGTACTTCAAGGATATATATAAATAAAGTCAGCAACCCCAAGCGTTCATTAGTTATTAACAAAATAAAAGTGGTTGCCAACTTCACGGTCAGCAACCACCTTAGAAGCACAAACGACCAAATTAGTGTCAATCGTTTGTGCTTCGTTAGTGCTTCAAGGATATACATAAATAAAGTCAGCAACCCCAAGCGTTCATTAGTTATTAACAAAATAAAAGTGGTTGCCAACTTCACGGTCAGCAACCACCTTAGAAGCACAAACGACCAAATTAGTGTCAATCGTTCGTTTGTGCTTCGTTAGTGCTTCAAGACTATACATAAATAAAGTCAGCAATCCCAAGCGTTCATTAGTTATTAACAAAATAAAAGTGGTTGCCAACTTCACGGTCAGCAACCACCTTAGAAGCACAAACGACCAAATTAGTGTCAATCGTTTGTGCTTCGTTAGTGCTTCAAGGATATACATAAATAAAGTCAGCAACCCCAAGCGTTCATTAGTTATTAACAAAATAAAAGTGGTTGCCAACTTCACGGTCAGCAACCACCTTAGAAGCACAAACGACCAAATTAGTGTCAATCGTTCGTTTGTGCTTCGTTAGTTAGTTATATATATATATATATATATATATATATATATATATATATATATATATATATATATATATATATACAGGGTGGAAACGAACTTAATGTCATAAATTTAAGGGTGAGTAGTATGACATGTGTAGATTACGAAACAGAAAGAATTTTTTTAAAATTCGCATATTTAAGGGTAGTTTTCATGAAACTAACATTTTTGGTACCACTGAAACCACTGGCAACGCATTTGCATTATTTTGTCTATTACACAATTATTTTCGTTAAAAATGTTATTTAATTTAATTATTAAGAATGATATCTTATACAACTAATTTTGAATACATTTTTGATAACCATATTTTTAATGAAATATGAATTAAAACAGCAGTAAAAAAAAGTTTCCTTAAGAAAAGTCGAATTTTCGTTTTTCAAATTTTAAAAAAATTCTTTCAGTTTCGTAATCTACACATGTCATACTACTCACCCTTAAATTTATGACATTAAGTTCGTTCCCACCCTGTATATATATATATATATATATATATATATATATATATATATATATATATTAACGATAATATAGTGCGTAAAGAGGATCCACACACACACATACACACACACAACACACACACACACACACACACACACACACACACACACACACACACACACACATACATACAGACATCATCGTGAAAATGTTAAATACGGATTATAGGGACCTTAAAACGTGGTTATTTACCAAAATCTCGATATGCAATTTTTAGCACGATCCCTATGTACCTCCTTTACCAAGGGTAGTGGGAGGTAAAAATTGATCAAATTTAGTTTTCCGCCATTATCTAGTAACCCACGAGATTTTTTTGCAAAATAAAAGCTCATCTAAGATGGCCAATCAAAGGCGCACAACATGTTTCAATTAACCGAAGTCATATCTCTTATAGTTTCGGAGATCCCAATGGTGGCCTTCGAAATCCGGACATCTGTAAATTCAAGTAAAGTGTCATACAGCCACACACACCTGCATGACACGTCTCCATACATCTTCATAAAATATTATTATCGGATTATAGGGATCTTAAAACAAATCTCGATGTGCGATTTTTAGCTCTATACTAATATATCCCCCTTATCAAGAGTAGCGGATGGTAAAAATTTGTAGTAACCTGGAAAATACTACATAACTATGTTAGTAGAAAATATATTGTCATTTGCGATTTACGGGTAGTTATTGGACATGAAGGTGTAAACCATTTTTATTTTGTTTTCAAGTAATGAACGCATGGGGTTGCTGACTTTATTTATGTATATCCTTGAAGCACTAACGAAGCACAAACGATTGCCACTAATTTGGTCGTTTGTGCTTCTAAGGTGGTTGCTGACCATGAAGTTGGCAACCACTTTTATTTTGTTAATAACTAATGAACGCTTGGGGTTGCTGACTTTATTTATGTATATCCTTGAAGCACTAACGAAACACAAACGATTGACACTAATTTGGTCGTTTGTGCTTTACGGTGGTTGCTGACCGTGAAGTTGGCAACCACTTTTATTTTGTTAATAACTAATGAACGCTTGGGATTGCTGACTTTATTTATGTATATTCTTGAAGCACTAACGAAGCACAAACGATTGCCACTAATTTGGTCGTTTGTGCTTCTAAGGTGGTTGCTGACCATGAAGTTGGCAACCACTTTTATTTTGTTAATAACTAATGAACGCTTGGGGTTGCTGACTTTATTTATGTATATCCTTGAAGCACTAACGAAACACAAACGATTGACACTAATTTGGTCGTTTGTGCTTTACGGTGGTTGCTGACCGTGAAGTTGGCAACCACTTTTATTTTGTTAATAACTAATGAACGCTTGGGATTGCTGACTTTATTTATGTATATTCTTGAAGCACTAACGAAGCACAAACGAACGATTGACACTAATTTGGTCGTTTGTGCTTCTAAGGTGGTTGCTGACCGTGAAGTTGGCAACCACTTTTATTTTGTTAATAACTAATGAACGCTTGGGGTTGCTGACTTTATTTATGTATATCCTTGAAGCACTAACGAAGCACAAACGATTGACACTAATTTGGTCGTTTGTGCTTCTAAGGTGGTTGCTGACCGTGAAGTTGGCAACCACTTTTATTTTGTTAATAACTAATGAACGCTTGGGATTGCTGACTTTATTTATGTATATTCTTGAAGCACTAACGAAGCACAAACGAACGATTGACACTAATTTGGTCGTTTGTGCTTCTAAGGTGGTTGCTGACCGTGAAGTTGGCAACCACTTTTATTTTGTTAATAACTAATGAACGCTTGGGGTTGCTGACTTTATTTATGTATATCCTTGAAGCACTAACGAAGCACAAACGATTGACACTAATTTGGTCGTTTGTGCTTCTAAGGTGGTTGCTGACCGTGAAGTTGGCAACCACTTTTATTTTGTTAATAACTAATGAACGCTTGGGGTTGCTGACTTTATTTATATATATCCTTGAAGTACTAACGAAGCACAAACGATTGACACTAATTTGGTCGTTTGTGCTTCTAAGGCGGTTGCTGACCGTGAAGTTGGCAACCACTTTTATTTTGTTAATAACTAATGAACGCTTGGGGTTGCTGACTTTATTTATGTATATCCTTGAAGCACTAACGAAGCACAAACGATTGACACTAATTTGGTCGTTTGTGCTTCTAAGGTGGTTGCTGACCGTGAAGTTGGCAACCACTTTTATTTTGTTAATAACTATTGAACGCTTGGGGTTGCTGACTTTATTTATGTATATCCTTGAAGCACTAACGAAGCACAAACGATTGACACTAATTTGGTCGTTTGTGCTTCTAAGGTGGTTGCTGACCGTGAAGTTGGCAACCACTTTTATTTTGTTAATAACTAATGAACGCTTGGGGTTGCTGACTTTATTTATGTATATCCTTGAAGCACTAACGAAGCACAAACGATTGACACTAATTTGGTCGTTTGTGCTTCTAAGGTGGTTGCTGACCGTGAAGTTGGCAACCACTTTTATTTTGTTAATAACTAATGAACGCTTGGGGTTGCTGACTTTATTTATGTATATCCTTGAAGCACTAACGAAGCACAAACGATTGACACTAATTTGGTCGTTTGTGCTTCTAAGGTGGTTGCTGACCGTGAAGTTGGCAACCACTTTTATTTTGTTAATAACTAATGAACGCTTGGGGTTGCTGACTTTATTTATGTATATCCTTGAAGCACTAACGAAGCACAAACGATTGACACTAATTTGGTCGTTTGTGCTTCTAAGGTGGTTGCTGACCGTGAAGTTGGCAACCACTTTTATTTTGTTAATAACTAATGAACGCTTGGGGTTGCTGACTTTATTTATGTATATTCTTGAAGCACTAACGAAGCACAAACGATTGACACTAATTTGGTCGTTTGTGCTTCTAAGGTGGTTGCTGACCGCGAAGTTGGCAACCACTTTTATTTTGTTAATAACTAATGAACGCTTGGGGTTGCTGACTTTATTTATATATATCCTTGAAGCACTAACGAAGCACAAACGATTGACATTAATTTGGTCGTTTGTGCTTCTAAGGTGGTTGCTAAGCGTGAAGTTGGCAACCACTTTTAATTTGTTTATAACTAATGAACGCTTGGGGTTGCTGTATATTTTCAAAAGGCACAATCAAGCACTAACGAAGCACAAACGATTCCCACCAATTTCGTTGTTTGTGCTTTTAGGTGGTTGCCAACTTCACGGACCTGGTGCTACCATATCCAATAAAATTTCGAAACATCTCATATCAACGCGAAATATCCGATAGTTCATTTATTGGAATTCCAACAATTACATTTTTATTTTCTTCACCTAATTCTTCATTTTCTAATCGATTAATTAGTATTAAATTAATTAATTCGACATTTTACACCGGTAAAAACAACGTCAACAAGGCACAAATATATGAAAATGAATGACTTAACACGAAATCGAATGGTTTTTACCCTCTCGCTGCAATTCGAACAGTATTCCACGAATTCGCAACGAAACGAAGGCTGGAGAATGTAGTTATGCAGCTATTCGTACGAAAGCGCAAAACGAATGCTCAAGAATCGAATCCCGGAGCTCGATCTGGTGTGCGCCGCAACATATATTTATGTTAATTGTGTTATTCATATTTAACCCTATCTTTCTGCCCGCTATCCACAAGATAGCGTTGCAGTTGTTAAATATAATTCGATCGATTGTTTGCGAGATTATTCCAAAGTTATTGCTCGAATTTACGCGATTAACCAAAAATAAATATTAAGAAAATAAAACTTCCCTCCTTATAGCAAGTAGTTTGTAAAATTTCAGAGTATTTACATACCGTGTGCAAATATTTACTTCTACATGACAGATACTTTATTTATTCTAAATTATATTATTCGCTACTACCGGGACAAAATGTCATTAGTCGATTTTTTTAATTATTGCGTTTGAAGGTTTGGATTAAATTTGGTACCTAAAACATACAATTAGACTCTTTCTACTGTATTTTCGCATGCTCATAAACTTCCAAGACTTGTAGCCTCTTTTTCGGACAAAATTCTGTGCTTAAAAACTCCAAATATAATCCAAACGCAATAATTGAAAAAATCGACTTATTACCGTTTGTCCCGGCAGTAGTGCATTATTTTTCAAAAAAAGAGGTTTTTTTTATTTGTATTCTTCCCATATATTTGAAATCACGAGGGAAACTAAAATACTTGACAGTGACCTAGTTGATAATTTTAATGACACTTGTAGAATCGCAGAATGTCCGGCACTTATATACATAAATTAGGTACATTACATAAATAAAAAATCTGTTGTGGTCATCACAATACCCCTCGCCACTTCCGTTTTTGGTTACATAAGTATAGGGCGCGAGCAGTCTTGTGACATTGTTGACCTTGACAAGCAAATATGTGGGCCCGTGTCAGAATGACAATTAGTAATTATATACATAGATGTCAAATGTCAGAATTTTTCATTAAAAATTTCAATATTTTCAAATTCACGTAGTTAATTTGTCACCAGGAGTGTGGAATTGACTTGTCGAGGAAAATAAACCTCATGGAATTAGAAAGTCACTAAATTTGGAATGAAAAATTATGATATTTGACATCTATCTACATAATTACTACCTATCATTTTGACACGGTCCCCCATATCTGCTTGTCAAGCCCAGCAAACTCACATGACTGCTCGCGCCCTTTTATATTTAACATTTTTTGTATACCTACACTCTACACCAAAAATTCTACTTATATCTATTCTTTATGTATAGATTTTTTAATT
Organism: Harpalus rufipes; assembly: GCA_951394225.1. Lineage (NCBI taxonomy): Eukaryota > Metazoa > Arthropoda > Insecta > Coleoptera > Carabidae > Harpalus > Harpalus rufipes. The sequence goes on along the minus strand of OX596282.1, from coordinate 25,341,126 downwards.
TTAAATTCATTCTATGAAGAAATTTTGGCCTACTCTTCTAATTTTTCGAATTTTTTCCAATTCATTGTCGGGATTGACAGTATTTTTGAAGAGTATATGTAATATACCTGTAATTTTAAATATTTAACTATTAATACAATAAGAAATAATATAATGTATGTACTTGCCAGAAAAAATCTTCAGTAATATCTCTGGATTTTTGACACTGACATTTATTTGTCAGTTGTCAGATTTATTACAACAGGTTATTATATACCTTATATTTGATAAGAATTATTTGTGACCAACCGTAACATATTTAAACATAGAATTAGGCCTTAGGGTTAACGTTTAAAAGTGAAGGCAAGCAGATCCACAACAATTTATATATATATAGCGCATTGTTCGCGCTGAGTATTCATACCGTTAGGATAGTGTACTCGCCTACGAAAATTGTAAAAAGACTTGTGAATGATTCATTGATTTCAATGAGACGGGATCTTGTGGTTCAGTTGGTAAGAGCGTCTCACTAGATATGAGAAGGTCCAGGGTTCAAATCCCTGCGAAGTCCATGAATTTTTCACAAATTCTTTCTTCGTTTAATTAAATATTTCCTCGACCCTACGGTCTAATTCTATGTTTAAATACCTTATATTTCTTTATCTCTAATTCTATAAAAGATATAATAAATTATTTATATGTATCAGATAGAGAATTTATTCTTCTTTTAACAAAAATTATCAAAAAATAATATTAAAAATTTTTTTTTTACGAATCTGCTACATCCGGTTGTCTAATTGTTACCAAAACCTTTTCACCTCTTCCCAGTAATGTCCGATTGATAAATAAGTAGTTAAACAGATATTAAGTATTATATTTTTGGGAAATTGTACTTCCAACGTCCACACACATACATACACATATATATACATACATCCACATACACACACACACACACACACACACACACACACACACAGATATCATCGTAAAAATATTAAAATTGGATTGTAAGGACCTTAAAACGTGCTTAATCATTAAAATCTGGATATACGATTTATAGCATGAATCCAATACCTCTCTTAGCGAGAGGTAAAAATGAATGTATTATCACGTCAATTTTGTAGCTATTTAAAATTCGAAATATTTCTTTTGGCGTCAGTCGGAATCGAATCCGGTTCCCCAGATTCGCGACCAAACACTCCATCGCCACGAGACCCCTCACAATACATAAATTATATAAAATATTACGTAAAAAAGCATATTATTATAAAAATAAACATATAAGGAACAGCGTGCGTTTTATCTTCAAAAACAAAGGTCTGTAAAAGGATATGATCCTTAAATTTTCAGTCAATAGAAAAATATGTGCCTTTAACTGCAGCTGACAAAATGAATTTACATACGATTGAAAATATGATTTCTTTCCTTAGTAGTCTAATATTCCACTGTTTGGTATAAATTATGCTAATATTCACGAACTCAGTTACAAAGAACATACAAACAATATTTATTATATAACCTGCTACGGACAGCCACATACTTCACCTGAATTATAGAATCAATACAATGCAAATAACTATTACTAAGGTAAATAAGTATTATAGTACAATTTCAATGAATATATTTCGTATATAATTAAAAAAAAAACTAATAATTGTATAATTTTCATACTTGTCTGTCACTATCTTTTATCAGCGGTTATAAGTTATAGGACGATACTTAAAGCTATTCTCATGTATTAGTACAGAATTTAATATTCAGGAATTAAAAAAGCAGTAAATACATAGTATTCTGAGGAGGCCACACTCTGTTTAATTTGTCAAGCTTTTGATTATATTTTAATCTTCGAATATTCCTCAGTAATACAATATGTATACTCGTAGACTATTTATTTATATTACCAACTACATTTCACGATGCTTCTATATAATAGAATGTCACCAGCTTTTCTCTGACAGTATTTATACCGTCCGTCATCCCTTTCGAACATTCGATGCGATAACAATACCAAATATAAACGGTCAACCTACCGGATGTAATTAAACAAGTCGTACCCCTCTGACGCGTACGTCATCGCTCTGGTTTCTAGAACACTCGACCAGTGTCGGTGTTCGCACACGGGCCAGACGCAGTGGCGCGCTACACTGCCCCCTCCTTAAGAATGTTTCGTCCCGGAACAGTTCTCGATGATGAAATCTGCACGTATTACGTTTGGTGCATTTAGAAGTCTTGAAGAAGTAATAGTCGATGGTCTGCTCGAGTTCTGTTAAGGTTAAAGCTACAGACGACGGTATAGTAGAAGAGGATGTCTAACATGTTTCTAACAATCTTCCAATCCAAACCATCTGTTTCACAGCCTAACTTCGGTACTGTTAGATTTAGATGTTCCTTCAAATCGTACAGTGAGTTCCATAGACTGCGATACGACGAATTCTGGTATGAGCGTAGTTTTGTAACCAGGTAGAAGATATACCGCTGATGTTCTGTATTGCTATCCCTCAGTCGTAGCGTTTTCCCGACGGATGGACCTTGGTTGGCCAGTTCTTGTAGTCATTCAAATTTTGTCTTAAAGACTAAAGCTATGCCGCGTGACATATTTAAGTCTTCTGATACGCAGTGGCCGAGAGAATAATCTGAAGACACGGTGAACAGGTCTTGATGTTCTTCTTTCGTCACGCCATATCGCGTTTTGTGACCAATGCAGTACTTTTCCATGAAGTCTTCAATAGTCGGCCCCTGAGCTATGATCCAACTGTAACCCGCCTTTATGAGGCGAATTAGCAAATAATATTTAAGATGGGTTCTTGCCAGACTGGAGGTACAATTTAGTAATCGCCAAAAATATAATAAGTAATAATAAATGTTCTTACCGTTGTGACGTTGCTCGTAGAAGAGTAAAGGTTCGAAATAATAATAATGATTTATTATAACTAAGTTTATTGACTAGTATAAAGATGAGTTGATATATTTACAAATGATGGATCCGACTGTATGGATGAATGGTATTCTTCTAGTCTCTCTCTTGATGGACCTCTCGATGGACTCTCACCGGACTCTGTCTTCCCATCGTCCATACAGTCTTTTATATTACTGTAATGCTAAGTCAACAAATAATTGAGGTGTCACCTAATTACCAAATAAAGAAACAATATTATAATTACTCCATATTGCTTATTCTGCAATATTAGTGATTACTACTACTGAGTGTAATGACCTCAATTGTGTGGTGACCTAGTCTTACATACCTCCCTTCTTTAAAAATTTGCTTCCGGAGGAGCACAATTTTTCTTATAACTATACTTAAAGTCTCTATATTCACAATATTTCATAGCATGTCATGTTTCATGGGGGAAATTACTGCATACCACTGGTGTTGTGCTGGATGGTGTATCCATGGCTGTAGATGAGTTTGAGGGGAGACGATTGGCCGGTCGTCGTTCCTTGGATGGCTCATCTGCTTCCTGTGGTTTGATGTGGTTTCCTCAACATGCATGGCACTGACGGTTGTTGTTTTCACTCTTTAGATCAACACTTACACACATTTTAAATACCATATTTCTAAATGACTGATTTTCCATATAACACACATAATTATTCTATAACTTGTTTTCTGTATTTACCATCTATAACGTATTTCCTGCAATTCTTATTAATGGTATGGCTAGCACATCCCACAAATAAGTTGCTAATTGAAGTTCAAAGCAATTTACAATGAGAGAAGTAAAAAGAAAAAAAAATGATAATATTTAATAATTTTGAATACGTTATGAATGCTTTTTAAATTATTCACTTACAGACTTAAAATGGAGAATCAATTACATACATATTATTTTCCTTATTTCCTTGGTTCCGTGTACCGATCTCTAGTCCGTTTATTTGGTTCCTGGTATTGAACACTAACTAACGCATAATCCATGAGTGCCGTGGTGCTGGTCCTTTACTACGAGTATGGTACGGTGCTACTACAGTGGGAGTGGTGGTAGTATCGGTTTGTCCCTGTCGTACCAATGCATCTATTAATAGACTGTCCTGAGTTATCCTATGTATCATCTCTGAGTCTATTTCATTTTCATTTCGCTCCTCTGGGCTGGCCATTTCTTCATCTTTTGATGTACTTGTTTCTTCGCTCTTATCTTCTTGATCAAAAAGGCTCTCATCTCTAAATGGTTTTAAACGGTTGACATGTACCGTTTGAATTTTTTCGGACTTCTGTTGTTTAATTTTATATGTCACGGGTCCCATTATTTCCGTTATGAAGTACGGTCCTGTCCATGGCTTGTGTAGTTTTCGTGACGTACCTGCGTGTATTGCTGGGTTATGCAAGTATACTGCGTCACCGATTTTGTAGACTGCTGACTTGGTGTTTTTGTTAAATTGTTTATGCGTTTTCTCTGTTGCCTTGTCGATGTTTTGCTTTACTGTGTTGAAAGCAATTTGTAATCTTTGTTTTAATTCGGACGCATAATTATCTGCATAATCATACCGTAGATCTTGTGGTCTGGTTATATCGTCATAAGGTAACTCTAGGTCACGACCATGCATTAAGAAAAATGGAGTTTCGTTTGTACTGCTGTGTACACTACTTCTGTATGCCAATAACACATATGGTAGCCACTCATCCCAATCGGTTTGATCTCGATTCACGAAATGAGATAGAATGTCCTTGAAGACGCGATGACTTCGCTCTATCATCCCATTCGTTTGTGGTCGGTATGCCGTTGTTTGTAATTTTTCTACGCCAAATATTTTACAAACTTCTCTAAAAACTTCAGAAGTGAAATTTGCGCCTTGGTCGGTCAGCAGTTGTCTTGGAGCCCCGTGTCTTGAGATGATTTCTTGTGACAATATTTTCGAAATTGTTGATGCCTTTTGGTCCGGTATAGCGAATGCTTCTGGATATTTCGTGAAGTGGTCCTGGAAGGTTAAGATGTATTTGTTCCCTCTCATGCTTGTTGTTAATGGACCGACAATATCCATTGAGACTCTTTCCATTGGCCTACTAACTTCATTGAACTTTTGAAGTGGCACAGGCTTGTGATGCGGTGACGTTTTCCTCTGATTGCATGAATGACATTTCTTGCAATAGTCTTCAATGTCCTTAGCCATTGCTTTCCAAAAAAAATTTTCCTTGATTCGGCTGTATGTCTTCTCGAACCCCTGATGTCCCGCATATGGTAGGTTGTGGTAATCGTGCATTACCTTGAATTTCATGGATACTGGTACTACGAGTTGATGATGACGTTCATTATTTGCTTTTTCTTTGAAGATTAACCCTTCGTCGTCCGTGAAATATCCTTCTTTACTTGAGAGCTGTTGCACTGTTGCATCTTGGCGTTGTTTATTTACTATCATATGTCTATCCCATATCGGTTCATATGTTCCTTCAACTTCTACAGCATTAATTGGTATTCTTGAGAGTACGTCTGCGTTCACATGCTTCTTCCCCGCTCTATGTTCAATCTTGTACTCGTATTCTTGGAGAGTAAGCGTCCATCTTGCCAAACGTGATTGTGGATTGCTGATCGAAAATAGCCATTTCAGTGGTTGATGGTCAGTTATTATTGTGAATTTCCTTCCATATAGATAGCATCGATAGTATTTTACACCCCAAATTATTGCAAGACATTCTTGTTCTGTGGTAGTGTAATTTACTTCCGCTTTATTTAACTGACGACTTGCAAAAGCTATTGGCCTCTCGTACCCATTGCATTTTTGACTCAATATGGCACTTATAGCTTTACCGCTGGCATCGGTTGACAAGATGAATTCCTTGGTGAAATTTGGATGGGATAAGACTGACTCGGAACAGAGGGCATTCCTTAGTGAGTTGAATGCCTTTTCGCAATCTTCGGTCCAGACGAACGGCTCACTTTTTTGTGTTAATTTTGTGAGAGGTTTTGATGTTTTTGCGAAATCCTGTATAAATCTTCTATAAAATCCTACTAGGCCGCAGAATGCCCTAATCTCCTTGACTGATTTTGGTTTTGGATAATTTTCAATGACTGTAATTTTTCCTGGATCCGGTTTAACACCCTCACCATTTATGATGTGTCCTAAATACTTCGTTTCAGTCTTCAAAAAATTGCATTTACTGGGTTGCAATTTAAGGTTCGCCTGTCTTAGTCTCTTGAAAACCTCCGTGAGTCGTTTGAGATGATTGTCTGCTCCATTCCCATTGAACACGATGACGTCATCCAGGTATACTAGACATTGTTCTCCTCTTAACCCAGATAACACACTGTTCATGAGTCGTTGAAATGTGCTTGGTGCGTTTACGAGTCCAAACGGCATCTTTGTGAATTGATAATGCTCTCCATTTGTCGTGAATGCTGTCTTCTCTCTATCTTGGTCATCTAGTTGCACTTGCCAGTAGCCGGATGCTAAATCTAGGGTAGTGAATAGATTTGCATTCCCCAACTGGTCCAGGGTTTCTTGCATGTTGGCTACAGGGAAGTAATCCTTCTTTGTCACTTTGTTTAAACCCCTGAAGTCGATACACACCCTTATTTTTCCCTCTCCGTTTTCGGATTTCTTTGGTACAATGACCACTGGTGCTGACCATGGTGAATCGGAGGGTTCTATTACCCCTGCTTCACGCATTTTCTTTAATTCATTAGTCAATGGTTCTTGTTGGCTATGAGGAACTCGATACGGTGCTTTAGCTATAGGCGGTACATCTTCAGTGATTATTCTGTGTTTCACTTTATGTGTGCAGCCTAGCTTAGTATCCTCCCATTGAAAAATGTCTTCATATTCCACCAATAAATTCAATAATTTACTTTTTACCTCTTCTGGTAAATATTCCAAGTTGAATTGCTCTTCAATGCACCTGTTTCCTTGAACTCTTACAGTTGCCTCTTATTCTCAGCTGCCGTGACTTTTCCAGCTTGCGGACTTCTTCCTTCAATGGACCTGTGTTGTCCTTTCTTCTGTTGAGCCTGTCGATTTCCAGCGCTCTTAACTTGCGAATTTTTCGTTGCAATTCTTCTGTTTCCAGCTGTCCCGTCTTTCTGGTATTGTGGTCCAGATGACGTGGAATACTGTACTTTTTCATTTTTCTGAGCCTGTTGGTTTCCAGCGCTCTTCCCTTGAGAATTCTTCCTCTCTCCGACTACAGCTGTCTCGACTGGTCCTCTTGACGTGGTCGACGAATGCTGCTCGTTTTGAGCCTGTTTATATCCAGCGCTCACCCCTTGAGATTTCTTCCTTTTTCCGACTACAGCTGTCTCGACTGGTCCTCTTGACGTGGTCGACGAATGCTGCTCGTTTGGAGCCTGTTGACTTCCAGCGCTCTTCTTCTCAAGTACGGCCGATTTGCCGATTACCATATTCTTCCCTAATAGAAGCTCTTGATTTGTGAAGTTCATCAACTTCACCGGTACCTCTTTTTCTGCTTTTGTTATGACTCTTGCTGCCATAACCCCATGGGTCTTCAGTTCTTCAGGTTCAACCACAATGTCTTGCCCTGGATTGATCAGATCCTGGACTGCTGTACACACGAATTCACAATTTGGAGGAATCTTCACGGCGCTCTTCAATCTAACCAATCCACTGGTTTGTGTGACTGATTCTTCTTGATTGAGGAAGCCATTCCCCGTATTTTGAACTTCTGTGTCCCTATCTTGAATTGTAATGGTTGCCTTCTGAGTACGTGCCTGTACATTGTTTTGCTTATCTTGCAGTACTGCCTCTTGACCTGCCCCGCTGACGTCATTGGTTCGTGTTGCGCAATTTATGACGTTGAGTGCTACGGTGTCCATGTTTTCTAAGTCGTGATTGCTCAGCAGTTTTAGGCATATGTTTTTAAAACGAACCTCCTCTCTTGATATGTGCACATCAAATTTACGTATAAAATCTCTACCCAATAAACCGTCGGCATCCAAATCTAAATCATCTGAGCAAATAAATGTTTTAAGGCGAAAACTAGAATTTTGACATTCATATTTTAATTTACTTGTGCCGTAATATGATACTGGTGCGCCTGATATAGATTTTAATCGCCCAACATCTCCTTTTGTAATCAAATGCCCCTTAGCAAACCGTTTTTTAAGAATTGATACTCTTGATCCCGAATCTATTAATAATTTTACTGAAATACCTCTAATTTTGACTAAAATAAAATTTGGATCGTCTCTATTTAAATCTTCCAATGTTCGAATATTATTAATTTTGAAAATTTTATTTCTTACTGATACCTCCCGAGACGGAGCACTCGCGAGAGATAGTTCCTGTTTAAATGCTGGGGTCTTCGTCCTTCCTTCGTCCTATGAATGTCCTTGTTGTGCCTGTAATCCGCCGTTGCGCTGTTGTAACGATTGCCTCCTGGTGGACCTCTGTACCTGCTATGATTTCGACTTCGCTTCTGATTAGTACATGTTTTACAATACTTTGTATAGTGCCCTTTTTTCGCCCAATTTTTACGCGGAAATTTTATCCTATAATCCCGTTCCGTATTTTTGCAAACACCGTTTATTCTTGTATATGCCGATTGATTTGAATTTTTACTTACAGTCCCTATATCTGAACAATTATTTTTTTCCATTTCCAATTTCCATTCCTCCTGTTCTGCCAATTCGACAGTTTCTTCAAATGTTAAGTCGGTCCGACACTTCAGTATTACCTTAATACATTCTTTAATTTCTGCTCTCAGGCCTTCTTTAAATCGAGATAAAATTTGATAATCTATATAACTTTCATTCGCACATTCTATTTTTAATAATTCTACCTTTAGATCCCTTAAACGTTCTGCAAAATATTGTACTGATTCCCCTACATTTTGTGTACAATTCCAAAATTCTCTGTTAATTTGGTCTTCATATCTACGTTTAGCAAATCTTTTTATAATTTTTTTTCTAAATTCTGCAAATGATATAGTTACAAGATGTAATTCTCTAGTTTGACAATAAAATTTTAAAGCATCCCCATTTAATTTTGTACGAACCAGGTCTACTGTATTTCTGTCATCAAACTTTATAATACTTGTTCTTACTAGTACTTTGTTAAAAAATTCTTCTACATTGTCACCATTAAATTCTGGTATTTCTGCTATTACAGCACTTCTTAACGATAACATTTCTGCTTCTGATTTAATCGTTGTTGGCAGATTTAATTTATTTGAACTACCCGCCGGGCTACTACCCACAATACTGCCCGCTGGCATGTTTATTAAATTTTAAAAAAATAATTTTGTTACAAAATCGTACTCCGCGAGTGTACCAAATATATTAGCCACCCTGGGCTGGCAAACTACCCCAAAACCGCTGCCACCAATTTGTAACCCGCCTTTATGAGGCGAATTAGCAAATAATATTTAAGATGGGTTCTTGCCAGACTGGAGGTACAATTTAGTAATCGCCAAAAATATAATAAGTAATAATAAATGTTCTTACCGTTGTGACGTTGCTCGTAGAAGAGTAAAGGTTCGAAATAATAATAATGATTTATTATAACTAAGTTTATTGACTAGTATAAAGATGAGTTGATATATTTACAAATGATAGATCCGACTGTATGGATGAATGGTATTCTTCTAGTCTCTCTCTTGATGGACCTCTCGATGGACTCTCACCGGACTCTGTCTTCCCATCGTCCATACAGTCTTTTATATTACTGTAATGCTAAGTCAACAAATAATTGAGGTGTCACCTAATTACCAAATAAAGAAACAATATTATAATTACTCCATATTGCTTATTCTGCAATATTAGTGATTACTACTACTGAGTGTAATGACCTCAATTGTGTGGTGACCTAGTCTTACACAACGAACCGTTGCTCCACGATGTTCTTCATTGTTGTCACCGGAGAAAGGGGCTAACCGGTTAAAGTGTACTACTCTCGGCTTCTCGGTGTTGCTTTCCTATTCTATATATTATGTCGTTTATCATTTTAGCGACCTCATAAGGACCATATCTTTGCAGCTTTGGTGATAAACCGCGACGCCTATGTGGATTGTAAAGCCACACTAAATCCCCAGGTTGATATCCACCTCTTTCAGTCTTGATGTCATATTACTCCTTCATTCGGCCGCTGGCAGCTTGAATGGCCGTGCGGACTTGTTCGTGAATGTCATCCATTCTTCTCTGTAAGTCCTTAACGTAATATTCAGACCGTTTCTTTCAGCGCAAACCACACATTTCTTTTACCAGTCTTTAACGTCTTCCTTTCAGTTAACCCAGTAAAATCAAGTCGTGTCATTTCTTGGTCCTTGCGTAGTCCATCGGGCTGCCAACTATCATCGACTACTGTTATCCTGGCGACTACCATGTTTGCCTACATCTTGGAATGGCCTTCTGGACAATGCTTAGACATTACTTCCCTTTCTTTCAAGTTCCTTTCTCTGTATTTCTACATGTTTTCCAGACCTTTTTGAAGTTACTTAGATGCATTCGCAGCTGCTCATCTAACCACTGTTCATTTCCGGTTCGCTTTCCTCTTCCTCTCTCTGTGGAATTTCTTCCTAGATTTCTTCTTTAATTTCTTGCTGAAGACGCTCTCTTTCTCTCTCGCATTCCCTTTCTTTTTGCTTCCGTCTTCTTTTGTAAGAACGGAGTTTCTTCTAACAAACACTTCATTTGTAATTCGTCGCATTTTTCATCTATGGCTTCGGTGTTTTCATTTCCCTCAGCATAAATATTTCGCACTCCCAACTGGTTACGTGAAACTTGTCTGGCAGCTTCATGATCTGATACATATAAGAGTGCGTCGACCATAGTTTTTGGGCGGAATAATTGCAGTGCGTGCTGAGTATTGCTGTCTCGAACTCCGGAGATGAGTGCCTGAGTAGCCAGGTACTCCAAAACGCTGTCAGGAGCCGTTGGATGTGCGAGACGATCCAAACAAGCCACGTCGGCCCCAAACTCCAGAAGGTCTTCATAACTTTCTCCGGAATTCTTCAATTTCTGTGCCAACATTTGCTCCGTAATTCCAGAATTCTGCTCTACTCTTCCAGAATTCACCTTCAATTCCTGTTCCAATTTCTGCTCCAGAATTCCAAATTTTCTTCAGCTTTACTAGAATTCACATCAGAGATATATTATTAATTAAAATAATACGTTAATTAGGATTAGGATAAAGATAATAAAAATAATTAACCCTATGATTAAATAATTATAAATACTAATTTAAGACTAAGGCTGTGTTCGAATTGGTAAGTATTTAGTATTTAGCTAAAAGAATTTAGGCATCATAGTTTTATTAATCCGAATACAGACTATAGACATGTGGGAGTACAGACTGCTGACCAAGCAGGCCCGACGCCGATAAGCCACCGCGAGATCCCAAACAGCCAAGCCAGAGTACAGTGTACGAAGGCGTCTCGAAGCAAACAGTTATAGAATCTCATTCCAAATTTTATTAATTAACTTTATTTCATTTTATTAACATTTAATTTATCATATATTATTATTGTATTACATTAAGTTTTATTTCAATATATTTTATTTAAAGATATTCTTCTTTTTGTCTCAACACCAAATCCCACAGACATATATGATTCCAATTGTCATTCACTATCAGGCGGTCAGCTATTAAACGACATAACATTTTTGTGAGATAGTATGGACAATATCTCTCGCCACTTCCTTTTTTTGGTTACATAAATAGGGCGCGAACAGTCATGTTACATTGTTGGCCTTGACAAGCACATGTGGGGGCCCGTTTCAGAATTATAATTAGTAATTATGTACATAGATGTCAAATGTCAGAATTTTTCATTAAAAATTTCAAGATTTTCTAAATTCCCGTAGTTACTTTGTCATAAGGAGTGTGGAATTTACTTGTCGAAGAAAATGAACCACATGGAATTGCAAAATCACTAAATTTAGAATGAGAAATTATATTTGACATCTATATACATAATTACTTGCTTGGTTTCAGCTGGAGAGCTGCCTTAAGACTGACTATTCTACGTCTATCTATCTTACGCTTTATTTTGTGGAAAGTTTATAACTTTACTCTTAGTCAGCATTTCTAAGAGTAGTCGTATTACTTAATTCCTCCCGGGCAAGTTTCAACTTTACACAAATTTTATAAATTTTCGCTTATTTGTTCTAAATTCCTTAATTCTCTATTATATCTTAACTGCTTAGATTTATAATTCTTATAATATTGATATACAATTTTTATAATTATAGTAAATAACATTACAAAATGTATAATATAAATTATATAATAATGATGAGTGTTACTTTCGTGATTTTGAATGTCTTTTATTTTTTGTAATTATGGGAATGAAATATTTAATTGTTGTAATGGTTTTAAATTGATTTTATTTTTTTTGTATCGAAATTTTGGAGTTGGACATTATTTAATTCAAGTTCTTTATAGGTTGTTGATATTTCAGTAAATGTCCATTGGTTGACTTTACAATTTCCATCGTTGATAAGTCTAAAGATTCCTTGAAAGTTTTTCTTTATATCTTTGTTTTTACAATTTATTACTAATTCTTGATTAATGGGGGAAGTAATTATTATATTATTAGTGTATGGTATTTGTATTGCATTGTTTTTTGTATATTTTTCAATTATTTCACAGTCATCATTATTTTCACTTAATACTATATTATTAATACAATTATTTACTTCTACACATTTTGTTTGACAATAGTTTATGTTGTTAGATTCTCTATTGAATCTTTCTATTAATATATTTTTGTTGTGTTTATTTATGTAATATGTGGGTGGTTCTGTTAATTCATATAATTTTTCATGATGGATAAAAGGAATTGGGTATAATTGATATAGAGGATAGGAGTTTTGCGAGAGTTCTGGTTCTATTAACAACATGTGGATTTGTTCGTTTTCTAGTCTACAATATGTGGTTATCTTATCTACTTGTAACCAAATATCCTTGTCGCCTGTGATTTGAATTAAATCGTCATGGTTTATAATACTGGTGTCTAATTTATTTAATGAACAAATTCCTAACATTTGTTCTATATGTTTGCAAAATTCCGATAGATTTTGAATAATTATTGATAGTTTATTAATTTTTATTTCTGCGTCAATTAAAGTTTGCCACGTTTGTTCTTCATTTAAGAGATCAGTCATGACTAAGGTTTTCTAATAATTTGTTTTCGTTTGAATTTATTTGTTCTAATTTTGAATTGAATTTGTTTGTTAAATGTTTTTCGTTTTTTATTATTTGTTCGTTTTGATTTTGAAGAATCTTTTAGTTTTCTTTTAATTTGTCTATTATGTTGTCATATTTTTCCGCGTCACTTTGATCTAAGTTACCTGTAATTGATTTAATTATATTACCTAATAAATGATTAAACCTCGTTTGGTTCTTTTGGTAAAAAGCTTTTGGATTTGTTGTGTCAACTCGTCAAGAAAATAAGATAGTGCTTTCTTTTGTTCTTCAACATAGTAATTATTCTGAATTTGTTTTATAGTATTAATTGTAATATTATTTAATTTTGAATATTCTTTATAAAGGGGGTAATATTATAATTGAAATAATGTATTATTTCTCCTTCTTTTAATTTGCAATCACCTATTCCGAATAAAAGGAACCCATTTTTATTTGAAATGTCCATTAGTTGAGCGGTGGTAAAGGCCCTGGAATCAAAATTTAATTTTATCTAATTTGAATTTTCTAATATGTCTTTCATTTTTTATTTCTACTGTTCCTAATATGTGGTTATAATTTTCTACTGTAACTCTTTTATATATGGTTTTTTTTATATTTGTGCATTAGTCTATTATTTTGTTTAACATAGACTTTTTCAGGGTAATTTTAAAGGTAAATCTTTTTCTTTTGTTCTCGTCGTCTTATCTTTATCGATTATTTTATTTATTTTTTTATTTGTTTCTGATTTATTGATGAAATTGTCATTTATAACTTCTTCTTCGGATCTTTGTTTTTGAAAATATTTGTTTTGTTCATTTTGTCCGAAAAGTATTTCACAGTGGGTCATTTTTGTTATTGAATGTTTGGTATTATTGTATGCTGTTATTGCTTTATTTACGTTATATTGTAAATCTTTATTTTTATTTGTTGAATGTAATATCCGAAGATGTTCTATTAATATAGAGTGAAATCTATCTACAGCATTTGATTTTGGATTTGCTATGCTAATTAAGTGTAATTTTATATCGTGATTGTTACAATAATTTTTTACTAAAGCATTATTAAATTCTGGGCCATGATCAGCGATGATCATATTTGGTTTTTTGTAAGTTTTTATGAAGTCCTCAATTATTAACATTGTTTCTTTTCCTGTCTTATTGAAGGTAGGGTGAATAAATACAAATTTGGAAAATTGATCAAATATAGTGACGAAGTATTCTTTATTTAATGTAAAGAGATCTATATTTATAATTTCGAAAGGGGTTTTTGGTGTAGGGGTTAAATTATCATGTAGTTGTATAGGGTGTCGGTCATATTTATTTTCATTGCATATTCTACATTGATTAATAATTTCTGTAATATCTTTAATCATATTGGGCCAAAAGTATTTTTCTTTGAGTTCTTGATAGGTTGCCATTATTCCTCTATGATTTAAGTAGCCGTTATGATTGTCAAAAATTATTTGGGTCTGTTTTTCTTCGTTCTCGACGTCTCCTACAAATTTATTACATTTTATTAGATTTATGATATTTGCTTCAAATTTGTTTTGGATTATTTGATTCAATGTTTGTTCGTATTGTTTGGGAATTAATATCAAGTATTTGATTTTTGGCACTATGTAATTTTTTAGAAGTTCTAATAATAGTTCTTCCTTTTTGTTTATATTAATGTTTACTATAAATCTTTGCTTTTGATGATCAAATATTTTTTTTACTTCTATTTCAAATGGTTTATTAGAAAAATGAAATATGATTTGATTTTTTGCTGTGTTTATTCGGTTGTCTACGAATTTTAATCCACTAATTGGATTCTCATTTGAACTATGAACTGTATTATCTGATTTTGATTTATTTGCAACTATACTTTGTTGTTCATTTCTGTCATCGTTATAGATGGTATTTAGTGTATCGTTTACTATTTGATCTATTTCTTCTGTTTCTAAACTAAAATTTTGTGTTTGTTCATATTCATATAAGTTTATTTGTATTTGCGTGTTATCGAAAATGTGTTCTAAAATTTTAATTAATTCTGTTTTTTCTAATTTATCTAATCCGCATGATAAATAAGGAATATTGATTTCATATATGTCGTTCTTTATTAGATAATTGCGTAACTCGGTAAGTGTTTTCTTGAAATATTTTCTATTTACGTTTTCTAAATAAATATTTTTTGTAATTAAATGGAAAATTGTTTGATTTTCCATATTCTGAATTATAACGTTTTTGTTGTTGATGTTTCTTTCACAATAACTTTTACTGTTAAATTTTAAATCTATTTGTCTGGCGAGGCCTTTTGAAAATTTTAAATTTTTTGGTATGCAATGTGCGAAAATATTAGTATTTGTTACGTCACCTGATTTTTTTATAATTTTGAATTTATCTCTTTGTCTTGATAAAAAGTCTGCAATTTTATTTGTTTTTCCTGGTAAATATTCGATGTCAAAATTATATTCGCCCCGTTCTATTTTCCATCGCATAAGTTTTTGATTTGCGTTTTTCATGAAAAATAACCACGTAAGGGGGGTCGGTGCGAATCGTAAATTTACTGCCAAATAGGTAGGTGTTGAAATTATTTATAGACCAAACTATTGATTTTAGTTTTTTTTTCGATTGTGCTATAATTTTGTTCTGCCGAATTAAATGTTTTTGAAGCATAAGCGATTGGTTTTTCTTGTCCATTTATAACTTGTGAAACTACTGAACCAATGAGGTTCTATACTATACTAGAGCGCTTACTGCCATAAAACTCCAATGCTGAAGATAGGGATTAGCCTGTCGCCAGAGAAAAGTCAAAACCACAGTATCTATGGGAAACCTATCCTTTTCTAATCTCGGATATCTTTCTCTTTTGTGTTAGCCCTTCGCATGCGCGCATATATAAGCCAGCTCCGTCTTCGAATTTTTGTTAATTTCAATTCTGCCCTTCTGCGGACGTATTGAGTGTTAATTTTGCCAACATAGTTATTTCGTGTAGTATACCATCGTGTAAAAATTATAGTGGTGGAAAAAATCTTCATTTTCATAGGTAAGTTATTTAATTCTATATAATTCTCATTTCTTTTTGTTTAAATATTTAAAATATGAAGTTTATTTTTTGTGATAAAATAATGATAACTGATGTGACAAAATGATTGCAACAGTTATTTTCTTTATACTATATATTATTAACTAGTAAAAAAAATATTTTCTAAACAATGTAATACTTGTTATTATTATAAAATAAACAAATAAATTATTACTATTCATAACAAATAATCAGGAGGATTTCTTTAACAGTATTTCTTTTTTTGAAAATAAATTATGAATTGAAATATAAATCAAAGATTCAATATTTGTATGTTATAATGAGGAGTTCTAATTTTATTAAATTAAATAATGTACTAACAAAAAAAAAATCAATTAATTTAAGTTTTAGCATATTTTTAGAAATCGCCTTCAAATAAGCGTAATATAAAAATTAATATTGGAATGAACATTGAAATGTATTTTGTTTAAATCATATTTATATTTCGTTTATAATAATAAATAAAGTCACCAAAATATATATTAACATAAGAAGTAGGGAACATGGAAACAAATTAACTTTAGCAAAACAAGGAGGTCGTGCATCCGTACGTGCAAAATTAAACAAAACAATTTTGTTTAAAAAATTGTAATTTATTATATTGCACATTGTATCAATTATTACATAGTGTATATTTTTGTAAATTATGTTTTTTATTTCAGATATTTGCATCCCATCTTCTGTAAAGTGTACATCAATTTATTCTGTAATTGTTACAAAAATGGTGTGAAATAAAATGATTGTCTACTGTTAAATAAAATGTTTACTTTAATTTGTAAAATAAAATGATTATTGTGACTTTTCAAATAAAATGTTTTTCTATAAGCCTTGTGCTTGTTTGAGTACCACTGGAATAGTTAACCACCGTTTGAGAACCGCCGGTTAAAAAGAGATAGTAGTTATTAGAATGCAATAGAAAACCCGGCGACAAGATTTTATGGCAGTGAGCGCTCTAGTATATATAGTATAGAACCTCATTGTATTGAACCACTGAACCCATTGCGTAATCTGACGCGTCAGTAGTGAGAATATTTTTTTTTGAGAAATCAGGAAATTCGAGAATGGGTGGATTACTTACAAATTCTTTGGCGGTTTTAAATGAGTCTAGATATTCTTTATTTGTTATGTCTATTTGTTTATTCTTTTTTAAACATTCTGTAAAAGGTTTGGTGAGTTTCGAGAAATTTGGAATAAAACGCCTGTACCAAGAGAGTTTACCTAAAAATGATTTTATCTCTTTTACTGTTTTGGGGATCATTATTTTTTCAATTGCCTCGATTTTGTTTTTATTGGGTTTAAACCCATCTTGTGATATAAATCCTAAATATTCTGTTTCGGTTTTTAGAAATTCTGACTTATCTATTTGTATTTTGAGATTTGCGTCTTGTAATTTTGAAAAGTTTTTTTCTGTTTTGTAGATGTTCTTCTAAAGAGTTTCCAAGTATTATAATATCGTCCATATAGACTAGGCAAATTTTGTTAATAGATTCTGAAAGTACTTCGTTCATCATTCTTTGAAATTATGCCGGTGCGTTAATTAATCCGAAAGGCATACGGACGAATTCGTAATGCCCTGAGGATGTAGAAAAAGCTGTTTTTTTCCTGTCATTTTCATCCATTAATATCTGGTGGAAACCAGAATGCAAATCTAATGTCTTAAAAAAATTTGGTTTTCCGATATGGTCTAATAGTGTGTCGATATTGGGCAAAGGGAATTTATCTTCGATCGTTTTTTGGTTCAATTTTCTAAAATCTATCACTAATCTTGTTTAACGATTTCCGGATGGGTCCATTTTTTTTTGGCACTATCCATATGGGAGAATTATATGGACTTTTTGACTTTTGAATTACTTTAGTTTTTAATAAATTTTGAATATGTTCTTCGATATCTTTCTCGTATATTTGTGGAAGTCTACAGTTTTTTTGAAAAACTGGTATGTCGTCTGTTATTCGGATTTTATGGGTAGTGACGTTTGTAGCAGATAGTTCTTCGTCGGGTTTTGGAAATAAATTTGAATATTTTTCTAATAAGTTCTTTATTTTTTCTTTTTGGTCGTAAGTGAGATGTTCGTGTCTAAATTGTATAAATGAGTTGTTTAATGTTTGTGAAGATAGTAATTTGAATTTTCTGTTCCCAAGTGTTATAATTTTATTTTTAAAGTCCATTAAAGCATTACAATGTTCTAATATTTTTACACCAAATAACATGTTACTTTCTTTATGAAAATCATGTACAAAAAATTCGAAATTTTTATTTTGGATTTTTATTTCAATATTCTTAGTCTTAAATTAGTGTTTGTAATTATTTAATCATAGTGTTAGTTATTTTTATTATCTTTTTAATATTTATCCTAATTATTTATCGTTGAATAAACGTATTATTTTAATTAATACTATGTCTCCGATTTTTACATTTCACCCACATAAATAGACGTTACAATATGTCTTTTAGCGCCTGGGAAAATGGTATAGCACAATCTTTTATAGTTAGAATAGGATTAAATTAGTTCCAGAAGAAAGAATAGAGATAAATTTGCGTATTGATAAAATGACATCTCTTGTGAAATAAAGCTAATGAGATTATTCATTAAAAACAATGTTAATTGTCGGAATCGTGTTGTAAGGGTCAGAGATAATATTGTTCTTACAAATTTTAATAAATGTAACACGATTTTTTATCCTCCTAATGTGTTTGATCTTTCTCTCTCTTTCTCTTCTCTCTATGCCCAATATTCATCCTCATAGCTAACGGCTCACTAACCGAACTGTAGCTTTATTTTGTTTATAAAACTGTAACAAAAAACTTAAAATATATCATATATTAAAATGTTTCTTCTTGATGTTTTATCACAATTTTAAAAAATTAAATAAAAAAAAATAATCAGATCGATTTCGGTTTTACTTCAGAGTAATGGACAATAAAATAATTATAAATATATATATATATATATTTGTTGTCAAATGTGTTATATATATATATATATATATATATATATATATATATATATATATATATATATATATATATATAACGCATTTGACAACAAATTGAATTTTTAAAATACAACGAATAATAAATTTGTATCGAAAATAATTAATATGACATAGAGTATTAGCTTCACTCGTTGCAAATATTTGCAACAAATAATATTATGGGGTAGGTATTGGTATTTGGTTTTTAAACTATCTCCCCGCTGCTTTGTGAAAAATCTAATGGCGCGCCTTTACGGGGGTAAGAACAACTCCTATGACACGACAGTCGTGCCATTCGGCCAGCGACTTGTCGGCTCTCGCCGCCTCGACTCGACACTCCACGTTCGCCACTTTACTTGTGTGTATAGGTATATCGGCTTCGTCTCCTATATACAACACGTTCACCGCTTTACTTATGTGTATATCGATGTATCAGAGCAAATTTGAAAAGGCAGTGTCGTTTCGAGTAATAAATACTTGAATAAAAATAAATTTCGATGTCTCACATCTGCTAGGCATCCCGCGACGACTTACTTTTTTTAAATACATGAAGAGAACTCTGATTAATTATTTAACACAACATTCAGTTAATAATAAATAAATAATTTAAGGCTGAGTGAACGGTTAGAAGTGCGTAGTAAAAAAATAAGTTAATAGCAACTTTTAGATAAATTATTTGACTGTTATACAGTCTGCCAGTTTGGATACTTCCTTTCGAACTCTAGTTCTAGTTAGTGTCTCAAAAGTTGAAATTTAATGAAGTAGGCCAGTAAATTTTAATTTCAAATATTAGCCTGTCATTAATCTTAAACTTTTAAGACAATGTAACTTGAACACAAATATAAATCCGATTTCAACTTTTAGATTAATTAGTCTTATATTTATTTTTAGTATACAGTACTAAAGTTAAATACTTCCCTCCTGATTCATTTTATAAAGGTATGAAATTCATTAATTAACGTATACCCCATATTTGTGTACTCGCAATGGCATTTTTCCTCTCGCAAACATTAGCATTGTAGGTTGATTTTTGAAGAGATGTATAAATACACGTAACAAAACCAAATATTTAATAATGTTACAGATCAGATCGATAAACGAAACAACGTACCAGTAATACCGCAACTATATTTCTCACATGCATACGTTCGAAACACGATATTCCTATTCCACTATAACTTTATGATGTTGATAATTCACTTAAAAACAAATAGTAGCTAATGTTCAACTCGCATTTCAGAAGATTACATTTATGCCGGTCAAGTTATTTGCTTAACAGAATACAACACAATCTCATATTGTACCTGTATTCTCTCATTTGAAAGGAAATGTTACAGTTAAATATTGTTTATTGTGGGTCTTACAGTATTCAGTTAATTACTTAGTAATTCTCAGCTATTATAATTTATGATTAAATAAAATGTTTCATTCTGCATAAATTCAGCAATATTATTTATTAGGCCTTAATTTTCAGAGAAGCATACATACATAACAGATAGGTAATTGATTGTACTTGATGAGTTTATTTGAAATAAAAATATTTTATAATTACAAGTCGATACATGCAATAGTATCAGCGCAACGCGATTTTTGTCAGTTTTGAATGATAATAATCTTTTAATGTTATATACGCTCTTCTATTTACAGCGAAAAAAAGATCGTATAACAAGTACAAATAATCCTGAAGTTATTTGTGTATAAAGTTTGTATACTGATTTATAATGTAAGTATAAACATTGTTTCCTCTGTACTGTTACCAATTGCAAGTGTCGAAATAACTCAAGCACTTTCCAGTTTATTGAAAATATTGTAAATATAAAAAATTATACAGGGTGATCCTGGAAAGTCCGACACCAAGATTATTACGTTTATTTTTTAGATAAATATTAATAAACAAATTTTAAATAGACAAAAAGGCTCATAAGATGATCATAGCAAGAATTTTATATAACTTCCGGTTATAGCGGAAATGGGCATATATATATATATATATATATATATATATATATATATATATATATATATATATATATATATGTATACAGGGTGCCCATTTTATCTGTTCCCGCCTGAAATTTTAATAATAGGCAACACAGATTACATTTCACTAGTCACTTGGTAAATATTAGTACTTTCAATCTAATAATCACAGTAGGTATAAGAGTAAAACAAAATTTTATAAACCAAGTCACTTATGAAAAGTAACATGGGTTGGCTATTCATGAATTTTCAGGCGGGAACAAATAAAATGGGCACTCTGTATATATATATTTAGAATTTACATAAAATATAAATTTACTTAACCATTTCAAAATGGTGACCATTTATTTTCAAAATATGTATTCAAAAAATATCATACAAAATAATACAAAAAGCTATGAAAATATTTTTATTATTTTAAAACAAAAGAAAAGTATTTACATTAGTGTGACAGTGACAATAAATTTTTTGTTAAAATAATTATGGCCCAAGTGCATTACACAAATAAAGAAATGGGTAATATGGTTTTCAAATTGTTTACATAGCTTGTTATGTTTTATTTTATATGGAATTTTATTTGTACATATTTTGAAAATAAATGATCGCCATTTTGAAATACATAGTTGAAATAAAACTATGATATTTTTTTATCGTTATTAAGCTAATTTTATGTACATTCTGCAAAATAAATATAAGAATAGCGATTCCCTAAGCATGAATTAAAGATGTACCCATTTCCGCTAAAATCGGTGATACAAAATTTTAACTATACCTAGATGGGCCGTGAAATATCTCATTAGCTCCACATCAAATATATTTATTACACACACTGGGTAAATTAGAGGAACACATAAAAATCAAATTTTTCCGATTTTTTTTTAATGATTTATTTGTTTGGTCAAAAAGTTGGTAGCGCAAAATTCACGTTGCACTAATTATTAAAAAACGATTGTTTCCATTATTTACAAATTATTAATTGTTACTTAAAAAGAATAATTTTTCATTTTTTTAAATATTTTTTTACTTCAAATACTTAACCTTCCAGTACTCGCGCTATGTTTCTGAACACCAGTACTCACGCCTGGTCTATGAGACCTGTACCTTATTATTATTTTTTTTCAGAGTATACTTTTGTATTAAACTTTATTTTTCAGTTCTAACATAAAGTTTAGTTCCTTTAGACCAGGATGAAGTGACCAGAATAAGTTTTTTTGTTGTTTTATTTCAAATAACTTTATTTTCCAAAAATACTGAAAAAAAGAATTCGTATAAATTCAACTAAAAAAGAAAAATATGAAAAAAAATCGTCATCAACACTTTCAGAAACTACGTGGCAATTGTTCTATTTTAATAATTTTCGCTTTGATTCGCACAGGTTAAGCAGAAATTCTTCGCATGTTTATATTGAATTTCTTGCACTTTTGGCACCTGTATTTGGTTTTGCTGTCCTTTTCACAAAAGTCACAACTTTTTCTCTTGCCTGCTGTCTCTGGTTCATCGGCAACGTTTGAAGACCTTGCACCTACCATCTCTTGTCTTTTTTCACGTACTGCTTTGGGTAAATTTGACAATTTTTCTCGGCGCTTTGAATGATCATCAGTTAATCTTAATGCCACCTCTTTCAAAAATAATCTTCTGGTACACGTATATTTTTTATTAGCATTATGCATAATTTGGGCATTAATTCCAGCGACATACATTAGAGAAAAAAAAAAATCCATGGGCCAACGACGGGTGTTTCGGGCTACGTTATATGTAGCACAGAGCACGTCCACAGTATCAACTCCTCCCTTTGTAGAGTTGTAAAATGTGATAATTTCTGGTTTGTGTTTCTTCTCAGTTGTAGAATCTATTGTGTCATCATAATGCATCGAGGAAACTAGAATGACGTTTTTACCCTTTTGGGTACATACGAAACAATAGTTGCACACACACACACACACACACACACACACACACATACAAAATCGTAGGGACCTAAAAATGTTCTTATTCATTAAAATCTGGATATGCGATTTTTAGCATGAAAATAACCAAAAGCCGCATATTGCGAAATAAGATGAATATGAATTCAGATTCACTATCTAGGCTAAAGTATAAAAAAATGAATTTATTTTACATCCTTCATATTATCTTCAGGTAGTTTATTAAATTCAGTAAAGCTTTTTTGGAAAACACTATTGGCCGTGGACAATTTGCTTCTTTTTGTTATATAAAAATTATTCTTTTGTCGATTAGTGAACCTATGCACATTTGAACAGATTTGCAAAATGTTTTAGGTAATCAGGTACCCATATGACAAACTATTTTCATATGTAATATAACAAGCGATATTATGATTCGCATCGATGATATTCTCGAGTGAAACCGAGTTGCAGAAATGTGCTCAGGGCCGTAGCCAGAATGTAGGTCTAGGGTAGGCTCAATAAATTTTAGGATAGGCTGAAATTTAACTAATTTATTAAATAATAATTATGTATTTAAAAAAGAACAACATTTTGTTGGTACATGAAAATACTATCTAATAAAACAACAAATGAACAAAATAAAAAATAATAATTTAATAAATGTAAAAATAAATTAATATAACTGGAGCCGTCGCCTATTTTGTTATGAGTGGGGCTCGTGCACTAAAATTTTGGTGAGGCAAGGTATCCAGAAAAAAAATGCGCTGCAGGCGAAATTTTTTTTATTCGAGGTGAAATGCCTTATAATTGAAAGTTACATTTTTTCAAGGGATATGCAAATGCATATTTTTCCCCTCTCATGTACAAAAATAAATTGACAGATCACAGAACATATTAGGAAATTCTTTGCCAAATAGTTTATCTTCATAAGACAGTTGATTAAATGGATTTTTGTTAATTAAAAAATTAACAATATCTTCAGAATTCCTTATATTATCACTCAATTCTTTTAAAGTTGAAGTCGAAAAAATTATTTGTTTTTTTTTGTTTTCAACTAAAATTCAAATTACAAAAACACTACGTGGGTAAACTATAAAAACAACGAAAAAAATAAGAGAATTAAATATTTAATGCAATACGTATCAGTCGCAAACCAGAGCCTATTATAATAAAAATGCTAGACAAGACAGGTTATGTTATGTTTGTTTATTGTCGAATGCAATTTGCAGCTAATATTATTTAATCTTGCTTGCAAAAATATGCAGTAATGTCGGGAACCTACTTACAAAATTTATCAGTACGTGGCGTTGATTGTCATCATGTATGGTAACGGCCTCTATAGGGCCGCGTGGAAGGTAAAGCGACTATCTTTTATCCTTTATGCACTCATTGCATTTAGCATTTGAAGCAGTGCCTCAAACAGCTCTCTGTCAAGCGCACGTATTTCTTACCGGAATGAATGCTTTATCAAAAACATTAGGCAATTATACTATTCATTTCGAGAAGCACTTTATAAGGTGTAAATTAGGTGAACTACATTACATATTAGTTATGGTCGTGGCATAAATTATTCTTTTGATATTTATAAAGACAAGCATTAACGGAATAAGTTAAAATTTAATTTACATACTACTTTACTTGCAGCTTTATTTCTTTTCTGGTGAGGCACTGCCTCACCTGCCTACCCTGACAAGCCGCCACTGTATTGTTATAAATCAGCGTAGCGATTATGTTGTGGAACGTTATGGCATGCCGACAGCTGGTTATAACTATCCCTTCTCCAAAATTTTAATAATTAATTTCTCGTAAATTACAAATACTTAAACGATTTAAAAAATACGGGTATTTTATTTTCTTGCCTAGTATCATATATGCAAAACTCAAAATTTGGTCACATACTCTATTTTGCCTCATAGTTATTTGGTTTGACGTATTCCCGTAAAACAGCACTTGACCCACGGTCTCGGAAGTGTTTCTATGGCAATATGTCTCATAAGTAGGCAGTATTTTAGATTATTTTCAAAGCTCTTGTGGCTTAATAAAGACTATACTCAGCGCCGTGTGTCCAGGGCAGGCGCATAATTTCCTAGGCAGGCTGCGCCTGCCCTGGCGTACCCCTGGCTACGGCCCTGAATGTGCTGCTTTAGTTTCACAAGCAATATCTTCGAGTATTAATCATATCATGAGCTTATATTTGATGAGAGAATATAATGAATTTTGTAACACATTGTGTGTGCTGCCAACCTAACTTTTCATATACATATTGTATTAAACATGGTACTTTATTTTTTACTATAACGGAGTTTGAGTTATTGTCATTGTTATTACTCATTTTTATACTCTAAATTAACTGTCAATGTTAGAAATAAAGAAACAAATTCCTTCGTAACGAATATAAATAAGGTGATAAACATGTAACTAGGGAGATTCTGAATGTTGATTGGCGGTAATCATGTCATGTGACTAATAAATTATATTCACAATTTTACAAATGCATATCATAGTATTTAATGGAACAAAACTACTCACATCTATTTACTCTAATCTTGTTAGTATACAGACTGTTAAAAAAGAGGACCATATTTGGCGACAGTCATACTAATTCAAGAAAAAAATCCTAATATACCCATGTCCGGAATCGGATTGTTATCGAGTTGCATTTGGAACTTGGTATGAGGGTACTGGTACTATTTTTTTTTTTTATATGCATCTTTATACTTTCTTTTGTTTATGTATCTCAATCAGAGGCGTCTCATATGGGGAAGCTATGAAAGTAGTTCATTGTTACTTTTTATCTAATGCAAAAATACACAAAAAATGTACTTTTGCTAAAACTTGATAAACGCTGTAGTATGAGATATTTTATTTTTTCAAGAAAAAAAATCTGTTGTGGCCAGCACAATACCTTCCGTCAATCTTGTATATAATGTATAAATTCTATACATAATTTTTCTTGCAAAAGATTCTAAATTTCCAGTAAAATTATTTCATAAACAAAATATTCAAATTGCACTTGACACTGACATCTTCTTCTTCTTTAGCTTTTCCCATTCGTTAGAGATCGCTACTTTTGCGTGTCGTTCTCATTCAGTTCCTTTTCTCTCAAGTGTTCCGCAATACAGTCCTTCCATCTTATCTTTGGTCTTCCTCTGTTTCTTCAACCTCCTATTACTAAACTATTCATTCTTGTTCCAATACAATTCTTCATTTCTCCTCATGACATGTTCAAACCAATGTAATCGTCTTTCTTGTATCTTTCTAGAAACTTGTAACACTAGAGTTATTTTCTTAACGTATCTTTCCGTGTCTTCCCCAACATCTACTTCAACATCCTCATCTCTGCCACTTTAATTTACTTTTTATTGATCTCTGTGAATTTGAATTATATGAATATATTAGTAGTTTCCATGTTTAGCATAGCTGGCTGAATTATAAAATTTAATTTCTTTAAATTCTTTAACTCTGTATCTATTGAATATGAAGTATAAAATGTAATCAAATCGTATAGAGAATAATATATTCTTTAAGTTATAATAACGTTAAATGTCAATAAATCAAATTCCACTGTTAAATCTTCAAATGAGGCTACTTCCGGTTCAACAATTATAACCAAAATCTAATCACTTGTTCTTCTGATATATATATATATATATATATATATATATATATATATATATATATATATATATATATATATATATATATATATGAAAGCCTGATGTACGTGTCAGTCTCATATATCCTTCAAGTACAAGTCTAGCAGATGTTTTTTTTGACAGAATATTATAAGGTGAAATTTGTTATATAAAATTTATTTTGTGATGATCTTAGGGAAACATGAACATTTAATTGTCGATTCTCTATATTTTAGACGAATCAGGTTGAGTTCTTGTTTTCCGGAAAAATCCTCATCATATTATAAATCGACAATTATCCAAGTTTATGCAGAAAAAAACACGCAATGATGGCAAGGTTAAAATTTGAATTCGAAGTTGTTGCAGCTAAGATCCGAAATCGAACGTCATTGTGATTAAATCAATCACCAATGAAGAAAATATTAAATTTAGTGTCCCAGAGTTTCTGCAATCGTTAGAATGTCATACGGAGCTAACAAATTTACCAGACTACAAAAAAGTAAAGAAAACACTTCTAAAGCGTGGACAAATACGGAATGTATGGTTTAATCTGGATGAAGATTTGCTGGGTATTTATAAAGATGACAATGGAAACATGGTGATCGAAGAATATCTTTTGGAAGAAATTCCCAACCTAAACCAACAACAAAGTACGCTTCCATCACCGCCGATAGATGAAAACTTGATCAAAATTTTGGAAAAATTATCTGAAAAGAAAGAAGATCATCCAGGTTTGAAAAACGAAGTTAGTTTAAACAAAGTCTCTGAAAAATTTGTCATTGACAAATTTAATGGTAAAAATATAAGTGTGAATCAATGGTTATCAATATATGAGAACGAATGTAACAGATTAAATATTATAAAAGATATTGAAAAAATAGAAATTTTGAGATTATTCCTAGAAGATGCCTGCAAAGATTGGTACTGCTCTATGTTAATAAAAAACACGTTAAATTCTAAATGGGACAGTTGGAAAGAAATTTTTTTAGAAACTTTCGCAGATAAAGGATGGTCTCCTGTAATGCATGCGTTGAATTATAAATTTTTAAGTGGTTCACTTTTAGATTATGCATTAAAAAAAGAACGATTATTGTTAGAAACAAACAAGGACATAGATAAAAAACTCTGATAAATTTAATTGCTGCAGGACTGCCAGCATTTGTAAGAGAAAAAATTGATAGACAAAATTTGAAAGACTCAGAAGATTTATTTAATGATATCAGAAGATTCGAAAACATAACTACAAAAAAAATACTGAACCAAAATAATGAAAATAAACACATAAAAGAAACAACAATTTTAGGAAAAAATAAATATGATAAAAGACCATGCAAAATTTGTGAAGAAAAAAACAAGAAAAACCGTTATCATCCAGAAAATCTTTGCTGGTACAAAGAAGAGAAAAAGAAATCTCAAGATAAAAATTTATCAACAAATTCAATATTGGAAGTGGAACTAAATACACAAGATCAAAAAAACTAGATTTCCCACCATCAATCGAACTGAATGTGCTGTTGAATAATGAATTGAATGCGACAGGAGTGTATGACCCTGGCTCAAATGTTACAGTGATAAACTCCAAACTAATACAATTAAAGAATGGGAAAAAGGATGAATACAGCAGCACGTTAAAATCGATTAATGGTAGGGGAAAAACTAAAGGATTAGTGACTCTAAAAGCAAAAATATTAAATGAAGAAAATGAAATAAATGCATTCGTTTTAGATAACAAAAATTTTGACCATGACCTTATATTGGGGTTAGACACAATAAAAAAATTCAGATTAACTCATAATGAAGATTTAAAAATCAAAATAATAGAGAAAAATATACAAAACGATATAAAAGAAGAAAATATAAGAAGAAAACTAGATAGTAAAAATTTAAAATTCAAAGGAAATGAAAATTTTAATAATAATAAAAAACAAAAAGACAGTAATACAGCATTAAAAAAATATGAAGTAAACTTCAATGAAGGAATAGATAGTAATAAATTTATAATTGATATTGAACACTTAAATTCAGGTCAAAGAGAACAAATAAACACTCTACTAGATGAATATAAACAGATTTTCGCTAAAGATAAATTTGATGTAGGCAGAGTTAAAAATTATGAAGCATATATTGATTTACAGATAGATAAATACTGTTATAAAAGACCATATAGATGTTCAATTCCAGATAAAATTGAGGTGGAGAAACAAATTGCAGAACTATTAAAACATAATTTAATTGAAGAATCGTACAGTCCCTTCGCTGCGCCAGTGACATTGGCTTTTAAAAGAGATGAAGGAAAAAGGAGTCGCTTATGTATAGATTTTAGAGAATTAAATAAAATTATAGTTCCTCAATCTCAACCATTTCCTTTAATAGAGGATCTAATGATTGAAACTATAGGTTGTAAATTTTTCACGACGCTGGATGTAAACTCGGCCTTTTGGTCTATCCCACTGAGGATTCGAGATAGACCAAAAACGGGATTTGTGACACAAGAAGGTCATTACCAGTGGACATGCCTGCCTTTTGGTCTGAAGACGTCTCCAGCAATTTTTCAGCGAATTTTAAGAAACATCATAAAAAAATACGGCCTATCAGGATTTGCGGTAAATTATATTGATGATATATTAATTTTTTCGAAAACATTCGTTGAACATATAGAACATATAAGAAAGTTGTTGGACGCGATTCAAGAAGAAGGATTCAGACTAAAATTCACAAAGTGTAAGTTTGCATATAATTCAGTAAAATATTTGGGACATGTAATAAAAGATGACACGATTACACCTTTAAAAGATAACTTAAGATCAATAAAAGATTTTCCAACTCCACAAAACAGAAAACAGATAAGACAATTTTTAGGGAAAATTAATTTCCATGGAAAATATATTCCAAATGTAACAATAGTACTTGATCCTCTACACAATCTACTCCGGAAAGATACAAAATTTCATTGGTCAGATGAGTGTCAAAAAGCATTTAAAAAAATTAAGGAATATTTATGTTCTAAACCAGTTCTTGCTATTTTTGATCCAAAACTACCAATTTCAATTTACACGGACGCCAGTATAAACGGTTTGGGAGCAGTTTTAAAACAGACCCAATTGAATGGAGAACAGAAACCGGTAGCCTACTTTTCAAAAAAGTTAAACGAATCACAAAAAAAAAGAAAGCTATATTCTTAGAATGTTTAGCCATTAAAGAAAGCTTAAAGTTCTGGCAGCATTGGTTAATCGGAAACTTCTTCACTGTATACACGGATCACAAACCACTGGAAAACTTGAATGTAAAAAATAGAACAGACGATGAACTGGGAGACATGACTCATTATTTGTCTCAATATAATTTTGTAATAAAATATAATCCAGGAAAAACAAATACAGAAGCAGACTGCCTTAGCAGAAATCCAGTTTTAGAAACCTATGAGAACAATGAAGATAAATTAAAAACAGTAAACATTATTAGTTTGCAAGACATAAAAATTGATCAAGAACAAAACCAACAGATAAAAGAAAGTAAAAAGAATTTTACTATTGAAGACGGGATCTACTACAAGAAAGATAAGAAGAAAAAGAAAAAAATAATATTGAGTGAGGAATATAGCAAAATCTTGATAAAGAAAATTCACGAAAACTACTGCCACATAGGAATTAATCAAATGGAAACCAAGATAAAACCTTTCTACACGGCACCGAATATAATGGAAAATATTAAATTAATATGTAAAAAGTGCGAAATTTGCATAAAAAATAAAACGAGATTAAACAAAAAATATGGCCTAATGTCACAACTAGGTCCAGCTAAAAGACCTTTTCAAATAATGTCGTTGGACACAATTGGTGGATTTGGTGGACAAAGGTCAACAAAGAAATATTTACACCTACTTGTTGACCATTTCACAAGATTTGCATACATACTATGTTCAAAGAACCAAAAAGCTCAAGATTTCATCAAACTGATAGAAAAAGTTTCTAAAAATAATACAATTGAAATCCTACTTTCAGACCAATACCCAGGTCTAAATTCGGACGACTTTAAAGACTACCTCAAAGCACGAGACATAAAACTGATCTTTACAGCGTTAGATGCACCATTTTCAAACGGTTTGAATGAAAGATTAAACCAAACGCTCGTAAACAGAATACGCTGTAAACTAAATGAAAAAGAAAAGAAATCAGCATGGTCCAAAATAGCAGAAGAATGTACAGACAAGTATAATGAGACAAACCACTCAGTTACAGGATTTTCACCAAAATACTTGCTAAGTGGAGAATCTACTGACTTATTACCACCTGAATTGAAGAAAAAAATGAAAATATAAATGACTTGGAACAAGACGGAGAAATAGCATTACTTAGAACACGGAAATCACATAACTATAATAAATCTCTATACGATAAAAACAGAATACAATATGATTTTAAAAAAGGAGACATAGTCTACGTTGTTAATGGAAATAAGCTGAACAGAAAAAAAACGGACGAAATCAGGATTGGCCCTTTCGAGATAAAAGAAAAAGTATCAGATTCAGTGTATAAACTAAACACTGGACACGGAAAAAGATCAATTGGACTATACCATGTCACAAAGCTCATCCCTAGGTATATGGATCTGTGATAATTAATACTTAATTTACATGAAAATTAAGCATCTTGGGAGGGGAGATGAAAGCCTGATGTACGTGTCAGTCTCATATATCCTTCAAGTACAAGTCTAGCAGATGTTTTTTTTTGACAGAATATTATAAGGTGAAATTTGTTATATAAAATTTATTTTGTGATGATCTTAGGGAAACATGAACATTTAATTGTCGATTCTCTATATTTTAGACGAATCAGGTTGAGTTCTTGTTTTCCAGAAAAATCCTCATCATATTATATATATATATATATATATATATATATATATATATATATATATATATATATATATATATATATATATATATAACGCATTTGACAACAAATTGAATTTTTAAAATACAACGAATAATAAATTTGTATCGAAAATAATTAATATGACATAGAGTATTAGCTTCACTCGTTGCAAATATTTGCAACAAATAATATTATGGGGTAGGTATTGGTATTTGGTTTTTAAACTATCTCCCCGCTGCTGTGTTTTATCGAGAAATATTAATTTTTGTTTTTTAAATATTATTTCACAATTGTTATCGTTTTTAATTAAGTAGATGCCGGTCAATGACTCGATGCTGGATCTTTCGGGACAATTGATGGCGATTTTTTCTTCCTTCGGGAAGATGGCTAAATACTGGTTTATCTTTGGCAGTAGTTCGAAGTGGTTTTCTTGTATTTCTAGTCGGATGTAGTGGCATTGGCTTGTGTGTTGTTTATTAAATATTTCTTTATCGCAGACGGTGTTGATGTGGGCATTGAATTTATTTGGGCACTGATATACTCTACTCTGAATACACATGTCGCTTAGAGGAATGATATCTTTATTTGTTTGCAAAATATATTTTGACTCTGGGATAAAAGTAACAAATTCTGAACCGTATTTTGTAGGGGTTGATATTAAATGATAAAGATCGAAATTAGCTTCAAAGTTAATAGGAATAGATATGAAATAAATAATTTGTGAAGATTCAATTTTACAGTTAATTTTTAATAATTGTTCATATTCTAAAATATTTTCAAGTTTAGGTTCAAATGGTAACTGGGTTTTATAGTGATCTGAGATTTTTTGAATTTCTAATAATAATTTATCTGGTTGAATTATACTTGGATGAAGAGTTCTTAATTTGCAAAATGTTATTGAATTTTCTATATCTTGTAATATGTTCAGAATGGGATTATAAAGCATAATTAATTGATTAAAAATATCTCTAGCCAATGTAAAGTCATCGATAAGCCATTTATTTATAAGATTGGACAAGTGTATTAATTTTGTCTGCAGCAAGTTTTCATTATGTTGTATATCCTGAAGAGTACTATTGAAATTGTTTATTATTTGATTATTAACTGAATATGATAGTTTTAATTGATTTTCTAACTTATGTTGATTTTGCTCCAGATCTGATAAGATTTTGTTATATCGCTTGCCGTCTTCGGCATCTAAATTTCCTGATATAAATTTGAAAACAGTTCCTAGTCCATCTACTAGGCCCCTTTTATTTCTTTTTGCTAAGGCGGTTGAATGAAAGCCAATGGTTGCAATTTTATTATTAATACTGTTTTTAGTGAAATCAATGATCTTTTCGAATTTTTTTGATTCGTTGACATAGTGAGAGTTATTTGAAATAATTGTTTTAAGATTGTCGTATTGTTTATTTAAATTATTGTACTGCTGGAAGAGTGGCTCTAATTTATAATAGTGGATGAATGTATGTGAGGTTTTCTCAAGTTTTGCCTGCCCCAATTTAATAGGAAGTATTCCCAAATTTTCTGTTATGTTTTGGATAATTGATCCGTTGCTGACCGCGAGGTACCTGGAAGAATTTGGAACTGATAATTTTCCTTTCTAGGACGTTTTATGTTGGATAAATGAATTTTCTCTACTGTATTACCGTGTGTTGGTTTCAGTTTCGCGGTTTTTAATTCTTTATTAATTGTTCTTAACATTTCAGGTTTGTATTTATTTTTTGTTTTGGCTTGTTTTTGTCTATTTTTAACATAAATTTCGTCGGGAATTTCTGGTAGTTCTTCTCGTGTTTCGTTAAACTTTCCGATAATTTTTTCTTTAGTATGATCTATTTTATTTTTAATTGACTCGTATAAAAGTTCAGTCTTGTTTTTATGATTTTTTATTTAATTGTTTATTAGTTGTTTGTCTATGTCTATGTTAAGGGGAGATTTAGTTTATAGGTGGCCTGATATAATTTCTGCTGGTTTTAATTTTGTTACGGAATGTATTGTTTGGTTATATGCTAGAAGAGCGTAATTTACTTTTATTTCGATGGATTCCTTTTTATAAATTTCTTGGTTATTAAATAATCTAATGTGTTCTATCAACGTAGAATGGAAACGTTCAATAATTCCATTCGATTCGGGGTGTTGTGAACTTATAAAATGTATTTGAATTTTGTGCAGAGCTAACAATTCTGTAATAATCGAGTTTTTAAATTCTAATCCGTTATCTGAAATTATTTGACCAGGAATGCCATGATGGGTGAAATATTTGATTAAGTTATTAGCGATTTCGATGCCTTGACTCGAATTTAATTTATAGGCCTATGCGTATTTTGAAAATGAGTCGATTATTGTAAGGAATTTGGCTTTTTCAAGTGTTATGCTATCTACATGAAGTATCTCAAAAGGTTTTGACGCGGTAGGTGTAATGTTTAATTTTAATTTGAGTGGGTTCCTGTCGTACTTTGTTAGTTGACATATTTCGCATGAGTTATATACGTTTGTACGGATTTACGTAGTTTGGGCCAGTAGTAATTTTGTTTGATACGTGCTTCGGTATCGTCGGTACCACGGTGATTCGTTTTGCCCTCATGGTAGTTGCGTATAATTTCTATTATTTCGTCTTCGTCTGTTACGTCAGTAAGGAATTGTGTACATTTGATTATATTAATTTCCGAATTTTTGAAATAATTTTGTAAAATTAAACTAAAATTTTCGTAAAGGTCAGTTTTGAAATAAATATGATATTTTATTTTAGGCACTATGAATTCTTTAATAAAATTAATTATTTCTTTTTCGAAATTGTTTTTTGAAATTTCTACCAGAAATCTTTGTTTTTTATTTTCATATAATTTTTGAATTATTGTCTTTTTAGGACTGTGTTCTACTTCCGAAATAATTATCTGATTTTTTCCGTAATTTACTGGGCATTCCACTATCGGTATACCTACTATTGGGTTTTCTTTATTAGAGTGAACAACAGTTCACTTTCGCTAGGAGTTTCGTCGTCATTGTCAGTTTCGTCACCTGTTTCTACAATTAATGATTGACTGTCTGTTTGTACGTGTTTTATTTTTTCTAAGTCTTTGTTAAATTGTTCCATGTGTTTAATAAAACCTTCTATGTCATTTGAGTCGTTATCTTTATTATCTGAATCGTTTTCTTTACTATCTGAGTCGTTTATATTTAGTTCAAATTTTTGCAAGTCTGGTAGTTTAAAAACTGTGATAAGTATATCAGTATCATTAAAGATATACTGTAGCACGGGTTTTACATCTATCCATTTTAATCTGTCTAATCCACAACTAATTTTTGGTATAAAGAGATTTTTAATATTATTTTTAATGCAAAATAATTTTAAGTTCAAAAGTGTGTAAAATATATCTTGTATGGTGGGGTTATCATAATAGTGTTCCTTTGTAATTAAATAAATAATGTATCTGAATTTAGTTTTTAAATAGACTAATGAATGGAGTTGAGGATTTTGATTTTTTAATTTTTCTACGTTTCCAAATTTATTTTTAAATTGTTTTGCAATTCCCTTTTCCATGTGTAGGTCTTTGCTGATACAGTGCGCTAAGTTATCTGGTGTAGTGTCAAATACGTTACCTTCTAGTTCTAGTATGTTATTGTTTGTGAATGTATTAGTAAATTTATTTGTCAAGTATTGTTGATATTGTGCTAAAGGGGATTGTGATTCTGGTTGTTCTTGGAAATTTTGAATTCTGTCGCTTGTTTCAAGGGTAATGCGACTCAATGCGTCCTCATTTGTATTTAGTTTGCCTTTCTTGTATATGATTTCTTAGTTAAACTCTTCTAACTTGAGTCTCCGACGAATTAGTTTTTGACTGCATTGTTTTAGGGACATTAGCCATTGCAATGGTCTATGATCTGTATAAATTTTAAATTTACGGCCGAAAAGGTAATGTCTGAAATATTGTGTTGCCCAAACGATTGCCAAAAGTTCTTTTTCTGTTGTCGAATAATTCATTTCAGAATTATTCAGTGTTCTGCTCGCGTAAGCTACCGGGAGGTCATTACCTATGTTTCCTTGAGATAACACGGCTCCGATTGCAACGTTACTAGCATCACAAGTTAGATTAAATTCTTTAGAAAAATCTGGGTATTGCAAAAGAGGTTCGTTTATCAATAAATTTTTACATGTGTTAAAGCATTGTATATAGTCGGGGTTATTAATGTCTATAGTCTCGTCCTTTTTCAAACATTTTGTCATTGGTTTGATTATTTTCGCCAGATCTTTTATAAGTTTTCTATAGTAACCGAGAAGGCCTAAAAATCCTTTGATTTGTTTAACAGTTTTCGGTATAGGGTAATTTTGAATAGCGCTTATTTTATATGGGTTAGGGCGAACGCCCTCGGGGGTCACAATGTGTCCGAGATAGGCGACTTCTGTTTTTAAGAATTCCGATTTATCTAACTGAATTTTGAAGTGGATTGCCTGAGTCGATCGAAAACTAATTTTAAATTATTAATGTGTTCTTGTAAACTTGTACTAAATATTATTATATCGTCCAAATAAACTAAACAAATTTTGTGAGTCAAACCGCGTAAAATATTATCCATAACCCTTTGAAATGTTGCGGGGGCGTTTTTCAGCCCGAGTGGCATACGAAGAAATTCGTAGTGGCCATCTTCGGTGTTGAAAGCTGTCTTTTGTATGTCGGGTTCGTTCATTTCTATCTGGTGGAAACCAGAAGCTAAGTCAAGTGTCGTGAAGTAATGGCATCGTCCTAACTTGTCTAAAAGGCCGGTAATGTTTGGTAGTGGGTATTTGTCTCCTATTGTTTTGTCATTTAGCTTCCTGTAGTCTATTACTATTCGCCATTTTCTTTTTCCGGAAGCGTCGAGCTTCTTTGGGACAATCCAAATGGGGCTGGACCATGGCGAGTTAGATGGACGTATTATTTTCTGATTTAACATTGTTTGGATTTGCGTACGTACTTCTTCTTTATGTATTTGCGGGTATTTATACGACTTAGTATACACAGGAATTTAATGTTTAATTGATTGGTGAAAGTTAAATTTTGATCATCAAAATGGAATATATCGGGGTGTATTTCTTTATTAAACTAAAGATTTCTGTTTTTTCCTCTGAATTCATATGATCAGTACGAATTTTTGAAAGATTAAAATTATTGTTACTTGTTTGAATGCAATTAAAATTTGGTCTAGAGAATGTGACATAGTCGTCAATTTTTTCAACATTAATTATATTTGGAATTTTGAATTTAATTTTGTTATCAGTCGGGTTTATAACTGTGCATAAACAGTGGTAGTCTTTAGATACGGTCACGCATTCGGGAATATATAGATAAGTTGTGAAACTTGATATGTGGAACTAGTACAGTACCGTGTTTTCCGTGTTTGGTTCTATAATATTTTCGATTGGGTTATTTGCAATGATTTCTTGGGTTTTATTAATTTTGTTATCAAGATAATGTATTTTTATTTTTGAATTTGGAGAAATAATTAAATCGTTTGCGGTGTCAATTAATATTTTTAGATTTTTTAAATTGTCCATACCAAGTAACATATCAAATTGATCATGAAAGTTAAACAAGTGATATTTTAAATTTTGACTAGTATTATTGTTATTTAAATTAAATATTTTTGAAACAGGAACTTTTGTACTATACAACTCTGTAGATGTGCCATGAGCTGTTGTAATCTGAAACGGGTCTCGGGTGATAAGGTCTTTATAAAATTTATATGCAATATTTGGTTTGATAATAGCTATTTGTGTATTAAGAGCGCAAAATAGGACATTGTCGATTGAGAGGTAGTTGCCGCGCGACGCAGGAACGTGGCATTCTCTCGAAATCGACAATGTCCATTTGCGCTCGAAACACACACAAGATTTTTTCTACAGTCGCTACCATAACAAAAAATAATAAGATGTACACTTTGTACTTACACTACTACTCAATTAATAAGGATCAATATAAAGAAAAAATCTGATGTGGACACCACACGACTTCCTTGTACGATTATTAAACTATACATATTTTTTTAATAAATAAATTACAAAATATTAATTTTAACTTCAAAACAGTAAGATATATAGCGACCATAAAGGTAGTTTTTAAAGACAGTTTTGATTACAACAAAGAAATATTTGATTACAATAATGAATATGACTAATTTCACAATAAAAATATAATATTTGTTATTGTACGAATCATAAAATTGCACGTATTTAACGTAATTTGTCATGAACATTTTATTTTTTTGTCCTAATCCATAGCAAGCTTTATTACAAAAAAATAATTTTTAAATTTACATATCTCGCTTATATAAAGGGCTAATTTAATAATACTTGATGTGCTAGACGCAGAAATTAATTCTCTAAAACTTTTATTTGAAGCATTTATTTCTAAAATCAAAATAAAATCATTTTATTCAAGAAAAACTGTTAACAACTTCAAGTAATGTACCACTTCCGGTTAGCCTATTTTAACCAAAATCTATTATGTTATTTCGATTGACATAAAAGTCTTTTATACCAAATTTGAAAAGTTTTGGATTATATTTTAAAACAGTTTTTCATTAAAATCTATTTTAGGCTTCAAGTAAAGTGCCACTTCTGGAAATTGTGTAATAACCAGAAAGGGAGGTGCACAACTAGATGTTATAGCAGTCCTAAATACAAAATTTCAACTTTCTACGGCTTACCGTTTTTGAGTTATGCGAGATACGTACGTACGTACAGACGTCACGACGAAATTAGTCAAAATGGATTCAGGGATGATCAAAATGGATATTTCCGCTGAAATCTGAAAACCGAAATTTTTCGCGATTACAATACTTCCTTTACTTACGTACAAGTAAGTAAAAACGTCTTTTATATTTAATTTTAATTTATCGTTATTTCCCATTCTTCTTGACCTATTGCTTTAATCTATTCTAAACATTTTATACTTTCGTTTTTGTAAATGAATGCCCTATTTTATTTTCACAATAGTGCGGCATTTTTTTTTTGGTTATGTAACATACCGACAGAGCAGTTATATGTCAGATTTTTTTGTAAAGGTGGTAAATGTGTCACTACAGTGCCATTAGTTCCTGACTAAACGTTTCCATTAAGAATGACATTTCTCAACATTGTGTATAGTTAGAAATTTGGACAGCGAGCGTTTTTTCTACTTTGTCGCGCTAGAGCGACAAAGTGACATTTTGCGTTGACAAAAGAGAGCGCAAATGGCTACTTTCTATGTAGACTGTAGAAAAATGATTTTGTGCTACCTGTGTCTATAAGAACTTTAAGATTATTTTCGGGAAATATTATAAACGGGAGTTTACTTTGATTTATTGTAAAGTTCATTAATTCAAAGTGAGTTGAGATATTTGATCTTGAACCGAGGCTGTTTCCTCTAAAAAATGATTCTCGTCTGTTTGTGTTTCGTAAGTGTTATCGTATTCCGATTGTTCGTATATTTGTGAGTAATTTTCGTAACCATCGTCAAAATTTTCAGTTTGATCACTTTGGTCGGGTTCATCTATGTTGTATAATTCTTCAGAATTAAGCTTGGGTCTTTGTGGGTAATTTTGAGATTGTTTCATGGATCCTACTCTTTGTCGTTTTAATGCGACATTTCGTGGCAAGGTATTTTGAGTAGAAATACTCATTGGTGTTGGTTTGGGAATGTTATTAATAGGTTTTCTTAATTGATTTCCGAAATTATTTCCGAAATTATTTCTTTGTATATTTGGATTGAAATTCGTTTGTCTATTAAACGGGTAAGAATTTTGGTACATAGGTTGTGATGCATTTGCTTGAGGCATCATATATCGTGGTGTTGGGTATGATAAATTTTGGAAATTATTTTTCTGATTAAATTTTTGTGGCTTACTATGATTGTTGAAATTTTTTGTATATCTCACCATATCATTATATTGGAAATCATTTGTAAGCATAGATAATGCTGAGTTTAAATTTGCGGGATTTTTAGCACGCATTAACTGCCCTATTGGTTCTTTCAACCCTCTTAACAATATTCGTAACGCGTAATTTTGAAAGTATTTAATTAAAACATCTGCCTCGGCAGTTGCAGAATTTGTTTTGATGTACGCTACTTGTAAATTTAGTGAGTGTTGTATTTTACTGTAAAATTCGAACACAGATTCTTTTTCATTGTTTTAATTCTGTCATCTCTATACACAGAGTATAGCCGTCGCGTTTATCCGCGTATGTGTTCTCTAAAGCAGTTTTTAAATCATCCCAAGTGTTAATTACACAACTAGATATGTTTATGGCTGCTTCGCCCTTTATTTTAGATAATATAGTACTCATCAGATATTCATTTTGAAAATCTGCTGTATTAGTTGTATTGTAAAATTTCGTAACTAATTTTTTGCATAATTCAATGAATCTGGGTAGAAGTTCGCGTTCACCCCTAAATTCAGGTATCATATCTAAGTATTCTTTCTTTAATTCGTTTGCCATTGTAATTTTATTTACTGTGGCTTGTAAAATAGATTGTTTTAAACGAAATGGGATTTTAGTTTGAGAATTTGGTATTTGGGTACGATCTTCGGGATCGGAGTAAGATTCAGAACTTGTACTCGAGTCCGAGTTTATATTAGAAATTTCTCTAAGTGACATAAGTATACTCACAGCAGAAGTAGTAGCATTCGCTTCATTTGCCCTGAAGTCGATGATGCAATCTTCGTGTGGTGCAGGAGGTCTGGATGGCTGATGTGCGTTCAGCTTCGGCAGGCCCCAGGAAGTGGTTCGATGGCGGACTTGATTTCTCACTAGGTTAAGGGTTCGTTGCTAAATGAATCACTAAGTGAAACTAATTATGTGCGCTAATTCGTTTTAGCAATCCTACAGTCGACTGCGCCAGTTAAATATCGAGACAATACAAGTCGCTTTTTAAAAAAGTTTATTTATTCTTAAGAACCTTAATTTATGTGTTTACAATATAAGCTCTGAATACAGACTACTGAGATATTGCAATTCCTCAAAGAGGAAAACTACATTACATAATAAATCTAAACTAAGCATAATATGATAGGTATGAAATGGGATAATGTCTATTCAGCATAAAGTGGCACTGTAACATATATATATATATATATATATATATATATATATATATATATATATATATATATATATATATATATATATAATACAGACATCATCGTAAAAATGGTAAAATCGTATTATAGGGACCCTAAAACATGCTTATTCACTGAAAACTCATCATTGAATTTTTTGACCAAAGACAATACCTTCCTTACCTAAAGGTGACGGAAGGTAAAAAACCAGAACTTATAAAAAAAAAATTAAATAACTATCAAGTTCATATACATTCATATATTTCATTAGATGTCTAGGATATTGCAGACTAGTTCAAGGTGAATATTTCGAATATTTAGTGTAATTTTATAAGTAACGAACATTACTACTTAAAATAAAAGAAAGAGCTGTAACTCTCTAGAAGTTTGTTCTCGGGAATTGGTAGTGTAACGTGCGCAGAGCCGACGCCACTGGTCGAACGTTTAACAGATATAGAGTTAAAGTATTATAAAGATATTAAATTCATAAATCAACCCGATATGCTAACCATGGAAGCTGCTAATATATACAGATAATTCAAATTTTCAGATGCCTATATCAATGAAAAGAAAATTAATGTGACAGAGATGGGTAAGAATGAATAGCTTAGTAATAGGTGGTAGAAGAAACAGAGGAAGACCAAAGATAAGATGGAAGGACTGTACTGCGGAAGACTTGAGAGAAAAGAAACAGAATTAGAACGACAGGCAAAACAGAAATGTGTGGAAGAGGAAAATAAAAATAGTGACCCCTAATGAATGGGAAAAGCTAAAGAAGAAGATGTCAGTATCAAGTGCAATTTGCATAGTTTATGAAATAATTTTACTGGAAATATAGAATCTTTTGCAAGAAAATTTATGTATGGAATTTGTACATACTACACAGGATTGACAGAGAAGGTAATGTGCTGGCCACATCAGATTATTTTTCCTGCAATATATTCTGATAGACCAATTGTATCCCATGAATGAATTTTAAAATTAGAGAAGACTGGTTGCATCTGGAGAACAAGCTAAAAACGATTCTATTATAAACAGCGACACAGAACTGAACGTATTTGCATTGGCACATACAAAATTCAGAATCAGCAGGAAATTAGTGCAGATGATATTGAGTCACGTCAATTTTTTGTTTGAATTTATGTTCAACAAAATTAATTATAAGAATTTTTTCAAAAATGATATTCACAGACGAATGCACAAAGCAATTTATGTTTTAATTTTGTAATCTATGCAATAATACGTTTAAAAAAGAAAATAAAAAAGATTTGAGTAACTACTTCATCTACAATGTAATCCGGGATATAGAGCCCGAAATTTCAGGCATTTATTCATTATATGCCCAATGCCAGCAATGTAAGGCTTTGAAAATAATACGATCCGTACGTGAAAATACTGTAGGAACTAAATTTATTTTGATAATTAACGAATTGTTAATTCCGGAACACGTATCTATGTGGGACGCAGAGCTAGTATCCGGGACTGTCCCGGTAATTCCGGGAAGATAAACCAGGAGGGATTTGAACTCGTAAATAATTATTACGTTTTTAGTTCTAACCAACTCGGCAACTGAATGCGTTTCCATGATTACTGTTTTAAATAAATTATAAGTAATAACTGTCAAATAGCATGATATATCTGTAAATATTTTAATAATAAGCCATTAAATTTGATCATTGATGCCAAATCAAATAATCTTTATAACCATGTCAAAAACTCCTACTATAGTATTACGGGACGGATGATACTTGAAAAAAAAACTGTTTTCCCATGTTAAACGCCTATGTCACGGTGTCCAGTGTTCACCCAGTATGTATAAAGCGACAAAGTAAAAAAAAAAGAAAACATAATGAATAGTTCACAAAGAAACAGTAACTCACATTAATTCATTAATAGTTGAGAACCTCTGTAAAGTTAAATATTTATTAATCTTTAATTAGCAACAATGGAAATGAAAAGTAAATGATATATCAGCTATATCATCCAGCTTGGTCATATTATAGGACCCATCGTTCAGTGACGTCACAATTGGATACCGCGGAACTTTACAGGGTAATTCCGGGAAAGATGGTGACAGTGGGTGAGAGAATGAATGCATTCAATTTCGCTAATAGCTGATAGATATGTCTGGTTGCTATACATGTTTTTCAATTTAAATACTAGTTCTGTGCATAATACGAAAAGTGTGATTAAATGCTTGTATATTCCTTTGCCATTAAGTAAACTATTTTTCAAATATTGGTTTAAATTTTTAATCCACATTTACGTATTGTTAAAAAAACTTATATGTTACATAAAATGTAACACGCGAGTAGTGCCGTCCTAACACATACCACGAATGACGGCGGGTTAATGGCGTTTTTATTCCTAATAAATAAAATTTAAATAGAAATTCCAAAATTTTGTTCACCATCTCTCGCGGAGTAACCCTAAACAAAATTATGAATTAAAAGTTTAACATTT
Organism: Harpalus rufipes; assembly: GCA_951394225.1. Taxonomy (NCBI): domain Eukaryota; kingdom Metazoa; phylum Arthropoda; class Insecta; order Coleoptera; family Carabidae; genus Harpalus; species Harpalus rufipes. The sequence goes on along the minus strand of OX596282.1, from coordinate 25,298,103 downwards.
TTGAGAAATATTGTATAATATACTCGTATGATTGAAATTACCTACTAAACGTTACATTATGAACAAAAGACTGACCTATCAAAAGTATTGTTCAGATGTTGTTTGTGACGTCATTGTAATTTATAGTATAACATTTTAAGAGGCATTAAAGAGCATTAACGAAGCAGTAACCAATGACCCCAAGTTCATTAATTTATTTAAAAAAAAAACTGTTTGCTGCTTGAACTTGGCAGAAAAAATATCAAACAAAATATACACATTATTTTAGTGAATAATTACTATTTCTTGTAAAATATTTACATAAAAATATACACACATATTACAAATTGTAAATATGACACATTTTTACACAAAATAAACATATATCCTACTTTTTACTTCCAATTATTTATAAAATTACAAACAATGCCATTTTTAAAATATGTTAATATTTATTAAAAATAATATGTAAACATGTTTTATGCAATAGGCATAGTAATATAATATTATAATGTTTCATATCTCAATTTAACGTTGTAAAAAATGGTACACATGTGCCCTCTTCGGAGAATCGACGCTACACGCATTTATAAATGTGACATGATAATATTGCCTGGGTACTGAACCAAATGTTGGCAAATAATTCACAGTTCTGCAAATAATGAGCTATCATTAATTTGTCGCTGACATGTGATAAATGTCAAATTAGAAATTTCAACTTCATAGCTGGTTACGTTTGTTTATACGAGGGGTTTGAAAAATTTGCTGCTCGATAATGAATGACTAATATTCAAAATTACTTTTTTTATTTAGATTTAGATACATCGACATCATGGTCATTAATATCTCTCTACGTATATAAACATTAGAGTATTTTATTATATTTTATGATACATATTTATAGATTTTGAGAATTTTAGCGTATTGTTTACGCATGTCTTGTCAGAGAGGGCGACTTCTAGTTCGTGTTGTGCTGTCGTCTTTCAATGTGGAATTTGTTGTATTCTATTATAATGTGTTCTACTGTCAGTGGTTCGTTGCATGTGTGTCATAATTCTGTTTGTTCTATTGAAGATGTACTCATGGGTGGTTCGTGTATGCCTTGTTCTCAATTTTATTATGATGACTTGTTCTTTTCTTGTTCCAATTGTTTTATGGATTTGTTCTTTATTTTCCTTAGTTTGTTACTAGTTTCTGATGTCCATTCGTCTTGCATTTTTATTTTAGTTTTCTTTTTGTTTTCGTCTTCATGTCATATGTTTGGGCTGGATTTTCGAGTTCATCTGCGTTTTCTGTTTTTTTTGCAGAAAATTTACTATTGTTATGATCTTTAATTCGTATGATTTTGCGCCGGATATTTTTTATTATAGCAGTTTTTGGGTAAAGTTTATTTATACTTTGTAGTACGCTAAGTGAGACTGTACATATTGCTGTTTCGTTATTCATTTTTACCTCTCTCTAAGAGAGGTATTGGAATCATACTAAAAATCGCATATCCAAATTTTAGTGAATAAGCACGTTTTAAGCACCCAACAATCCGATAATAATATTTTTAGGATGATGTGTGTGTGTGCGTCCATGGATGTGTGTTAGGTTGTTGGATGTACAATTTCTCAAATTCTATAAGATTAAAGACCTGTGTAACTACGGATTTCTCAATCTAACGATAATGGGAAGAGTTGAATAGATTCTGGTAACAATTGGACAACCCGAAAGTAGTAGTATTTTAATAAAAATCTTCTAAATATAATTTTTCGAAACTTTATGTTATTACAAATATTAAAAAACAAAATTCTCTATCCGACACATTTAAATATATTGTACCGGGAATTGTTGTCGACGAGGTTCCGCGGCAACAGACAGGTGGCAGTATCAGGAGGATTAGGCGTTGGCTGTGCGCGTGGGGAATACGCACCTCGGAAGCAAGCCGGGCGGGCATTCTACCGGCAACAGTCGAGAGCGACGTGTGTATGGCGCGCTATTGTTTGTATTCTTTTGGCGGTGTATTTTATTGTTAAATAAACCTATTCTAATTGTTCGAGGAGTGGTTATTTATTTCCGTAACAAATCAGGAGTGGGATAGACCACGTGTACGGCGTGTTTCGGTGAAAATTGGTGTTGTAGAGACAATTGTGCAACAGGTGGTCGGCGTAAGTGTTGCGCAGTAGACAGGTGGTCAAAATGCCGGCACGGCGACATCAAACCCGTTCAACGGCGAGAGGCGGTTCTCCTGAATCTGGACGAGAGAGTAGCGACGACTCTGAGGTCAGGGTAAGAAGTAGACTCGTCGAGAAACTTTTTGAGAGTCGCTTGATCAAGAGGATCGAACAAGTGATCGACGAGAGGTTCAAGCAACACAAGGGCGGAAGCGGAAGCCAGGCGAGTGCTAGTGACATCTCTCAAGCAGGCGGCTCGAGAGAACGAGAGCAGAAGAACCAGCGGCGTAGTGACGGCGATAGTCGCCCGAGGGGTGAGGTGCGTGCAACCGGCGACCTCTTGGATGCATTCGATCCAACCGAAAAGCACACTAATGTTGATCGATGGTTGGCGAAAATCGATCAACTTGGCGAGATCCACGGGTGGACTGAGTACGAGCGCGCGTACTTCATGCAGGCGAAGCTGAAGGGCACCGCTCGTGACTGGTACAACCGACTGGAGAATTATGGGCGTTCGTGGGCAGAGTGGAAGACGTCCCTTCGCGAGACGTTCCCACGGCAGCATGACTACGCGGCGTTACTGGCGGAATTGATGGCGCGAAAGAAAGAATCAGGTAGGTCTATGACCGGTTACTTTCATGCTAAGTTGGCGTTATGCTCAAGATGCGAGCATAGTGGCGAGAAGGCGGTCTCGCTCATCATTTATGGGTTGCCAAGGGGCGTTAGAGCAGGGGCGAGGAGTGTGCAGGCAAAAACACCACAGGAATTCTATTCGCGTTACCTGGCGGGGTTAGACGAAGACGAGAATGGCGGCAAAAGGCAAGGCGTGCCAAGCATCAGCGAAGCCAACAAGGACGCTGGGCTCGGCGGAGCCCAAGGCGAATAATCTCTGATAGGGGATTGGCGTTTACAAGCAAGGCGAATAATCTCTGATAGGGGATTGGCGTTTATAAGCAAGGCCTTTGCGAACTATCTGGCGGATAATGGGGTTAAGCACGTACTAAATGCTGTGGCGGCACCCCGGGCGAATGGTCATGTGGACCGGCAGAATCGCACTCTTATCGACGCGTTGATAGAGCAAAAGGCGAAAGGTTGCAACCGAATACCAGGTGGGTTATTTAGTGCTCTGGCGACATGTCAGCACTAGTCCCGGCGAAAAAAAAAGTTATAAGAGCTTCTCGGCGGTGGCGTCTGTCGACAGTCTTCGGCGATACTGCAGTACTGCTGGTGAATTTACACGTGAAGAAGGCATGGGTAACGGCGAAGACAACGATGACGAGGTGGCAGATCGTCAAGATCTAATCGACTTGCTGGAGAGCTAACTGCTGGCGTAAGAAATGGGTGAGTCTTTCTTGTAATTAATGAGCACATTAATTGTTGCAGGAAGGCCGAATGTAACGGGAATTGTTGTCGACGAGGTTCCACGGCAACAGACAGGTGGCAGCATCAGGAGGATTGGGCGTTGGCTGTGCGCGTGGGGAATACGCACCTCGTAAGCAAGCCGGGCGGGCATTCTACTGGCAACAGTCGAGAGCGACGGATGTATGGCGCGCTATTGTTTGTATTCTTTTGGCGGTGTATTTTAGTGTTAAATAAACCTATTCTAATTGTTCGAGGAGTGGTTATTTATTTCCGTAACAAATCAGGAGTGGGATAGACCACGTGTACGGCGTGTTTCGGTGAAAATTGGTGTTGTAGAGACAATTGTGCAACAGGTGGTCGGCGTAAGTGTTGCGCAGTAGACAGGTGGTCAAAATGCCGGCACGGCGACATCAAACCCGTTCAACGGCGAGAGGCGGTTCTCCTGAATCTTATATATCTTCTGCTTTAAAATTCACCTCAGGAATATTTTTGATAATATTGGATGCTACATTGACAAAATAATCATTATATTCATGAGCTGTAAAATTTTGAGAAACAGAATTGATATTACTATTATTTGTTTAAAAATTAATTACTTTACAGCTATTTTTACTTATGTTATCTGAATTATTGATAAAATTACTGTTTGAACGAGCTTTAGCCATTTTTATTTCTTTTCTATATTCATTACGTTTTTTAATAAATCTTGCTTTAGTCGTCATGTCATTGGAGCGATTTAGATGCTCCTTTAAAATGGTTAATTCAGATCTCATTTTGTCAAGATCAGAATTAAACCAGTTTACTGGTGGTTTAGTATTCTTAATAATGATTTTCCTGTACGGAAAATATAGTTCAATAAGATAAAGATTAGTCAGAATATTGGAAGCATGATTATTTGCAACCATCCAAGTATTATCGAAATAAATATGGAAATTTAGGTCAAATAAAGCATACTTAAAGTTTTGGACATCCTCTGACCGTTATAGGATCCATAGTTCTTCAAGATAAAATATTGACCACTGTGATCAGACAAACCTGGATCAGAAACATCAGCAACAAAACAGATGGGTTCTATGTTTGTCAGGACATTGTCTAAACAATTTTTAGAAGTTGCAGTCACTCTAGTGTATTTATTAATGGTAACTTTTAAGCCAAAAGAACTAAGTAAGTTCATAAAATCAAGGTCATCCTGCTTAGGGTTATCTGAAATAAATTTAAAATAAAATCACCAACTAAATCTGTTTATTGCAGAGCTTCAACTTATTTAAAAGAAGTTCAAAAGTGTAAAAAATTCTTTAAAATTACCTCCACTATATCTGTAAACAGTAACTATAAATAGATTGTATTCAATAAGTAGAATGCCACAAAATTCTGTATGAACCACAAGGCAGTATTCCAATATATCAACATGTTTATATTTCATATTTTCTTTCATAAAAATAGCAACTCCACCGTGCTTAATAGGCTCTCTACAAAAAGAGGAACAAAAAATATAACCAGGTATTTTAACAAGTTTTATTGAGCTTTGATCGAACCAGTGTTCGGAAACACAAACAGTGTCATAATTATTTTTATTAAAAAAATGTGACAATTAATTAATTTTGTTACCCAATGATTGCATATTAAGGTGAAACACAGTTAACTTATTATTTGAAACATTAATATCAAGTTCAAATTTGCGATTATTATTACTAAAATTAATATTATTGACTGGGTCGAAGAGTTTGGTACAGTGTTGCGTGGATGAAAAAAAGGACATATGGAGACAAATCCTTATCACGATGAATATCATAAATTTCACTTTTAAAGGAAGCATAAAAATGTTCATATTTAGAATTTAGTTTCACAACGCGGGCTTCCGGTGAGATATTATTCAGTAGATTCTTAACATTATCAGCAGTGGTTGCTGGATCAATTTAAATAAGTGTAGAGAAATCACTCTTGAAACAGCTTTCAATTCACTGCTCGATGACTGACCAACAACCATAGAAGAATTTTTGCGTCTTGGGGATGGTTATTTAATTCTTCCCTGTTGAGTAGTATTGCTCTGTTTCTCAGATATTGTCTTTCCGTTGTTTACGTATCCATTTTGAGATGTTTCATCTGACAATACAACTCTGGACTGTGTCGGTACAGGCGATATTTTATTTGCTATTTCTTTATTATTATTACTGTTCGTGTTTTTCTGATGTTTTGTAGATGGCATACTATGTACAACTAGAGTTTCACGGCTTGACTTGATATTCAAGCTACTTGACTTGACTTGACTTGAAATCAAGTCAATCTCAAGTCAAGTAATAGTAGCCGATAATCAAGTCAAGTCAAGTAGTTACAATATCAAGTACTTGAAAAATCAAGTAGTTATTTTTCAATTACTTGAAAAAATCAAGTAATTATTTATTTAATTACCAGAAAAAGTTCTTCAAGACAACATTCCATTTTCATATAGTTTCTTATAACAATATCAATAATATACCTTGAAATATAAACTTTTATTCATACAAATAAATCATACATTCAAATTTAAAAATTAAAAAAAAATTGAAAGTATATATGAATTAACAAACTATTTATAGTATATGTATTATGGTGGACCTTAAAAGGGGGCAAGTCGAATTTTAACTGGACCACCCCCTAAAATGGTTCCAAATGAATAAAAACAAATTATACTGAACAAAGATTCCGCTTAATTTTAATATTCGACCATGCCTAAATGCACTTGATTTTTTTCCCATTTAAATAACATGGCACATTTTGGAACTTTATTTTTCTCCGAGAAATAAAGAGTTTTAAAAAATCTATTCATTTATGGAATATATACTAGAATGAGTCGAGAATATGTGGACAAAATCTGAAGCCCCAATTATTATTCTTATTTCGAATGGAGTATAGCTTTTTAGGCTTTTGTGCGATAGTTTAACCATCTACAGTTAACTTAATAATAATGATTAGGACTTCAAATTTTGTTGACATATTCTCGGGTCATTCTAGTATATATTCCAATATTGAGTGAATTTTTTAAACCTCTGCACAGATTTTAACTTGCAGTAGTGAATCAGCATAGCATATGGCACACCACGCCGTACCACACACAGCTACGAGTAGGTTATGATTCTACTGATTCGCGCGTTTTCGTACATAATCGGTTCGTTATCAAGTAGCTTGAATTTGCTTGAAATTACTTGATCAAGTCAAGTAGTACCGAGAAAATCAAGTCAAGTCAAGTAATGAATTTTTGAAAAGCTTGATTTTCAAGTCAAGTCAAGTAATTTACAAAAATATCAAGCTACTTGACTTGATGAAACCCGAATGTACAACATTAGTGTTGATTTTTAATAGAGCAACATGTTCATTTAATAGGTTAATATGTTGTTATTGACTGTTAATGATGGAGTCTTTGTTTTTAATTATTTGTTTAAGATACATAATTTTACATTTTAATGTTTGCATTACTCCAGATGCGCGTTCGCATTAAAAATTCAAAAGAATGTTTGCCTATCTTCAAGCGTAATCCAAGGAAATTTTTCCGTCAATATGTCACAGTAGATCAAACTTGGATACATCATCATACGTCAGAAACAAAAATGCATTCGAAACAATGGACTTCTCTTGAGGAACGTGCTCCCAAGAAGGCAAAAATCGTTTTTTCGGCCAATAAGGTCATGGGCACAGTATTTTAGGATTGCAAAGGTGTGATTTTTATTGATTATTTACAAAAAGGAAAAACGATAACTGGCCAATTTAATGCTGATTTGGTGTTACGTTTTGATACCGAAAAACGACCGCATTTATTCCATCACCATAATGCGCCTTCTCATTCTTCCGGAGTTAGTTGCTACAACAAAATTAGTTGAATTGCGTTACGAGGTGTTACCTCATCCGCCATATTCACCAGATCTGACTCCTAGTGATTTCTTCTTATTTCCAAATCTTAAAAAATGGCTTGGTGGAAAGAGATTTCAGACCAATGAAGAGGAGATATCCGATACAAATGCATATTTTGAAGAGTTGCCGTAAGATTACTTTTTGGATGGTATGAAAAAATTGGAAACTCGTTTTGCTAAGTGTGTACAATTAGAAGGGGATTATATTGTTAAATAAAATACTTAGTAAAAGTAAAATAACTTTTTTTATTGAAAAGTCACTTCCGTCAAACCGCCCTCGTATGTTGATGTTAAATATATGTTTAATATTCACAATACTCTCTAACAATCTAAAAAGAACAGCAACGTATGTCAAAGAGTTGCTTATATATATATAATTATCTATAGTATTGCCTTTTGTGCTAAAGATAGTTCAGTAGCAAAGTTTGTTTTGTGAGTTTCGATACGGCGAAATTAAATCAAAATAGAAATTTAAACTTATAATGCAGAAGTTTAAGGAGAGAAAGCTTTCCAATTTGTTTATAATTCACACGACTATTTTCAGAGAGAAGCAGACAATAAGTATCCATTATTAGGTCTACGATAGGTATAATATTTGAATATCTTTAAACTTCCGTGAAGATAGAATTTTCTGTAAGAAACGGTTTTATATTTAATAAATTAAATTTAGGAATTAGGTAGGCATTTAATTTCAGCGTAATGCAGATACCCTACAAATATTAAAATCCATACTACACAGTATATTAAGACGGGTTGTTAATAACAAAAATGAGGAGCAACTAATTTCCACAAAAAAAATCTGATGTGGCCAACACAATACCTCTCGTTTAATTTAATTTTTATCCATGTAAATTCTTAAAATTAAATTTAAATACCGGCTTCGCTCCCGACCGACACCAAATATTTCGTATTTTAAATGGCACAAAAATGACCCCTCTGGTGTACTCTCCACACCAGAAATGAGTGCTCGTGAGGTGACACCTGGCAAACGCCTGCACAGTCCAAATATATCATCGTTACAGAAAACTTTGTACAAAGCATAATGGCACGCCCAGCAATGGGTAATATGCCGTGGTGATATATTTATTTTATTTATTTATTTATATACTTACCTATATTCATTGCTGGTGTGGAGAGTGCACCACAAGGGACAATTTTATGCCATTTAAAATTCTAAAATATTTGGCGTCGATCGAAATCGAACCCGGTTCCCCAGATTCGCGTGAAATGACGCCTGGTAAACGCCCGCACGGTACAAATATATCATTATTATTACCGACATCTGTGTAAAAAGCAGATTGGCTCACCCAGCAATGGGTAATATGCCGTGATGATATATTATATATTTTTATTATCTTATCTGTATTGCTATATATTTACTTATGCTGGAAACTGTATTAAGTTCCTTTCCATATAATTATTGTTCCATTTACTATTTTGTTTTTAAAACGTTACTGTTATTATTTGAAATGATTAGTTTGTTGATAGTAACATATATCATACATTTGAGATCTGGAACTGTGTAACCATGGAGTTAAAGCGTAGGCTTCGGGATTAAAACTATAGATAGTTTTATAAATTTATCCATAAAATATATAGAAACATTATTAATGCAAACCTGTACAAAATTTAATAATCTTTAATTTTTATATAACATAAATATCGAAAAAATAACATTTAAAGGTATTTTTCGTAGCAAAACTATTTTGAGCTTCCAGTAAAGTGCTATTTCTGGTTATCTGATTTACAAAATCTAATGGCATCTTTCCATATAAGAGTAAGGTATAAATAAAAAATTTTTTGAACGATTTGAGTTAGAGCGTAAAGAGGATCCACACACACACACACACACACATACATACACACACACATACACACACGCACACGCACGCGCACACGCACAAGCACACACGCACACACATACACATCACCGGGAAAATGTTAAAATTGGATTCTAGGGACCTTAAAACGTGCTCATTTACTAAAATCTCGATCTGCGATTTTTAGCACGATCCCTATACCTCCCTTACTAAGGGTAGCGGGAGGTAAAAAACACATTTCAAAAAACCAGCGATCTTGATAGTATTACTTATGCAATGAGAAAAATAATATATGAAATGTGCACAGTAAGTTATTATATATTTTCTTGTGAAAATTATGCAGTGTTGTTACGCGTTTTCTCACGCTCTACAGAGTGTTTCATGTCAGTGCAAGGCTTCGGAGTATGAATTCTAAATACCAACACAAGAAAAAATCCCAATAAACATAGGTGCTATAAAGCTTTCTAAAGGAGATACCGAGGATTTATCTGAAGTGAAGCGTAATACTGAAAGAGTAGAAAATATTTAACTTATATTCTTGTATCCCCTTTTATTTTTATCATTTGACACAAATGCTACTTCTAAAAGGGTTGGTTCATGCACGATAGTGTAGCACTGCATCATGGTAGGATAGTTGTAAAATATTTAAATACACGGTATCCCGTTATGCCCAAAGAAACGGATTTGTTCTAATATTATCTTAATTAGTAAGTATTTATGACCCAATAAGAAAACTAACCTATTTCCTGTTTTTTTTTTTTATGAAATCCTCGTTATCACTGTTAGGATGCGTTATGGGCGACAATGTTTATTGGTATTTATTTCTTGTTTTGATATCTCGAAATCATACTTCGAAGACTAGTACTGTTACATGAAACACCCGGTATAATTTTGGATAAAGTTATGTAACAAAAATTTTATGAACAAATTTATGACAGAATTTTATGTGTACAAATATTCTGTATACTACTGTTATCAAAATCGCCTATTTTCTATGCATGACTGGAAAAGCATTTTAAAATTTTGTTGAAATTAGAGGGCTACCAGGCATAGTATTTATTTTATTAGTTTGTACGATAAAATTAAAGCCAGTCAATCGATACGTATCCTGGACTGGAGTGTCAAGTCAATTTCACACACAGCTGATCGCGGATTACGTGGATTCGAGATAACTTAGGATTACTGGATTACAGGACTGAAGTACGAGTAACTATGAAACATTCGATAAAATATTTAATATGTAGTACATATTCCGCTTAATTTTATATTCAAGTGAGAATTATCCTAGATTTAACTTTTTATAATAAATAAAAATAAAATTCTGCCATGTATTATCATGATACTGTGATTATACTCGTATTGCATACTTATTTCATTCATATATAATTTTAAAATTATTTGCACTGTGTATTTATATTAAAACTAATGGCAATGAAAATCGGCTAATACTTCACAAGGAAGATACGAATAACGCATTCAAATTTTATGGCTTACAAGTTTCGAAATGCACATTGGAGTCAAAATTTACCTATCACGAATAATATAACTTAAGTACGAGTATTATCTATAAAATTGAAATAATTCATTAACTATTTGAGTCATAATAACGAAAATGTAAGAAATATATATGTAAGAAAAAAATAATGCCAGCAAATTACCTTGTGGATTTTCAAAAATATGCAACTGCTTAGCACTTATCTACAGGTGAAAAAAAATAAGATTTTTTTATAAGAAATTTTATGTGATTTGTGAGAGGTAATCCGAAAAAACGACCATAATTGTGGTAGGTAAACACCTTCCAATACACGACTTGTTCTTGATTTTTTTGTCAAAAGAAAAAACCCATAATGATGGTTCAGTCATCGTACTCGCCGGATACGACCCTTGCAATTTTTCCTGTTTCTAAGCTTAAAGAGAACCGTGAAAGTATAATATTTTTCGGCCGTAGAGTAGATAAAGACAAAATATTCCAAAAGTGTTTTGCAGATAGAAATACAACGTTGGCATAAGTGTATTTACTATTAGAAACAAATTAAAATTATCGTTATTTTTAATCAAACTTCCTACGAGTATCACGTAAGTTGTGAAGTAGTGTTTTGTTTTGCTGTATTCTACTATAATATAAATGCACTCAAATTTAGAAGTTTTTGAATAACATTAAATTAATTTTTATTTTTGTTAATTTAAATGGGTATTTCCTGGATGGCTTTGTTATCTTATTTTACATGCATATTTATTATCACGTTTGTCAATTTAAATGGATATTTCCTAAATGGCTTTGTTCATTTATTTTGAAAATTACTGTATACACTAAGTAAATAAATGGTTCATTTGTTTTTTTTTAATCCAAATGGGTTCCTGAACGGCTTTGTTAATTTATTTTTTAAAATTTGTTGTATGTATAATAATAATAATAAAAATTATAATAATAATGTTTATTTGTTAAGAGTACAATTCCGTACAAATGAATTGGTACCAAAGTAATATAATATATTATAATTTACATATATTTATGTGTACAATACATAAAAATCTGTTGTGGCCAGCACATTACCTCTCGCCACTGCCGTTTTTGGTTGTATAGGGCGCCAGCAGTCATGTGATATTGTTGGCCTTGATAAGCAGATATGGGGGCCCATGTCAGAATGACAATTAGTAATTATTTACATAGATGTCAAATGTCAGAATTTTTCATTATTTTTTTAAGATTTTCTAAATTCACGTAGGTAGTTTGTCATACCTGGCCTAGACAATCAGATATGGAGGTCCTTGTCAAAATTAGTTAGTAATTATTTAAATAAATGTCAAATGTCATAATTTTTCACGTAGTTAATTTATCACCTGGAATGTGGGAATTTACTTGTCGGGGAAAATAAACCACATGGAATTGGAATATCATGAAATTTGGGATGAAAAATTGACACTTGACATCTATGTACATAATTACTAGCTGTCATTGTAACTCGGGCCCCAATATTTGCTTGTCAAGTCCAACAAAGTCACATGACTGCTCGCGCCCTATAAATTTCTCATGTCCTTTCTTTGTTTAGATTATTTTTATAATTTAAAATTTATTTTTTGAGGAAGTTTCCTCCTATACTTCTAAATATACGAATATCTTGGAATTTGTTGACTGGATTTCTGATGGGTATATGTATGTAGCTATAATATTAAATATTTAATTGTTATTATTGTTATACAACAAGAAATAGTAAACCAACTGATATCACAGAAAATTTCTTCAATAATGTCAGTTAAATTTCTTCATTAAACGTAAAAGCGTAATTTGACGTTTTACTATGTTCCCATAAAAAATTCTAAGATTTAGTTTCTGCTAAAATCTACATAAAACCATATTCGTACTATGACAAATTTTGAATCGGTTCTTATCCACTGTCATGTGTTAAATTAAAATAGACTTAAGGTCAAATTTTAGAATTGAGCTGCCAATACCGCCCAAATAGGTTTTTAAACTACTGTTGGTTTTTGACACTGACATTTTTCTGTCATTTACAAACATCTGATGGTTACTATGGAGTTGTTTAGGCTCTGAAATTTATTACAACAGATTTTTTTATATATTACTTTTTTCAATATATAGAAAACAGAATTTAAACTAAAAAAGGTTGTATTATTCTAATATATAGAAGATATAATAAAAATTTAAAATGTATCGAATAGATAATTTTACGTTCTTTAAATACTAATAATAAGTTTCAAAAAAATAATTTTTAGATTTTTTTAAAGATACTACTACTTCCGGTTTTCCAATTGGTACCAAAACCTATTCAACTCTCCCCATTAATATTAGATTGCGGACCGTAGACAAATAGGTCTTTAGTCTTACAGAATTTGAGAAATCGTGTTTCCAACACACACACACACACACACAAACACACACACACACACGAACGCAAGCACACACATACACACACACACACAATTTAAAAGGAAATAGTTAAGTACTTAAAATTAAATTAAATTTAAATACCGGGTTCGATCCCGACCGACGCCAAATATTTCTAATTTTAAATGGTACAAAAATGACCCCTGTCGTTCACTCTCTACGCCAGCAATAAGTGCCCGTGAGGTGACACCTGGTAAACGCCCGGACGGTACAAATATGTCATCAACTTTACCGAATTCTGTCTACAAAGCAGATTGGCAGACCCAGTAATGGGTAATTATACCGTGATGATATATTTATTTTATTTATTTATATACTTATTTATATTCATTGCTGGAGTGGAGAATGCACCACAGGGGTCAATTTTGTGTCATTTAAAATTTTAAAATATTTGGCGTCGATCGGAATCGAACCCCATATTCGCGTCAAGTGACGCCTGGTAAACGCCCGCACGGTATAAATATGCCATCATTATTACCGACATCTGTGTACAACGAACATTGGCTCATCCAGCAATGGGTATTATGCCGAGATGATATATTATATATTTTTATTATCTTACCTATATTCCTACATATTTACTTATGCTGGAAACTGTATTAAGTTCCTTTCCATATAATTATTGTTCATTTACTATTTTCTTTTTAAAACGTTACTATTATTGTTTGAAATGATTAGTTTGTTGACAGTCACATATCATCTGAACTGTGTAACCATGGAGTTGTGTTTAAAGCGGTATTGCGCTGGCCACAACAGATTTTTATGATTGCCATAGCATTCCTGTCCACGAAACTTTTTGTCACACATGTCACATTTTATTAAATCCCCAGTAGAAGAGCATGGTGGACTAAATTTACAATAATAAGCAAGATTTTTCCTCTTTCACCCTCAAATATCACATTTTCACGACAATTATATTTATATACACATATATTATATTGAGTAAAATAACGCTGGAATTTAGTAAGTTCAGGAATCCCGACTCCATCTTGATTTATGCATACATTTGCGTTTAAAACACCAGTGCAGAACTCCAGGTCGAGCTCGGCGCCCCCACGAAGGAGGCCATCTCCATCCCAAGGCTCCTCCATGTACACAGGTAGGAGTTCGCTGTATACGAATGGCTGCCCGTATGGTTCGCTGTCTTTAGAACTGGCTGAATTCCGCCGCCGCTTTGAGATCATGACCTCGTCTTCTTCCTCGAGCTTCCTCTTCAGAGGCATATTCAGCAGCTCGGAGGACAGTTCCTGGATTAAATTATCCAGGAAGCTAATACTATTGACGTCGTCGTCGTTGTCGACTGCCTCTACTTCACCAACTACTTCATCTGCTACCCGTATTACAATATTTTACAGAATATTGATTCTGGGTGTTAGTCTTGGAGTTGGCGGCGAAGCGACGCAAAACTCTTCCACTACCACATTCTGCACAATGTTGTTCCCCCTCCACGACTGCAGAAAATCCTGATTGCTGCACTTTGTTGAATGTTGCCATGATGAACACCACCGTATGTATATATATATATATATATATATATATATATATATATATATATATATATATATATATATATATATACATATTGATACGAGCATCGTATGTAGCCATGCATTTTTTGGGGATCACGACAGTTGATAGAGGACTGATTGACGTCTGACATTTTATGCTAGATAATTAATATTTTGTATTTTCTTATTGTGTAGGTATGTTTCAATAAATAAATCGTTAAGATTTGCTAAACCCACGTACGTTACAACTGGTGTCAGGTGTGGGGTACGTAAAAAAATGGCTTTGAGAAAGATAGATGATTTGAAAGTGGCCGATTTGAAGCGCGAATTGGAGGATCGCGAGCTAGATACGTCTGGAACTAAATCTGTATTACAGTCACGACTTCGAGCAGCACTAGAGGCGGAAGGTCAAGATCCAGAAAATTTCTTGTTTGAAGTAGCGGGCGGTGTTAAAGATTTAATGCAGTCGCTGGAAGAGAAATTCGCAGCAAATTTTAAATTATTGGGAGAACAGATTGAAGAATGCTCTAATAATCAGGCCGAAAACACTAGGACACTGGGGAAAAACATAAATTCAAATTCAAAAATTTTAGAAGAGAAATTGTCTGCCAACTGTATGACCCTCGCCGCAGAGATTAAATCTCAGTTGGATAAAAAAATAACTGAAGTGAAAGAAGAACTAAAAAATGACATTGACAGTGTAAAACAGGAATTAAATAAAGTAGAAATAGAGGTTGAAGGTAAAATATTAGGGATTGAAGAGCGATTTGAATCGCTGAAGAAAGAATTCAACCCAGATTTAGAGCTTATCACAAGGGCTGCGCGCGTAAGACCACCCACTTTCGATAGAAAAATTCCGTGGTCTACTTATTGAAAGCAGTTTGAGGCTGCAGCAATCGCTAACGGATGGACCAAACATGACAAAGCCACTGGCTTAGTGGTTTCTCTTAGAGGAGACGCTTTAAATATCCTTCAGACGATTCCGGATTATGACCAAAACAATTATCATTCTTTGGTGGCTAGAATGGAGATGAGGTACGGTAATAAGCATCTCCAACAAGTTTACCACAGCCAACTTCTCAGCAGACGACAGAAACGAGGAGAAACGCTTCAAGAATTCGAGGCAGACATCTCTCGTCTTGTTCGGATGGCATACTCGTCAGCCCCAACAGATTTCATTGAGCGGTTATCTGTGGAATCCTTTGTGGTGGGGATAACCGACTCAGAATTGCAAAGAGCTCTTCGCTTAGCACATCCAAAGACTCTTGATGATGCGTTAGCTCGTGCACTAGAATTCGAAGCGGCCACCCAGACTTCACAAATGCACGTCGGACTTCGACGCTTGGAAGAGGAGGAGTCTCTAGATGAAAAGGTAGAAAGAATCATATCAAAATTTCTACCCAACAAAAATGAATTATCTCGAAAACGAGATATATATTGTTGGGACTGTGGTAAGCCTGGGCATATCAGGAGACATTGCAATAAGAATTCCAAAACGCAGGAAAACTAGAAAGGCCCGGTGCTCAGGGGCGAGCATCGTGGAGTGGCCATAGTGCCCCGATGAATATTGTTCGAGTTAGTTCGTCCAAAAGAAAGTCGGACAGTCTCTTTGTAGATGGGTCCATAAATCAGAAAATTCTTGTCATGCTTCTGGACACTGGGGCTACGCCCACTGTTGTCAAGAAAGGTGCCGTGTCAGGAGATTTGCAACGTACACGGCTTTTACTAAAAACTGCAACAGGCGAACCGGTAAACATTTATGGTGAAATAATTGTTAACATTGGTTTAGGGAGCAAAAAAATTAAACACCGAGTAATAGTAGCAGATATCATGGAGGATGTTATTCTTGGAATGGATGTAATGATTAAATTTGGGTTCACTATAGTCCTGAAGCGAAAATGTTTGATATTCGAAAACGAAGAAATCATCCTTCGTGGACGAAGCAATGATGCAGTTAGAATAGTTTTAAATACTGATGAAGTTCTTCCTCCCAGAAGCGACAATTTTCTGGTAGCGCGATTAGTTAACATGGATCGTCGAACCAGCAGCCAACGTAGAAATTAGTCGAGGAGTGATAGTAGGCAGAGCTGCCGTAACTGGTAATGGATCCACACCTCTCAGAATGATGAATTTGAACGACTTCCCAGTAACCTTAAAGAAAGGGAAGCAGGTGGCCTGGTTTAATTCAGTTTCAACAATTGTTTGCGGGGAGACTACGAAGAATATTCCCAAGGACTCTAGTGATATTTCGAAATTAACTGAAACATTACAGCTTGCAAGAACTAATCTGACTCCTAGACAGAAAACTAAGGTCGAAACATTGTTAGCTAAATATCAAAATATCTTCGCAAATGAGACTTCTTCTTATGGAAAGACAAGTGCAGTAAAACATAAAATAAATACTGGAAACACACAACCAATTCGACAACGTCCTCGACGATTGCCGTTAGCTAAAAGAGAAGGGGCTGAGAAAATGATTTATGACATGCACAAGCAGGGTGTCATCGAACCCTCAAATAGTCCCTGGACATCACCAGTCGTGTTAGTTAGGAAAAAGGACGGATCGACCAGATTTTGTGTTGATTATCGACAGCTGAACAACATGACTGTCAAGGACAGCTACCCTTTGCCTAGAATCGATGACACCTTAGATACCTTGTCTGGATCTCAAGTGTTTTCCACTTTAGATTTAAAAAATGGTTATTGGCAAGTGGAAATGGAGCCAAAAGATAAAGAGAAGACTGCATTTTCCGTTGGTACAGGACTTTGGCATTTCACAGTTATGCCTTTTGGTTTGTGCAACGCACCAGCTACGTTTGAGAGACTGATGGAGACAGTACTACGAGGACTCACATGGAAATCATGTCTTGTTTACTTAGATGATGTTATAGTAATTGGAAAGTCTTTCGATGAGCACTTGTTCAACCTAGAAGAAGTCTTCAAGAGATTACAAGGTGCAAAGTTAAAACTGAATTCGAAGAAATGTCAAGTTTTTCAGGAAAAGGTCAAATACTTGGGCCACATCGTTAGCAGAGATGGCGTGGCTGTAGATACCGAAAAGACGCGTGCAGTCAAAGAATGGCCGGTCCCCAAGAACGTTCAAGAAATCCGTAGTTTCTTAGGTTTATGTACCTACTACAGACGCTTTGTACCTGGACTCGCTAATATAGAAAAACCTTTAACCAGGCTTACCGAAGGAGGACGAGATTTTTCATGGGATGACTGCAGTCAATCTGCCTTTGAACGGCTAAAAACATTGTTAACCACGACTCCTATTTTGAGTTATCCTTGTGCCAATGGTATGTTCGTATTAGATCAGATGCTAGCAATGTGGGAATAGGCGGAGTTTTGTCCCAGATTCAGTATGGACAAGAGAAGGTGATAGCCTATTTCACTAAAGTACTGTCCAAGCCGGAACAAAATTATTGTGTTACAAGAAGAGAACTTTTAGCTGCAGTTAAGGCCACTGAACATTTTTACAAGTATTTGTATGGGCGAAGGTTTTTACTTCGAACGGATCATGGGACTCTAAAATGGCTTATGCGATTTAAAAACCCAGAAGGACAGACAGCTCGCTGGATAGAACGTCTGCAGGAATATGATTTCCATATTGAACATCGACCAGGAACTAGCCATAAGAATGCAGATGCTCTCTCAAGAAGACCGTGCCCATTGGATTGCAGTCATTGTACTCGACTTGAGACAAAAGCTGGACAGGCAAGACGAATAACAGTAATTGACGAAGCGTGGCAGTCAAAAGAAATCCGTAAGAATCAGTGCGAGGACCCAGATCTCGGTAAAATTATTCACTGGCAAGAAACAGACCGTCGACCCACTTGGGAAGAAATTGCTCCATTAAATCCCAAGATTAAGTCATATTGGGTACAATGGGACTCTTTGCAATTGGAAGATGGAGTCTTGAAACGTATCATTGAAAGTGCAGATGGGAAATCTTCTAGAATACAGACCGTTGTTCCTAATAAAAACATTCCAGAAATCCTACGCCACCTGCATGACGGAAGTTCAGGTGGACATCTTGGTATAAAGAGAACACTAGCAAAAGTTAGAGAAAGATTGTACTGGTTTAACTGTAGGGAGGATGTCAAAACTTGGTGCAGGAAATGCGAAGTTTGTGCCGCAGGAAATGGACCAAGAGGAACGAAAAAGGCACCAATGCACCAATACATTGTAGGAAGTCCATTTGAGAGAATAGGTATCGACGTAGCGGATCCATTCGCACAAACAAAGGATGGAAATAAATATATTCTAGCCGTCGTTGATTATTTTTCTAAATGGGTCGAAGCTTACGCACTTCCTAATCAGGAAACTGTTACAATCGCCAGTATTTTAATACAAGAACTGATTTCACGTTTTGGCGTTCCTTTAGAGATGCACTCAGACCAAGGAAGGAATTCTGAATCGAATGTTTTTCAGAGAGTTTGCGAACTCTTGGGAATACGGAAGACTAGAACGACACCACTACATCCTCAGTCAAATGGAATGGTCGAACGAGTGAATAGGACTTTAAAGAAATTCCTTACAAAAGTTATAGCAGACAACCAACGTGACTGGGACGAACATTTTCCACTATTTCTAATGGCCTATCGTTCTTCAGTCCATGAGACAACAGGGCAAACTCCGGCATGCGTGCTCTTTGGAAGAGAAATACGTTTACCGTGTGACCTGAAGTTTGGTAGTAAACCACACGAAGAGAATGTAGCTGGAGATGACTATGTTACCCGCTTGAAGGAGAAAATGGGTCAAATTCACAATCTTATTCGAAGAAATATAAGAAATGCCAGTAACAAAATGAAAGCAGCATACGACATGCGGGCGCAGGAAGGTAGATTCCAAGCAAAAGATCTGGTGTGGTTTTTCAGTCCAAGAAGACAGCATGAAATATCACCGAAACTCCAACGATCATGGGAGGGACCGTATGAAATAATGAAGCGCATAAACGATGTTATTTACCGGATTCGCAAACTTCCTCGAGGAAAACCTAAAGTAGTCCACTCCAATCGATTAGCACCTTATGAAGGGACCAATCCGTCAAGTAAAGAAGATGAACTCGAGAAATCCTACAAAGGACGTACACGGATATATTCCAGATCGTTCCGGGACGAAACGACCTAAAGGAGGGAATAGTGATACGAGCATCGTATGTAGCCATGCATTGTTTGGGGATCACGACAGTTGATAGAGGACTGATTGACGTCTGACATTTTATGCTAGATAATTAATATTTTGTATTTTCTTATTGTGTAGGTATGTTTCAATAAATAAATCGTTAAGATTTGCTAAACCCACGTACGTTACAATATATATATATATATATATACAAGGTGTCCCAAATCCTTTGTTACACATCGTTGAAAAGAGAAAAAATAGTTTTATTTAATAATGTAAAAATCCAATATGGCGCCCATTTAAAATAAGAAAGTTGCTATCAATATCCTGGAAACCGCCATCTTGAATTTTATTCTGATATCACTTTTAAGTTTGTCTTATCAAATCCTGTAACTTTTATATACTTTATAATTACGGAGTTATTTGACTTATTTTAAAATCGCGATTTTCAGTTTTTTAAAATAACTTTTAAACTGTTTGGAATTTTAAACTAAATTAAATAAACGGAATCTGAATGAGCATTAAAAACTGCACAACATTGCCTATTTGACCGACCTCGTAGCTCTTAAAGTTTCTGATAGCCCAATGGTAACCCAATTAATTACGGACACCTGTCTGCCGGGTAATTTTTATTTAACTTTTAAAAAACTGTTTTCCCATGTTAAAGGCCTATGTCAAGGATTGCTTGGGACACCCGGTATATTTATATATATATATATATATATATATATATATATATACAGTGTGTTAATTAAAAACCTGGCCATAGGCGTTTAACATGGGAAATCAGTTTTTCCTTGCGCAAAAGTTCCCAAATTATTTTAGGCAAAAATACTTCAAATAAATGTTGTAGAGAATTAAATTCTGCATCCAGATTAGTTATAAGATTTTATTTTCGACGTTTCATAACCGAGAAAATCAATTTCAAAGTTTTTCGAAAATTGCTGATTTATAGCGATAGCCATGAAACTCAAACAAAATTACGAACAATTGTATGACATTGACACAATGAATTAGAATTTAACTTTTTTAGAATACATAGCTGTCAACATATACAAAATAAAATAAAAATGAAAACAAGAATAATGTATTTATTTAAAAAGAAAAACAGAAAACTAGAATGAATATAATTTTATATTAAATGTTCAAATAACCCTCCATTTTGCGCTAAGCAATACCCAAGTCTATTATAAAAGCCATGTCGAACATTATGCAGCTGTCTGGCATTTATTTTTCTACATTCATTGGAAATTACAGCTTTAAGTTTTTGTAATAAGATTCTATTGTGGTTTTACTTGGAATTTGTCGATGTGACCACATTACACTTATTAAATCACGTATTTTTCTATAGCTTTGTCCACAGTAACACCATTTTATAATCTGAAGCTTTTCTTCATGAGAAAACTGTTCCATACTTCCAAAAAAATATGTTACTGAACGAAAATCACAAAACACAAACTTTCTTTGACAGTTAAGATGTCATACAATTGTTTGTAATTTTGTTTGACTTCCATGGCTATCGCTATAAATCAGCAATTTTCGATAAACTTTGAAATTGATTTTCTCGGTTATGAAACATCGAAAATAAAATCTTATTACTAATCTGGATGCAGAATTTAATTCTCTACAACATTTATTTGAAGTATTTTTGTCTAAAATAATTTGGGAACTTTTGCGCAAGGAAAAACTGATTTCCCATGTTAAACGCCTATGGCCAGGTTTTTAATTAACACACTGTATATATATATCTTCCTTATATTCACTTCTTCCAAAGGACGTCTCCAAAGATATACACATTTGGGTCGATTCTGCTCATATCTGTAAGGTCTGTAACGCTTCTCGTTACGCCTGTATGACGCTACAATCAAAACTGCGATTCTGATCACTTCTGTAGCTAACAGTTTTTCTGTAAACTCTTACAGATTCGTAAATATTTACAGGGACAGATGAACTAGCCATAAGCTTACATACTTTGACCTTATAATAAATCAACAACAAAATTTATTATTTATTGGAATATTATTAGAAGATGATAACAAGCACTCAATTATTCAAATTAGTAAAAATTATGTAATTATTTTGTAATAATGTACATTTAAGGAATTATGTGAGGTTAGTTCGTTGAAATTTAAGGGATACGACAAATCTTTTTGAAGAGCCAGAAAATAATTTTAAAAAAAATGTTTAGACTAGATAAAATAAAACTGTAATCAATTTAATTGCAATTTTGCAACCACATTTACCTCAGTTGCGAAGCGACGCAATTGCAATACATTTGAAGGTATCTAATTATTAATTGTTTTTATTAGGGTGTCATTTTTCGAGACGGCAAATTAGGTATTTTTGACGACAAATTATGTATTGACAACGGCAATTTTTGTATTTGAGCAACAAAATATGTAGTTTCACAGCAAAAAGTGTAAATGTGCAGCAATATATGTATTCTAACGACAAAAAGTGTAAAAGAGCAGCTAATTCATCTGTTACTATCTAGCAATCCTAATATACGCTGAGATTGTTAAAGTTAAATTATAAAACTCAGATAAATAGAATCCCTAATTTATCGGTTCAAGTACATATTCTGAGGCGCATGAATTGCCGCTCCGAACCCCTAATTTTCCGTCCCGATATATATTCCCCTTTTTATTATTATAGGTGCTAGGTACTCTCAACTTTTTAAGTACAGGATCATTTCAAAATTATGTTGGCTGCAATAATTGGATTACCAAAAGTCAGACTACTATGTCACAACTTTTATACACTTCTAAATTATAGTTTCTGGATCAATATTTCAAGTTTGTTATCTTACAATATAGGTTATAATGTTGTATTATACGTAAACGATAATCTTTACTAAAAAAAATACTTTAATATATGTTTATATTGATAATCCTGACGGCATATTCAAATAAAAAATAATTGTTTGTTGTAATAGCAAAAAAATGAATTTAAGCATGAATGTGACAATTTACATGCGAGCATCCATACAAAATTCAAGGAAATAGAGCTAGAAAACGACGTGCTTAAAAACAAATTGAAAAATCAAGAAAAAATAATTGAAGGTTTGCAGAAAGAGGCAAGAAAGAAAAATATTGTCCTGTTTGGTATAAGAGAAACGCATAATTATGCTGATATGATAAAAGAAGTGTTATTTGTTATTAACGAGAAAGTAAAAGTTACATTGAATGAGGAAGAAGTTGACTCTGCTTATTACTTGGGTAAAAAGGTAATACAGTGAGACCAATTAAAATTGGTTTAACTTCTCTAAATAAAAAAAATCAAATTATGAGTAACAAAAGCCAACTAAAAGATACAGACATCTACATTAAAGAAGATTTTCCGAAAGAAGTACGAGATAAAAGGAAACAACTACAACAAATAATGATAAATATGAGGAAACAAGGAAAGTATGCCTATATAAAATATGATGTACTCATAGTAGATGGGAAAGAAATGGAAATCAATGTCGACAAAGATAAGAAAAATAACAAAGATAAAGCGCATAAAGAAAATAATGAGGAAGTAAATAAAAAAAAAAACGAAACCTGTCGGAAGAAAAAGAGACAGTTGCACAAATGGAAGTATTTAATTCCCCCAAAGTAAAAAAGATCGTGAAAAAAGGTAAACAGGACCCCACAAAAGGAGACAATATGCTGCAATACCTTAGTGTAAGATCGCCCTCATGCAGTAAGCTCACAGAAGATTCGATGCGTATGGAACAAATTAATGTGCAGCAAGCTAAAGAAAATGAGACTGTAAAATATAATAAATAGCAACTACTGAAAATAGGATGGACCACATTGGAAACAACCATGGCAAATAATAAGGTATTAGAGAAAATAATACAGTCACAACTGCTCAATGAACAGAAGGCAATGGCAAACCACTGTTCTATATTGCCCAGGAAGATCATGAATCAACAAGATAAACGGAAACTAGCTACTTGGAATGTTAAAACATTGTATCAACGAGGTAAACTAGCAAATGTGTTCCAAGAAATGAAGCGGCTAAATATAAGTATTTTAGGTCTAAGCGAAGTAAGATGAACTGAAAGTGGAAAAATACCTTGTGATGACGGAAATATATATTATTCAGGTGGAACAGAGCATGAAAAAGGCGTAGCAATAATAGTCCAAAAAGAATTGAAAAATAAAGTAATTAATTATATCCTAATTTCCGAACGTATTATATTTTTGAAATTACGAGCTAAACATATTAATACAAACATTATACAAGTCTATGCACCGACAGGGGACTACGAAGAAGAAGACGTAGATTTATTTTATGAAGAGCTTGAAAATACTAAAAAGCTTTGCAAACACCATGAAGTTATCTACATCATAGGCGATTTTAACGCTAAAGTTGGATCAGAGCGCGACGTAGAAATTGTAGGGCCTTACGGGCTAGGTACTAGGAATCAAAGAGGTGCAAGAATGATTGGGTGGTGTAAAGCAAACGACCAAATAATTATGAACACCTGGTTCAAACAACATCCGAGACGACTTTATACTTGGCTGCATCCAAATGGACACACAAAAAACCAAATCGACTATATAACAGTTAACTCAAGATTTAGAAATAGTGTGTTAAATGTTAAAACATACCCGGGTGCCGACTGTAATAGCGATCATATACCAGTTGTAGCAGTCACTAGGTTAAAGTTCAAAATACCTTATAAAAAGGAAAGCATCAACAACAAATGGAACTTAAAAGTATTAGCTATTACAGAAATAAAAGAAAATTACAAAGAAGCGGTAAATGAAAAAATGCAACCCACAAAAATAATAGGAGACATTAACGTCCATTGGGAAAAAATGAAGACTATAATTCTAAATGCAATTGAACAAACTGTTCCTAAAGAAATAAATTCAGTCAAAAATCAGCAATGGATATCTGAAGAGATACTAAACAAAATGGATAAACGCAGAAGAAAGAAAAACACTCCAGAATATACTACGAGGGTCGTTCAATAAGTCCTTAGAAAAAGATAGAAAAACAAATTATTTTGGGTATTTTTTTTTTTATTTTTCAACATAATCTCCTTTTAGCTCTATACACTTTTCTAAACGTTTCTCTAACTTTTTTAAGTCGTCCAAAAAGTAGGATTTCGGAAGATCTTCAAAATAAGCATCTGTTTGAGCGATGACCTCCTCGTTCGATATAAACCGTTGTCCATCGGCCATTTTTTTAAGTTTGGAAATAAAAAAAATCATTAGGAGCCAAATCTGGTGAATACGGTGGATATTGTAGTAATTTAAATTTTAGTTCCATAATTTTGGCCATCGAAACAGCGCAGGTGTGCACCCGTGCATTGCCTTGATGGAAGAGGATTTTTTTCTTTTTCAAATGAGGACGTTTTTTCTTGATTTCTTCGCTTAACCTATGTAATAATGACGCATAATATTCTCCAGTTATTGTTTTTCCTTTTTCCAAGTAATCGATGAAGATGATTCCGCGTGCATCCCAAAAAACCGTGGCCATAATCTTGCCTGCCGATTTGACTGTCTTCGCCTTTTTCGGAGCTCGTTCGCTTTCAAAAACCCACTGTTTAGACTGTTCCTTGGTTTCTGGCGTGTAGTGGTGTATCCATGTTTCGTCTACTGTTACGTATCGACGCAAAAACTCATCAGGATTGCGACGAAAATGCGCTAAAACAGCCTCGGAGTCGACTACACGATTGCGTTTATTCTCCACCGATAACAAACGCGGCACCCATCTCGCCGAGATTTTTTTCACACCCAATTTTTCGTGCAAAATTGAAAACACTGTACCTTGCGATATGCCTGTGGCTTCAGCTATGTCGCGCACTTTGATTCGTTGATCACTCAAAATCATATCGTGGATTTTATCCATCATTTCAGGAGTAGTGACTTCCACAGGACGTCCCGAACGATGTTCATCTTTTGTGGACATACGGCCACGTTTAAACTCATTTACCCAATTGTAAATAGTTGCATATACAGGAGCAGATGTACCATGAACTTCATCCAACTCAGCTTTGATCTCTTTCGGTCTTAAGCCTTTTAAATACAAGTGTTTAATCACCGCTCGAAACTCACTTTTTTCCATTTTTTTAAATAAGCAAAAGTTTGTTGCTTCAATCGACAATAAAAGTGAAACCACGTGATGGATATAACTAAAACTTTGACAGCTGTCGGGTGAGTGATGATGCTTAGTAAAAACAAAACGTTATCTATACTACGAGTGCCAACTCTTAGATTTTCTAAGGACTTATTGAACGACCCTCGTATCTTGATCAAACAAATTTAAAAAATGTGTAACGACGCAAAAGAGAAATGGCTTAATGAAAACGGTAAAGAAAAAGAAGATTTATACCAAAAAACTCACACCAAGTTTACAAAAAGATCGAATACATTTAATAAAAAGAGACTACACAACACTAACTATGTTAAAAACAAGGAGGGAGAAGTTTTGATGAAAAAAAATGAAATATTAGGTAGATGGGAAGAATATATAGAAGATCTTTACGCAGATGAGAGCAGACCTGAAGAAATAGATTATTCGCTAATCGCCACAGAAGATAAATGGGAAGAAAAAAATATCTTAAAGGAAGAAATAGAATCTGCCATAAAAAACATGAACAAATACAAAGCTCCGGGACCAGATGAAGTCACAATAGAAATGATTGACGCACTAGACGACAAGGGAGTTGAAATAATTACCAGCTTAGCAAACCGAATCTATAATTCTGGGGAAATTCCAGAAGAGTTTACAAAGTCTACTATTATTACACTTCCTAAGAAAAGCAGCTACAATCAATGTGATCAATATAGAATGATTAGCCTCATGAGTCATGTGCTTAAAATAATCCTGACAGTTCTCCTTATTAGGCTCAAAAATTTTTTACTGCCTGAAATTTCAAAGTTACAATTTGGATTCACGGCGGGAAAAGGAACAAGAAATTGTTTGTTCCTGCTAAGAACAATTATAGAAAGAAGCTTAGAAGTTAAAAACAAAGTATATGTCTGTTTTCTAGATTACAAAAAAGCATTCGATATGGTAAATCATGCATAACTTATTACAGCACTAGAAAGAGCAGGCGTAGATATAAAAATAATAAATTTGATAAAAAAACCTGTACTGGATTCAGTCGTCAGGTATAAGAATAGGGGGAAAACTGTCAAATTATAAGGAAATTAAAAAGGGAGTGAGACAAGGATGTGTTCTCTCCCCACTCTTGCTCAACTTTTACAGCGAACAAATATTTAAAGAAATTATAACGTTAGAAGGTTTAAAAGTTGGAGGCAAAACCATAAATAATATCAGATACACAGATGATATTATTCTGTTGGCTAATAGTTTGGAAAATTTGCAACAACGAATAGAAAAGATAGCAGAGATTAGCGACGAATGGGGGCTACAGCTTAATACAGAGAAAACAGTATATATGGTGGTGGGAAAAGAAAGGAAAAAACAAGCTGAAGACAGTGTAATAAAATTGTACAACAAGGAGATGAAACGGGTAAGCCAATATCTTGGTAGTATTATAACTAGCAATGGCAAATGCGAATCAGATTTACATAACAGAATTATAAAGGTGGCTTTTAACAAAATGAAAAACTTTGTGACAAACAACAATATAAGTAATAAAACGAAAGTACGCTTGATAAAATGCTACATTTGGAGTGTTCTTACTTATGGTTCTGAATCGTGGACAATTAATAATAATATGATAAATAAATTAAAAGCAGTGGAAATGTGGATATATAGATGTTTAAAAATAAAATGGACGAGTAAAATTAACAATAAAAAAGTGCTCCAAATAATGGGTGTAAATAAACAATTAGTGAGCAAAATAAGAAAACATCAATTTGAATTTTTGGGACATTTATTACAGGACAAAGGTGTTGAATGGGACATATTAAACGGTAAAATAGTGGGGACAGTTACACGCGGTAGAAAGCGAAATTCATTAATTACGTGTCTACAAAATGAAATGGGAGTGAAAAGTTTTGAAGACTTTGTAAGAATAGCCGAAGACCGCAACCTATGGAGATTCATGATCGCCGACGTCTGCAACAGATATGTCACCTAGATGGATGGAATAGCAGAAAAATAATATTTAAATGACATAAAAATGTTTGGAATGAGGTAAGCGCGAGCCTCTTACGAGAATACCTTGTAACTATAGTATCTGTAGCGCAGCTGTTTACAGACATACGAACAGAATTACCTTATTTGTAAATTCATAAAGGGTAAACTTACAGATCAACTGTAAGCTACAAATTTATAAATTTACAAATTTATAGAAAGATGAACAGAATCGACCCAATTATCATGGGCGTGCAGAGTTGAGGTAATACGAGTGCACAATTATAGAGGGAAAATTAAATACATAATTTTGTTACCCCTAGGTTCACTCCATGTTCAAAATTCTTATAGCCAGATTTCCCTTGTCGCGTTGTTTTTACACAAATTATCTTGAAGATAGTTTACCAAGATAAACACTTCAATACATTTAAGTAAAAGCTAATAATGTACTCTACTTATATTTATATCCCTTTTACGCAAGATTTTCTTAAAGATCGTTTCTAAAGATACATATTACCCAATACATTTTAACTAACAGCTAGTTGCGCCACTTATCATTTCCAATATATCTACATTACAATGGATTTTTAAAATACATTTTAAATAACATATATATTCTCTTTTACACAAATTAGTTTTCCAAAGATGAAGTCATAAGTAACAGGTAATATACCTTGTTTATCATTACCAAAATTACATAAATAACATTATTTATCTTTCCAAAAATTATATCAATACATTTTAAGGAAACAACTAATGTAGCTGCGTAATTATCTCTACCACTTAATACAAATATTTTAATTATATCAAATTCATATCTCAATGGCGCCAGTTAATTACTGTTCCGGACGGAGAAACCGGGGTTACATACTACTTATGTGAACAAGAAATTATGTTATTATTTTATAATTTTTTAATTACAATACAGGGTCAAGGGTATGAAATTCGACGTACGCGATTTGGACGACTAATTGCCCTTGAAATTAGGATTTCCATCATCACTCGCTACAGATTCACCGGTTTTGTTAGCTGGTAGTTGCGTTTCAAATTTGACGTTTCGTTTATACATGAAGCCATAATCTACAGGGGAATTTATCTGTTACCATGTTCCCGTTTTTGTTGCAAAAGATAAAGTTTTGTGGACCGTATTTCGCGCTTAAATATATTGATTTCGGCTGCTGAAGTACGGTATCGCCTATTTTAATATTATATTCTCTAATTCGGCAATCTTGATCATAATAACTTGTACTCAGTCATCGGTTTCTTCAATTACTGCATCTAACCTAATATCACTTTTTAATTCAGGTACTTTCTTCCCGAATAACATTTCCGCGAATGAATCTTCTGTTATACAATTCGGTGTTGACCGAAAATATCCGTATACATATTTTTATAATACGGACAGGTTTTTAAATCGTCGACATCCTAATGCAGAAATTATATTTAAAACGAAAAAAAAAAAGTTATGGGACGCCACTTTCATTAAACGTCGTTCAAGGAGAGCAAACTCCGGAATTTATTGAAACAGTACTAAGTATGTACATGGTTTTTGAATTATATGGTTCTAAACTTATTTCCAAAAAGATATACATAATTCAGAAATTATTACGGAGAAGTGGTGTGCATACATCTAAATCTTAAAAATGACGCGGAAAGGAACATTTAACTTTAAATGGTTTTTGCATAGCGTAAATAATGTTCTATATTTTATTGAAAACAATAATGAGTTCACATTTACTGAAACAGGTGTTACAAATACTCATAGTCTACATGAATCGAGTGATGCAATTAATATGCAAAAGATCTTATCACAGATGGTGATCAATAAGCATTTGTTTTTATCTACAACTTGATAACGGACAATTAGAAAATTTCCCATAAATTCGCAAAAACAGAGGCGTCACTTTTGACACATTCTATATAAATACTGACATTTACTGTTTACGGGGTTCATCGTTTCAGAGATTGTTTTCATTTTACTTTTTTCTCAATTATAATTTTCGATATCCCTTGTTCCAGAATATATTCAGCACGAAACAGTATTTTTTTTTCTATTTTGCAGCCTATGCTATTCCCAGGAAAATACATTAAAATGTATATAACTAAAGAATATCAACTTAAAAAATAAGATGTACTTTGGGTCATATTTATTTTGCACAATTAAGGTACTTACCTAATCCGTTAGCTTTTGCACCGCCTGATTTTTTGCACATTTTGTTTTGTAAATAAATTTTTAAATAAATAAAAAATTGGAAATCCTACTGCACATACTATATGAAATACATACTTTGCATATGTGGAACAAAAAGTTTTGAGAGGAATATAGAAAGATAGATGAAAATTGAATAATATAAGAACAAAGTGTAGAATATTTAATAAATATTTAAACACGTTTTTACAAAAGCTAGTTTTAATATGCATGTTTGCGAAATATCTCAAAATATTTAATGCAAATATACATGCATTTACATTGTACATATATAGAATTTTCACTTTAATAACTACTAAGAAGAGAAGAGAATGAAGTGAAATAAACAAGCACAGTCAATTTCTACATATGAGTAATTCTCTCTGTATTTGTGATCCACAAAATTTTCTTTGTTTTGCTATAAATTGCTTCATTTGTACCCGTTTCGTTATTTCAGCTGGGATTATTATTCCAGAAAAAAGGTAATTAAGTAAATCCTTTTTATAAATATCAGTACTTAATAAATAATGAGTGAAAGCTGCAATTTTTTCATGCAGATTTAGTAATAAGAAATTTTAAATAAAATATCAGTGCTTTAAATACAAAGTAAATTATAAAATATAATTGATATATATTTTTCATAATTAATAAATATATATGTAAATAACAAACGTTTTAACATTAATTTAGACATTCAAATTAAACAAATTATAATGAAAGTGGAAGAAAAGATGTTGATTTTAAAAGAAAAGTTCATATCTATGTATATAAATAATTATTAAAAAATCTTTCAGAACTCATATTTTATTAAGAATAATACAACCTTTTTTTTCCTGAAGAAGGAAATAGTATATATTGCCGAAACGTCGTTAATTTAATAAATATAACAGAATTTAAACTAAAAAAGGTTGTATTATTCTTAATAATATAAATAATATTTATTCACAATCGGTGAGTAACAAGTAAGTTTCTAACCTTCAAAACATTTAAGAAGTAAGTCATTGTTTATCATACTTTATAGTTATTTGCACTGTCACATCTCTATAATAAAGCAGATTAAACAAATTATAACAAAAGTGTAAAAATATATTAATAACATTAATGATTACTAATTGACTATAAATAAAAAAGTGATAAGTAGTTAGCCTTTATGCAGTTGGTAGGTAAAATATTCTATTTTCCTTTGAAATTTCTATCTTTTAGTAAAAATATGATAGCGATCTGTCCTTTGGTATTAGTTATTTTTCAAAGAAAACGAATTTTTGTGTTACAATGGAAGATCTTGAACATCGTGCCGTTAATAAATATTTTTGTTTAAAAGGTTTTAATGGTTCAAAAATTTTTCACGAGATGAAAAATGTATTGGGTAAAATACTTTATTAAACGCGATCGTAAAAAAATGTGTAGCTGAGTTTAAATGGGGCTGTACGAGCATCCATAACAAACATTGCTCTGGTCGCCCAAAAAGTGCTACAACAGTAGCAGCCATAGTCATAGTAAAGCAGAAAAACAAGCTTTAAAACAGGCCTACGAAGTCCTAGTTTAAACCAGGTCTAAAAATGGTTATTCATAGTCAAATTTACATCGGGTTTAAACCTGATCAAAGTAAATCGAACTTAAACCATTCTATCTAGCCGGCCATGACCATATAATGTACTGCTCATGCGTTGTGAATATAATTTCGAACTTTGTGATAACAGCTGATGATAACTGCGCTGATGTCTTACAACTAAAACTTCATTGGGAACTTTTTATTAGCTTTCAACAACGAAATTAATAGAATTAATTTTTATCCATAATTTGTATCTTGATTGGGGAAACACACATTGATGGTTTTATTACATTAGGATTTGCATGGAAAGATGGTTTTGCTGATTTGTTGTAAATATAGACGATTATAATTTGCAGTACCCCGAAAATAACGCCCCTACTACTTCTAAAAATAAAATATTAGTATGAGAACCAGTAGATTCAAATTGAATGTTCAATATTCCTTCAAAATCCAAGCAAAAATCCAATCCCCAAAATTTACTTCGCGTCAACATAATTTGAAATGAATGCCTAAAAGAAAGAATATCACTATTAAGCGAATTATGACAATGTACGAGAAGAAATGTTGAGAGCTATATGAGAAAATAATGAAACAAATTATACATGAAAGAGATTTGCATAATACAAGATATGGGAAGAAACATATATTTAAACTATAAAATAAAATGTAAATATGAAATGCTGAAAAATAAATTAAATAAAAAACTTGAATTTTTTTATGATAAAAAATAACGAGATTGCAGTCTATATCATTACCATGATCAAAAATTTCTTGAAGATCATTATCCATCATGAACTTCCTAAAATGAAATAATATTCATGGCAATGTAATATTATAAACATTAATATGAAATTATTTACGACATACTTCTTACCAAAAAAAATATATTAAAAAACAATGTATTTAATTTTCATTAAACATACAAATTCTATTTCATACTACTAACTGATTTAATCAATAAACTAGGGTACGAGCAGGTCTAAATTTAGGTTTAAACCCGTACTAGCGCTAAACTGCCTCTGTGAATAACTGTTTGCGCCAGTACAAGTTAGACTTGAGATTGTCCTGGTTTAAACTCGAACAGAGGCAGTATAATATGGCTGTAGAAGTAGTTATCAAAATTCCCGATATGGTGTTAAAAGACAGACAGCTAAAATTGATTGAAGTAGCTAATAGTGCAAACATCTAGAAAGAACGGTTTCACTATATTTTAACCGACGAATTGGGTATAAAAAAAACTGTCGGTAAGATGGCTAATATTTGGTTCCCTCTGATTCCCATTTATTCTCTGATGAGGATGTCAAATAAGCTACAAACGCTTATTTTGCAAACGAGGAAATCACCTTTCGTGATGGGATTAGAATGGCAATGAAATATACTAATCAATTATTTACAAGTAATTTTTGTCACTATGACTACATTCTGAAACTCTGAAAGGTATGAAACATCAAGTTGAGGTAAATATCATATATCAGTAAAGCAATTGATAAAATTCCTCATACTCATGCCGTATTAATAAACAGGTTAGTTGAAGTTGGTGTTACGTGAAAACATGCTGAATAGGTTTGTTTTATACTTGAGTGGTAGTGGTAGAACACAGCGTGTTGTATTAAATGGATTTACATCTGATGAGGTAACGTAACTACTCGTAGCATACTACAAGGCTCACAACTGGTCCCAAACCTTGTGAATGTCTATTAATAATATTCACATGTGTCAGAATAAGGAAATTTCTTCTATACGTGGATATTCTAAAAATTTATTACAATCTAATCTCTCAATGACTGGCATCTTTTTCAAGAAGAAATAAACTAGAAAATAAAAAGTGAATTTACACGTGACTAGACAAATATTTTTAATTAAAATACGAGAAAAGTTCAGAAAAAACTCGAATACTCTCAGATTTTAATATAAAATACCTAGACTGAAATGTTATTAATAAAGTTAATATTTGATATTCACATCGACAATATTGTTCAAAAATCATGTAAGTGTTAAGTTTCTTAATACGAGCTAGCCCTAATAAGTTTAAACATACCTCCACTTTAATAAAACTATAAAATTAAAATTATATAGAACCAATGATAGTTTGCACCTGTATGTTGGAACCCACACTATGCTCATATAAACAATTTTACAATTTCGTTTAACTATAGTGATTTTTTATTATTATTTTAAATGTCAAAATGATGGCTATATTGATACAAATGCTAATCTGAGATTTTATATTGCAACTGAGTGTCAATATGAAAAAAAAAAACAATTTTGTAGCTTGGAGCAAATTTATTTAGAATGAATAATCATATTATAATTATATAAATTTTAGAAATAAACATCATTTGACTAAAAACACACTTTATCTGGCGTTTGAATATTTGATAGCAATTAAATTGTAAATGACAAATTTTATTTTTCTACGATTGGTATGAAAAATAGATATTTACACTCTTATTTTTTCTCATTGTGAAGTTGATGTGTTTGAGGAGCAAGCAACATAGTTATTTTTCGGTCTTCTCCCATGGCAACAAGCCTAATATTAATTTACGTAACAACACCTAAAAGTTGTACTTTACTGGGCGAGTAAGCATATTCTCGGGCGAGCCTTAGAAGCTTATAAGACCAGTAAAGACTCTTAGCATATTCCCGGGCGAGCCTTAGAAGCTTATAAGACCAGTAAAGACTCTTAGCATATTCCCGGGCGAGCCTTAGAAGCTTATAAGACCAGTAAAGACTCTTAGCATATTCCCGGGCGAGCCTTAGAAACTTATAAGACCAGTAAAGACTCTTTCAGGTCATGTTGCATATAAAAAATTTTTCGCGGTCCTGACGAAAAGAATAAATAATATCTATAGGTACGCATTATTTTATTTTTTTTATTGCTAGAAAATAAGAAATAAATAAATAAATATCTGATCGCAATAAAAAACATGCATGTAGACAATTTTCCGAGCTAGCTCAGTAAAGTAGAATTTACCGGTCTAAAAAGTAGGTAATCAGAAATAGCTCATTTTCTGGAAAATCGCCAAAAAGAACTTTTTTGCTGGCTCGTAAAATAAAAAAATATTTTTATTTAATTATTTACATTATTAAAAGAGACTATACACTTTTGACAATTTTTAATATTAATTCCTTAGCTCAAAATTGTATTAGGTAATTTTTCGTTACTTCCTGCTTGCCAGAATTTTAGAAATATCGATGATATACAAGTATAGACGAACGTAGAAAAAATAGTGTGTGTTACGAGCGTAAAGTGTCATTGACGCTTTCGAAAGATTGCGACAAAATGTCACTTCACGCTGAACAAATAACTATTTCATATAATAATTATATTGTTGAGTTATCGTGAAGGAATTATTAGACAATGAATGTAACTTGTCCTTTTCTTCACAAATTGTTTATTTTATACAAAATGTACATTTCGGCTACTCTGTAGCCATCATTAGTTTTACCGTAATCTTAAAATTAGAAACAGTCAGTATTTCAAAAGAAACGGTATTCCTAAGATTAAGATTATAGCAGTACATTGATTGGAGGATGTATTAACCAATGGGTTTCACAAATTTCAGTAGAGGATTATCTAAAGGAAAAGGGCGGTGTTTAACAACTGTTTACAATTTTTATTCATGACTATGGCTTCTAACATATGTATTTAGTTTGTAATTATTACATGTTTTTCACATTTTACATTATCTAAACTGAAATTATCGCCTGTGTTATGATGATGTGATGCGAACGCTGAATTAAATATATTTTTGTTCTGAATATGGTACATGTGTTCCTTGAATCGTGTTTTGATTTTATGTTTGGTTTGCCCTATGTATTTGCACTCTATGGAATATATACCTGATGACTTTAATCTATTTTCTGTTTCTAATTTTGTGTTCAAGAGGTTTTTTTGTGGTAAAATCGTTGCAACAATTTCTTTTGTATAAATACTGGCTGTTTTTAATTTTAAGATTACTGTACAACTTATGATGGGCACAGAGAAGCCGAAATGTACATTTTGTATAAAATAAACAATTTGTGAAGAAAAGGACAAGTTACATTCCTCAACTATTTCGTATTTTGACAGATCGGTTGACAGTCATCAGCACGACTAAATTTGTTATCAAAAATATCAGCCTCCTACTCGTAATAGTAAATGCATAACATCATGCTAAGGCTATATGCCACAATAGAATGAAAATTTCCGGTACCACTGGCCACCTAAATTTTTTCGGCTGACTGGTTTTATTATATCACACTATATTCTAAATGCAATTTTTTTTCTGCACCTAAAGCTTTCATAGGTGCCAAAATAATTGTTCAAATTTTGGTGATACATTGGTCTCACGTGACCACCAACAATGCCATTCGAGCCAAATTTCCGAGTGAGACCAATGTGTCACCATCGTGGTCACCATGCAAGTTTCCTGTCTCAACGTGTCTGAATAATTACGAAGTGTGCGTGTTTTATACAGTTCATGACGTATAACACAACGATACAGTCGTATGAACAAGAGCTGAATCGTATGGAACAATTGTGGCAACAAGTCCTATCCGATGAAGATGAAAGTCATGATGATGAATCTTTCTTCGTATAATATTTACATTTATATGTAACAATATGTTTTATTTTTTATTTTATATGCTGTTTGCAGAATTTATAAGTTGTTTTAGAATATAAAGTTGTGTTTGTTTTTTGTATTATTTGAATAAAAATTAATAAAAAAAAAACATATAAATAATAAAATTTCGATTTTATTCTTAGGGCCGCGAGGTGTAAATTAAAGGCGTGTGTGACACCGCTATGGAGCTATGCAGCCCAATATGAACAAAGCGCACGTGAGTCCACATTAGACGCACGCGGCCTATTAAAGAAAATTTAATGTAAGATCAAATATAACTCACATGGCACTCAACCATTTTGTAATTTTTATAAAATTTATTACTAAAACTAAAAAATACCTTTTAACCTTAAAATTATAAGTTCTCGAAATACCTATATAGTTCATATTATAATTTTAAGGTTAATGGATATTTTTTAGTTTTAGTTATAATTTAACATCAGACTCCTCCTATTATTAATCAAAATTGTAAAAAAGTAATTTACGTTAATATTTGCAATATGAAGAACAACTTTTGTTTATTTTCACTTCTAGTGCGAAAAGCACCCTGATAATGCAACTTATTACAGAAATAGTTATGTTCAACAGAAATTATTATTTTTTATCAGAAATATCCAACGTTCATGCGAAAAATGTTTTCATTGAAATACAAAAGAAAGTTTAGCAACCCTACATTTTTTTACGTATATATTTAATACATATACATATATATTTATGGATCCAAGAATCCTTTGTTTTTATTTGCAAGGTACGAAAAACACAGGTATATTTTTTCGTGTTTGGATATACCCCTAATTTTAGATTTCCATATTGTACTCATGGATGAATCAGGATCATAATAATGATGATTTTACATGTAACATATCTACGTATGTTAGGATATAACGTCGTTTATATACAACCGGT
Organism: Harpalus rufipes; assembly: GCA_951394225.1. Lineage (NCBI taxonomy): Eukaryota > Metazoa > Arthropoda > Insecta > Coleoptera > Carabidae > Harpalus > Harpalus rufipes. The sequence continues at coordinate 25,261,055 of OX596282.1, read as the reverse complement.
AAATAATGTTAACTTTATTCTTATCAAAATCAGTACTTAATGTGCTTCATTATTTATCAAGGGAAAAAAAATGACAAGTACGGAAATAAACTGATTCAAGGCCATTCACAGTACCACCTAGGAAGATTGTCTTAGTGTTCAATTGTTAATTGATATTGGTAAAAGATATGTCGAATATTATCAATTATATTTATTTTTGAAAATAATATAATGATTTTTATGAAATTAATTTAATAATACTTTTCTTTTCGTTTATACTAGTTTTTTCTAGGTGCGTGAACTAGGCAGCAACATATTTAAAAAATTAATACAAATGCACATAATCGATTGTATTTAGTTTGCATTTCATTGTATTTTACTAAATATTATTTGTATTGCGCAATTAATGTTAATATATTGCATTTTATTTTATGCTGCCAAGTTCACGCTAGCAGCAAAGTTTGCTTCAATTTTTTTTTATATTTCACAAATCGTTTTTATTTCGTTTGTATTTCTCTTAAAAAAAATTTAAAAAAATTCTACGGGAAGTTATGAAAATATCATTTTTATGCTGCCAAGTTCACGCTAGCAGCAAAGTTTACGTAATTTTTTTTGAAAAATTCACAGATCGTTTGTATTTCGTTTGTAATTGATTGTATTTATAATAAAAAATTTGAAAAAAAATTTCTACCGAAAGATATGGCAATTTCATTTTTATACTGCCAAGTTCACGCAAGCAGCAAAGTTTACGTAATTCCTTTTAAAAAAATCACAGATCGTTTGTATTTCGTTTGTATTCCATTGTATTTCTAGTAAAAATTTTGTAAAAAAAACTACGGGTAGTTATGACAATATCAATTTTATGCTGCCAAATTGACGATAGCTATTTCACATATTTTTTGTTAATTTCACCATTTTTTTTGTATTCGATTGAATTTCTAGTGAAATTTATGCAAAAAAAATGCACAGACCCAGCAAACACATATACAGGGTGTCCGGATTTCGAAGGCCACCATTGGGATCTCGGAAACTATAAGAGATACGACTTTGGTTAAATGGGACAAGTGGTGCGTATTTGAGGGGTCATCTCAGATGCGCTTTTGTTTTGCCAAAAATTTTCATGGGAGTGAAGTTAGCGACGCATCGCTCAGCGACCCGGCAGTGTATGTCTACTGTTCTGTAAAATCGTCCGGCAATATGAAAATAGGTATAATCATCAATGTAAAAGATTATGTGCCCAAATTTGTGATGTATGGGGTCAAATTAGATAGCTGCATACATATATTAGCTAATTATTTTAATAAACTATAAAACAGTTGAATAATATCTCCTCCATATACTTATAAATATAATAGAGAAATATAACAACCCTACGGGTTGGACAGTGATTTTATTGTTATGGGGTAGTTAACAGGGCCCCTAGATTCCTAGTTAAATATATTTTGAAGTGTTAAAAATAAATAATTTTTAATAATAAATTATTTCATCCGATTAAGGGAAACTGACAACACCCCTACGGAATAACCAGCAATTATATTGTGCTCGTATGGTTAACAGGACCCCTAGCTTCCTTATTAAATATATTTTGAAGTATAACAAATAAACAATTTTTAATAATAAATTATTTTATCTGCTAAGATTATACTTCTGACGATTAAGAATAACTGACAACACCCCTACGGGTTAGCAACGATTTTTATTAATAAATTATTTCACCCATAAAAACTAATTTATTATTAAAATTTGTTTATTTGTAACATTTCAAAATATATTTAATAAGGAAGCTATGGGTCCTGTTAACCTCCCCAGCACAATAGAATTGCTGGATAACCCATAGGGGTGTTGTCAGTTACCCTTAATCGTTAGAATCATATTCTTCGCGGATGAAATAATTTATTATTAAAAATTGTTTATTTATATCCCTTAAAAAAATGTGTAGTAAGGAAGCTCGGAGTCTTTTTAACCTCCACAGCATAATAGGATTGCTGGCTAACCCGTTGGGATGTTGTCAGTTACCCTTAATCGTTAGAATAATATTCGTCGCGAATGAAATTATTTATTATTAAAAATTGTTTATTTGTATCCCTTGAAAATATATTTAGTAAGGTAGCTATGGGTCCTGTTAACCACCCCAGCACTATAGAATTTCTGGCTAACCCATGGGGGTGTTGTTAGTTACCCTTAATCGTCAGAAGTATAATCTTAGCACATAAAATAATTTATTATTAAAAATTGTTTATTTGTAACACCAAAATATATTTAATAAAAAAAAACTAGAGGTCCTGTTTACCAATATTAACACAATAGAATTTCTGCCTAACCCATAGGGGTGTTGTTAGTTACCCTTAATCTTCAGAATTATATTCTTCGCGGATGAATTAATTTATTATTAAAAATTGTTTATTTACTTCAAAATATATTTAATAAGGAATCTAGGGATTCTGTTAACTACCCCAGTACAATAAAATCACTGTCCAACCCGTAGGGTAGTTTTATTTTACGTATATGGAGGAGATATTATTCAACTGTTTTATAGTTTATTAAAATAATTAGCTAATATATGTATGCAGCTATCTAATTTGACCCCATACATCACAAATTTGGGCACATAATCTTTTACATTGATGATTATACCTATTTTCATATTGCCGGACGATTTTACAGAACAGTAGACATACACTGCCGGGTCGCTGAGCGATGCGTCGCTACCTTCACTCCCATGAAAATTTTTGGCAAAACAAAAGCACATCTGAGATGACCCCTCAAAGACGCACCACTTGTCCCATTTAACCAAAGTCGTATCTCTTATAGTTTCCGAGATCCCAATGGTGGTCTTCGAAATCCGGACACCCTGCATATGTGTTTGCTGGGTCTGTGCAATTTTTTTGCATAAATTTCACTAGAACTTCAATCGAATACAAACAAAAAAGAAATTGTGAAATTAACAAAAAATATGTGAAATAGCTATTGTCAATTTGGCAGCATAAAATTGATATTGTCATAACTACTCGTAGTTTTTTTTTTCAAAATTTTTACTAGAAATACAATGGAATACAAACGAAATACAAACGATCTGTGATTTTTTTAAAAGAAATTATGAAAACTTTGCTGCCAGCGTGAACTTGGCAGTATAAAAATGAAATTGCCATATCTTTCGGTAGAATTTTTTTTCAAATTTTTTATTAGAAATACAATCAATTACAAACGAAATACGAACGATCTGTGAATTAAAAAAAAAAGTTCACGCACCTGTTTTATCTACATGCTGATAATAGGCTCTTTTGTCAAATAACGAATTTTTCCGTTTGTACATAAAATATTGTATATAACACGGGAGTAAAGTGTCGTTATATGCCTCAAGCGATTGCATTCCTCGGGCTACTCCCTTAGGATTCAATCTTTGCTCTCGGCAAATAATGACGATCTTTACAGCCTTGATATATAAACTACTATTATTTAAATTTTCCCGTCTACTTAACTTTTGATTATTTACTTGTCACTTTAGATCATATCAGAATAACATTCTATTTATCTTCGATCACCTTTAGGTACGGAAGGTATTGTTTTTGGTCAAAAAATTCGATGGTGAGTTTTTAATGAATAAGAACGTTTTGGAGTCCGTAGAATATGAATTTACCACTTTTACGATGATGTTTGGATGTATGTGTATGCGTGTGTATATATATATATGTGTGTGTGTGACAGTGTGTGTATGACGATCGTTCTGGATCGCATAACTCCATTACAACAATTCCAAAAATTATAATTCTTTCATATTCCTTTTTCGTACGTCCATATGAAGAGTAGATTAGATTTTGGCTAGTATTCGTTAACCGGAGGTAACCTAATTTGAAGATTTTAGCAGTTTTTCTTGAAAAAAACAGTTAAATATCATTTATTGACATTTAATGTTATTATATTTTAAAGAGTATATTATTCTTTATACAATGTGATTGCATTTTATACTTCATATTCAACAGATATAGAGGTAAAGAATTATAAAGATATTAAACTTCCTAAATCAGCCAGCTATGATAACCATGGACACTGAAAATATATTCAGATAATTTAAATTGACAGATGTCAGTATCAGTAAAATGAATATGAATGTGGCAGAGATGAGGATGTTGAGATATATGTTGAGGAAGACACGGAAAGACAGGTAAAGATTTAGAGGATAAGGCCTAGAGTGATAGATGTTTCTAGATAGATACAAAATACACGATTACATTGGCCTGAACATGTCACGAGGACAGATGAAAAATATATTGGAAGAAGAATGAATAGCTTAGTAGTAGAAGGTAGAAAAACAGAGGAAGATCAAAGATAAGATTGAAGAACTGTATTCCGGAAGACTTGAGAGAAAAGGAACTGAATGAGGACGACAGGCAAAACAGAAATGAGTGGAAGAAGAAAATGTCAATGTCAAGTACAAGTTGCAGAGTTTGTTTATGAAATAATTTTACTGGAAATATAGGATCTTTTGCAAGAAAATTTATGTATAGGGCGCGAGCAGTCACGTGACTTTGCTGACCTTGGTAAGCTGATATGGGGGCCCGTATGAAAATGTTAGCTATTAGTTATGTGCATAACTGACAAATGTCAAAAAAATTCATTCAATATTTCATGATTTTTCTTTTTTCATGTGTTTATTTTTATCAGGAGTGTGGAATTCAGTCGCCGGGAAAAGGAATCATACAATACAATACCAAAAAATTAAATTTTGAATGAAAAATTATGACATTTGTCAGTTATGGATATAATTAATAGCTGTCATTCTGATACGAGCCCCCATATCCAAGGTCAGCAAAGTCACGTGACTGCTCGTGCTCTATGGAATTTTTACATAATACCCCTGATTAGTTTGCATTCGGTGTCCAGACGGCGTCAGTATTGCATTATAGTTTTGACTTCAACTACTACATGGCCGCATTGCAACCGATAATAATTATGGTTTCTGCAATATCATATTATTTGAGCAAATTCAAACTGATTTTTTACGTTTCAAATATAATTATGTGACGTCGCACTTTAGACAACTCCATCTAGCTCGTAGATGACACTGTCGGCACCTTAGTTGTTTATAATTTTTTTTGGAAAAATGTCCCTGGCCGTCTTCTGCGATACTTCTTGGAGGAGAAGCTGGTCGCCTTTCCGAAAAAGTTCCTTTTTTTCTGCCGAAGACTGAACGTTTTACTTTTCCCATTGGCTCCACACTGTCGTGATTCGTTACCATAGTGACGACGTTATTGTCAAAGTTTTGCATCTCTTTTCCAGAAGATAGAGGACATTTTTTAGTTCTATTTTCTCGCACGGTACCACTTACTGAAAAATTCATACCTCTGAGTGTTTTCATTAGATCGTAATTGGCGAAATAATTATCAAAAATATTTTAAGGTTGGATGGTTGTTCAACGCATTGAAGCAATTCTAAAACGACTTTAGATCCTAGTGGTAAACTGATATTTTTATCATCACCACTTTTAGCATCGCAGTAAGTATCGTTATAGCAATATCCGGTAGAACTGCAGAGCATCCAGTCCTTGAACCCAAATCTTACCGGTTTTCCTTTTATAAATTGCTTGCCGGAATGGTGACCAAAATATTTAACCATGGCCTCATCTATTGAAAGGTTTTGATGAAAAATTCCCCATTGGCGAAAATTTGTATTTAGCAGATTCATCAGAGGGCGAAGCTTATACATTTTATCGGACTTATCCAGTTTAGTATTATCTGCAAAGTGAATATACCTCTTGATTTCCTGGAATCTATTTCTAGACATACTAGAAGCTACAAAAGGTACAGAAACATCTTCGTCAACACTCCAATACATAGGTTCACGCGGTAACTTGTGGTAGCCGGAAAGTAATAATATTCCTAAAAATATTTTTATTTCATTCTCGGATACGGCAAAACCATGTATATTTTTTGTGATGCGTAATGGTTTGACTATTCAACGATCAATTTTATAATTTTATCATCAAACAATCTTTCAAAAGTTTGGACTGGACTATCACACATCTTCTATCATTTCTCCTAATCGTTGTTCGTAGCCCTTGGTTCTATCAGTCATACTAATATCTACGTAACATTTCCTCCACTTAGGTTTTTCATCATTTGTACCTCTTTTTGAAATTTTATTTTTCTTGGGAAATAGTACTTATAGCGGCACATTTTCTTCACTGTCTTCAGATTCTTCAGTTCGAGGGTCTTCTGAAGTATATTGAATATGTACTTCTCCCGGAATATCATTGGGAAACGTCGAAATACTCATATCATCATCGTCAAATTTGATTTGCAGAAGAAATATCTTCCATTGCTTCTATCAAAGTTTTTAATCGTTTGCCGTAGAAACATTTTGGATCAATTGATTGAAAACCGGAATCAATGTTGAAGCAACTTTATAAAAATATTCTCAATTTATTTATACATATCTTCCCATCTTACTCAAATGGGCACGCCACTATTTCTACACGATTTTTTAAGAAATAATACAAACTAGAGTGGCCAAATGGTATAAAACAAATAAATACATACCTTTAAACCTAATTTAAGACTTCCAATAAAATATGTTAATTTGTAGTTTATACAAACGAGTTATTAAAAACACAGAATTCTGAAAGACTTGTTTCAAACTTCTTTCAATTACAAATTCCAAAAGGGCGACATCTAAGAGAAACTATTGAATACATTAGAAATAATAACACTATTCTGGACTTCCATGTTATTATTACTTTTTGTTAAATAAAGACGATGGATGTCTAGAATACTGTTATTATTTCAAATTACTTCATTCAAACGGATATTGAATACATTAGTTTAGCCGGTATTTAAGAATGTTATGGTAAAGTTAGTTCGTGGCAAAATTTCAACAGATGTTCCAGGAATATTATATTATTGTTTAAATTTAATAATTAATACAATAATACCTCTCTATAAATTAAACAGTTGGACAACTTTTAAAATTGTTGCATATACGGAAAAATAATTATTTTATTTTAACTGTTTGTTTATTTATCATGCATTGCTTTACAAACACCAGTCGTGTCCCAGTGTTCTGTAATAATAATTTTCCCGAGACCGTCAAGTGTTTTGAAAGTTCATATTTGTAGTACTAGGTATGTAAAGTTTTACTTGACTGTTTTAAATGCTGCAGTGGATATTAAACATGGATACACAATCTGTCGTTTTTTTATTGTTTTTATTGAGTCTGTTTTGATATTTAACTCGTCAATGGCACTAGTAAGTGTGAATTAAAATTCCAAAATTTTTACTTATTTATATTTCAAATACATACTTGGGTTTTCTCTCATTTTTCCGAAATATATTGGTTATTTAATAGTAAATTATTATTATTATTGTATTTTTTACTTACTATTACGTTATATCATATTTAATAATAAATTATTGTGATCCTTTCAAATTTATTTTTCTATCGCATATTGCGGTTTGTGATTCGTGCGAAAAAAACTCAGCAGTTCTCTTATTTGCCCCTCCACTGTCGTACCGAAGACCCAAACCCAAGCACCTGCCGTAACGGAAAAGTTCTTGCGCATAGAGACATCTATTGAGCATAAAATTAATTTTTCAATCCACAGGATTGACGGAAGGTAATGTGCTGACCACATCAGATTTTATATATAATGTTTTGGTTACATCGGTAGCTGAGTTCATTAGTACCTGGTGGGGTACACTGTTGAAATTATGTTTTTACAAATATCGATATTTTTATAATATTCTATAGTATTGTTTAAGTTTGTAATGTTGTTTCCTAGGGCTTCTTCTATTGTCGCTGCCATTTGTTCTCTATTATTTGTTGAGTATATTTTGGTCTTATTAGCGTGTTACATGCACGTTTCGACTTCTGTTTTTCAAAAATATACTTCTTTGTGGTTCTCTGTCATATGTTTTGCCACTGGTGTCTTATTTTGTGTTTATAACTTTGTTGAAAGTCTTTAGTATCTGATGGCGTCCACATAAACAATACATTGTCCTTTTGTTTTATTTAGTGTATTATGATTAGTATGCTTTGGATAATTAGTTGTGTGATGTACATTTTTCTAGTGTTTTATATGACACTTAGCGAGTCTAGCAATTCTGTAAATTTAGCCAGAGCTTAGCAGCTTTTCTATTTCTAAGAGTGCTGTTAGTATGCTACACTGTAAAGTTTCGGGGTAGAAACAGGGAAGATAAAACTTCAATTTAGCCGATGAATCTTCCTTTGAGTTGACTTAAGGTAGGAAAATAGAAAGATGGTAAGAAAAAGAAAAAGGTAGATAAAAATCACTTACAGGTATCTGTATTGCAATGTAAGTATTGTTAGGTATGTGCTTCTACCTTTGTAATTGTAACATGTTTAGACGTTTAAGGTTGATTCGAGCTATATACCTTATGTTAATAACGTATAACAATGTGTAAAATTTCAAAGGAATCATAAGTAAACAGTGGCAGAAATAATATGTACTAAAATTTTCAGTTTTACTATGCTTTGTAACTTTGAACGGTACTGTACATTGTTAGTACAAATCAAATTTGTCAATTAATATTATTATATTTTATAATTCCGCAGTACCTGCATAAATATTTCATTTTCTCCGATACTTATTAGAAAAAGGTTAGTAATAAACTATTGAATATACATAACATGTTACAAGATAGATAAGTAAATGTGTGAAATGCAAAACATAACAAATTACAATTGATTTAAACATGAATTGCCTATGCTCATAAAATTATAAGAAAAAGTTGATTTTTTTATAAAACATAACTGACGGTGTATAGACATCCGAAGAAAATCATCTACCACCAAGAAATTGTTCCAATTTCGGAAAAAGGTTGAAGTCAGATGGCTGTGATCTGTGATGTATATCTACAATTCAGCCAATTTTGACATGGACGCAACATTTGTTTGGGAACGTGCGTTATAGTGATGAAAAATAATTTTCTTTCTTCACAATTCCAGTCTTTTTCCCAGTAAATATTTAATCTCTTGTAAGATAGTCAATGAAGGATATCTCTTCAGCATTCCAAAAAAATGATTTCTTAACCCTTTCAATGGACACAATATTTTGCTTTTTTAGTGGCGGAGAATCACTGAGTTTCCATTGTTTGGATTATTGTTTTGACTTTGGAATATAATTATGATTCCAGCTCTCACCAAACAGCCCTGTGAAACTCGTTTGCGTTTAAGATGAGATTAAGTTTCTTTTTATATCTAAAGAGGTAAAGATATTGCTATTTTTTGGCATTTTATATTATAAATATTTAAGAACATTATTTGTACGGTTTGATTTGATTACATTTTTTTCTTCATATTCAATGTATGTGCTTGATAAAATATTAAAACGAAATCAAGTTTCATAAATCTTGCAACAGTTAGGAAGTACTATACACAGTGTGTTAAAAAAACCTAACTGGAAGTAAGCTATAAACAAAGAAACGTATGTCTGATCATTATTCAATTCAACAGTCAAGTTGTTAAAGTGTACTGGATTCAAATATAATGTTATTAACTAAATTTCTCATATAAACAATAATCTACGGGCAAATATACGACAAAAGACAAGTCCCAAAAATTTTCGTTCCTACAGTAAGTAATACAATATTTATGTTCGTATTATCTATAAAACTGAGGGTAAACGTAACTGACAATATACTCAATTAATTGCCATCTTAAATTTTATTACTTTAATAAAAAATATTTGCGAATTATTAAAGACGAAAACATTGGTCACATACAGACAATGGTTTATTTGCAAATAAATTATTGGTAAACCTAAGAAATTTTATTATAAGCAAAGTATTCAAGTTCTATACACTCTATTAATACACCATATCAAAATTTGTTGAATTGGAGTAATACTCATAGCATCCAGAAGTTTATTTATTCTTGTTTTTAATATAATTATAGGTGGTACTTTAATAAATAAATATTACTTTGCAAATAATTTTACTAAAAAAATAAAATTTAATATAGTAATTAATTGAATATATTGTCAGTTTGCTTTACTGTTGGAACTAAAAAAATTAGCACGTGTCTGTTGTCATATATTTTCCCGTAGATTATTGTTAAAATGATAAATTTAGGTAATAACATTATATTTAAATCCAGTACACTTTATTAATACAGTAGAGCGTCAATAATCCGGATTAATTGGGACCGAACCCCATCCGGATTTTTGACGTGTCCGGATTTTCGAAATGAACCAATAAAATACTTTTTGGGTGTCTTCAACACAAAATATTAGCTGCAATCGGTCATAAATTACTGTGATGTTTAGAGAAGAGGAGCGGATAAATGAAACTATTCATTATTAATAAAAATTTACATGTTTTAGTCGTTTTTTTTGCTGTATATAAACATCGTTCCTTTACAAGCAAAATTTTTTTTTCGCCAGAATCGTATCCGGATTATCGATCGTTCGGATTTTTGACGTCCGGATTATTGACGCTCTACTGTACATAAAATAAAAAAGGCCAAAAAAAGTCTTAACTATTGTAATCTAAAACTTTATTTCTTCTTGCTGTTAATATATCTTTTTCAGAGGGTACGAATACATTTGGGGTTGGGGTCGTATATATATATATATATATATATATATATATATATATATATATATATATATATATATATATATATATATATGTGTGTTTTATTTTGTAAAAAAATTCTGTAAGGATTTTTTATAAAATACATAGAATTGATGGAAGGTATTGTGTTAGCTACATCAGATTTTTTTTTATTATAAATATTGTAAGAAATGCAATTAAATGTACCATGTAGGTAGAGTTATTTTATTTTTATCGATATTAGTAAAGTTTACGCTCCGCATTTATTGTATTCATACGGGTTGTTATAATTAGAACGACAGTATATTGATTGTTAATACTCATACGTACAGTAGCGACGGATATACTAATTCACATGTGCGAGTATATTACGCGAGCTGAACATGGAATGTGCTGTGTAGCAATAGCTAATTGAGACTTATGGCATCTGTCACACATTCTATCTAGACAAGTGATGAGCTTGTAGTCTCTAGTGTAATGTATCTTTTGACGAGAAAGGTACTAAATTTAATTTGCACGCGAAAGGTGAATTGTGGTTTAATTTAAAACAGTGGTACAGCGAAAGTAAAAACTATGATTTCACTTTATGGTTATGACAATAAACTTATTAAAGATTAAACTCCGGTTGCACCAATAAGTACTTTAATAATTATTAACTACTGAAGCCTTTAAATTTAACGTAACTGTTTTGTACACAGATGTCGGTAATGATGATGATATATTGTATCGTGCGGGCGTTTACCAAGCGTCGTCTCACAAGCACTCATTTCCGGCGTGGAGAGTGCACCAAAGGGGTCAATTCTGTGCCATTTAAAATTAGAAATATTTGGCGTTATTGGGGATTGAATCCGGTTTCCCAGATTCGCGACCAGACACTCAAGCACGCGACCACGAGACTCCATAGGGTATGTGTATAGCAATTAAATGGCGGGAGGTATTGTGTTGGTCACATCAGGTATTTTTTATTTTTAATGTATCATTTTAGTAATGAAAAAGTATTGAAATACTAAGTAAAGTAATACTTCATGTACGTTTTTATCTGTTTGCAGTATCAGTACAAAGTATTTTTTATGACAACAATTAAAATATGATAAAATTATCGAATTTGGGTATACCATTCTCATCTAATAAGACAGTTAAAGTAGCCCAATAATTTCAAAGTCCTATATACCTATTTAAATAAATAGTATATTGCGGAACAAGTGCATGAAACTGTCTGTCTACATGTGTGCATAAAAGATTTGACGCATAGAAAATGGGTTAAAATAAACTTCAAAATATATACATTGCACTTTACGCATTGCTATTAAAAGTCAAACTTCTCGTACTGCATTAATACTACTACACAATTTGGAATAGAAAAATTCTTTACTTATTTAGTTTTTCACTTAAAGCATTACATCTTAATTTGTCTTTATTTACATCTTCAATAACTATACGATTAAAATTTTAGATAGCGAAAACCGTAGTTCCTATACGAGTACATGTTCAAACCCGTGTGTTCGCAGGAGTGCACAAAACACACAGCAATATGTTATTGTATAGGGGTGAAGTATTTAGAATTTAAAGTAATAATAATAATAATAATAATAATAATAATAATAATGATAATAATAATAATCATATATTTGCTTATGATAAATATCAATACAAGTATGTGATTGGCAACAAATATAGTTTCAGAATATAAAGACAATTTGTAAATTAGCTATTTTAGTTATTGGAAAAACACATGATAATAAAAGTGATACTATTACAACATACATTTCATTCGTTATATATAAAGAATCTTATCTTCAAAGAAGTGTTGACAAAATTGTAAATGACTTGGATTTTCCCTTCATCGAGCTCGGAGAGCAAGGCTTGTGTACGATTCTGTGGTGGAACGTTGGCGATGTATTTCTTACGGCATTCTTCCCTTGGTGCACACTTTAAGGGGCAGACGAATAGCACGCGTTGAAGATCGTCTTGTTCATATGTATTGCATAGAGTGCATATTTCTGCGTGACAGAATGTGTACAGAAAACCATTGTGGTAAATATTAGGAATGACGAATTCCGATAATTTTGGTACCCGGGTACCTGAAACAACTACCCGGATAGTACCCTTTACCCGTTAATTACCCGATACCCTTTAATATTCCGATAGCCTTTAATTACCCGATATCCTTTAATTACCCGATATCCTTTAATTACCCGATACCCTTTAATTACCCGATACCCTTTAATTAACCAGTATCCTTTAAGCCCATATAACTCGTTAATTAGCAGTTACCCTTTATAATAGTAGTTTACCTTTTTAATAAAATTCATTATTATTGTTTACATATAAATTTATTAAATAAGAACGTAATACAAATAAAATAATGTGTCTATAATGGCCGGTTGCACAAACGTAACTTAAATATTAAACTTGGCTTAAACTGACAATATTACATCGGAATAAAATGTCAAATGAATTGCGGTTAAAATTTCGATTTGCATTTTTTTATTTAAACCTATTTTAAAATTAAGTCTTGTTGCAAAACTGGCCATTAAAAACATAACATAAATAAAATTCATTATGGTATAGTAACAAAAAATAAAATAACTTTTTTTATACATAATACGAATTTAGTTAAGCTTAAGATTAGGAATAACTAATATTTCTATTAGCAAATACCAACATAGATGATGTATCTGCGCTCAGTCTTGCTCTTCTTTTATATAGGGTATTTAAAGGGTAACGGGTAATTAACGGGCAGCGGGTATATATCGGGTAATCGGGTAAGAAATTTTATACCCGGGTACATTATTATCGGGTAGGTTCCGGGTACCCGGGTACTCGTCGTCATTCCTAGTAAATATGTAAATTACTGGAACTTGATGTACGGATTTGGCCTATTAAGCGAGCAAATTTATATGGGATGTTGAAGGAAAGAAAAGAGTTTGAGTAGTAATACTGTTTGAAGTAGGGATTGTAGGAGGAATTAGCTATTCTATGGGTGTCTGTGGTCATAAGGAAGTAATTATAATATAATAGGATGTTAGGAATTTGTTGTTTGAGCATCATGGAATTTTGTTGACTCCAAATTTCGTAAAAGATTGTTTTATTTAGGATAGTTTCTCTAAGTAAATCTTTTCTGCCTTTCTACAGAGATATTTGTCTTTTCTCCAAGTTTAATTAAGGCATTGTAGCATATTTTTACAAATCTGTAGTCCGGCATTATCCAAATTTTATACCACCAGGTTAATATCTTTTTGATGATTTTTAGTTCAAGTTTATTTTGACCAGTTTTGATTGCACTTTTTCCAATGCTTCGAATTGGTTTACAGCCCATATTACACTTGCGTATAAAGCACTGGAAAGTACTGTGGTTTGCTTTTTGTAATTGCAAATCCACGTTGTTATAAATAAATATAAATAAACCCGATGGACTAAAAGTAACGCCTAGGGAAGTGTATGAGTTTTTAGTGTTTATTTCATGTCCTTGACAAGTATAAAATTTATTATTTGCTACAGGGCGCCCTTGGTGAAAATGCAAAATATTCGTTTTACTGGTATTTATTTCACAGCTATTTGCATAGTAGTTTGATTATAGATATTTTTCAGGAACCTAGTAACTTTTCCACTCACTCCAAGATGAAATATTTTTTGCCAGTTTTTCATGAGGTACTGAGTCAAACGCCTTCCGAAAATCAAAGAATATAGCATATGTGCCAGTTTTGTGTGTTAACATCCTTGACTGCACAATTGTTGTGAAAACAAACAAGTTATCTACGCAAGATCTATTTTTGCGGAATCCGGATTGGAATTCAGGAAGAATTTTGTTACTCTCTGACCATAGTTGTAAGCGGTTATTTATTATGAATGTTAGTAGCTTTGTAATTGTATTCAAAAGAGCTAATCCCCTGTAATTGGTAGGGCACTGTAGATTCCCTTTTTTATGTAACATACATAATTTTATCCTTGTCAGATCTTTCGGAAGTGTTTAATTTTCGAAATAATTATTGAGCATGTTTTTGAGATGTATTTTTCCATTTGATGGTAAGTATTGGAGTTGTTTATTAATGATGCAATTGAAACCTGGAGATTTGTTTGGTTTTAGTTTTGATAGCGCAAAATTTATACATACATAGTAATTTCGCCATCTAAATACGGGTGTTTTACATCTATGAATGTGAGATCATAATATATTTTTTCAACCGTACCATTGTTTAAAGTAAGTAAGCCAATCTTCCGAAGCAATTTGATTAATTTGGATTTTCCTTGGAGAAAGTGATTTCATTATTTTCCAGAATTCAGCTTGATTCTTTACAGTCTCTAGCTTATTATGTATTTCCTGATTATAATTTCTTTTTACTTCCTTGTACGTAAGTAAAGGAAGTATTGTAATCGCGAAAAATTTCGGTTTTCAGATTTCAGCGGAAATATTTATTTTGATCATCCCTGAATCCATTTTGACTAATTTCGTCGTGACGTCTGTACGTACGTACGTATCTCGCATAACTCAAAAACGGTAAGTCGTAGAAAGTTGAAATTTTGTATTTAGGACTCCTATAACATCTAGTTGTGCACCTCCCTTTCTGGTTATTACACAATTTCCAGAAGTGGCACTTTACATGAAGCCTATAATAGATATTAATGAAAAACTGTTTTAAAATATAATCCAAAACTTTTCATATTTGGTATACAAGACTTTTATGTCAATCGAAATAACATAATAGATTTTGGTTAAAATAGGCTAACCGGAAGTGGTACATTACTTGAAGTTGTTAACAGTTTTTCTTGAATAAAATGATTTTATTTTGATTTTAGAAATAAATGCTTCAAATAAAAGTTTTAGAGAATTAATTTCTGCGTCTAGCACATCAAGTATTATTAAATTAGCCCTTTGTATAAGCGAAATATGTAAATTTAAAAATTATATACTTTTTTTGTTTTTGTAATAAAGCTTGCTATGGATTAGGACAAAAAAAATGTTCATGTCAAATTACGTTAAATACGTGCAATTTTATGATTCGTACAATAACAGATATAATATTTTTATTGTGAAATTAGTCATATTCATTGTTGTAATCAAATATTTCTTTGTTGTTATCAAAACTATCTTTAAAAAGAACCGGGTTAGATTATGGTCGCTATATATCTTACCGTTTTGAAGTTAAAATTAATATTTTGTAATTTAGTTCGAGGTTTTCGGAGACAAAATGTATAGTATTTAATAGATTTTCATATGTATGGGAGAAATTATTGTTTTTTATATGTTGCTATATTTCGCACCAGTATTGGTAAGATTTTGTATCACACCAAACAGTTTTTGTTAGCTTTATGTGACTTAGATCGTTATTTATTATTGGACTATGCTTGAAGAATATGTCTGTTAAAGATAGTTATTAAATGGTCAGATATGAGAATATCATTACAAACTTAAAGTATTTTAGTTACTTTAAATACTTTTGAATACTTTAGGTACCAAAAGTACTTTTTATGAAAAAATGTGTTTGAAGTACAGTACTAAGTACTAGTTTTGAAATGTATTTTAAGTAATGTATTGTAAATTCTGGATGTACTTAACGTAACAGTACATTTACTTTAAGTATTTCCCAGTTCTGCATAGTATATGAAAAATATATTGCTATTTGTATTCTAATTTCTTTGTACCTATATTGTTTCCTAATTTCACTTAAAGTTTAAAAATAAATCTTGAATTGTTTCGTAACAATAAATATTTATTTCATTATATCTACATATTTGTTTTTACATTTTTATATTTAACTCCTCAAGCCGTTTATATACAGGGTGTTTGGCGTAAGTCCGGCACCACGAATATTTCGTTTATTTTGAGAGATACAAAAAAATGTTAAGAAGCAAAGTTAAACTAGACAAAGGGGCTCATAATATGATCATAGCAGAAATTTTGTATCACTTCCGGTTTTAGCGGAAATGGGTACAACTTTAAAACTAGCATAGGGAATCGCTATTTTTATATATTTTTTCAGAATGTACATAAAATTTTCTTCACAATGATACCAAATTATCATAGTTTTACTTTAACCATTCTCAAAATATGTATTCATAAAATTCCATACAAAATAAAACATAGCACGCTATGAAAACAATTTTATTATGTTATAACATTCTGACACGGATCCTCATATCTGCTTGCCAAGGCTAACAAAGTCACATGACTGGTCGCGCACTATAAGTAACGAATTTAACATTTCTTGTGCATACAAATAATTGAAATTGTATCACTTCTTTCGTTCTGAGGAATTTTGTCCTACTCTTCTAATATGTTCAAAATTCTTCAAATTCATTGACAGTATTAGCGGTATTTCCTAACGATATATGTAATATTAACATACCTATAATTTAAATACATATTTAATTAATAACAATAATATATATTAAATATATTCGTACCTCCCAGAAAAATCTGACTTTTGACACTGAAATTTTGCATTTATCTGTAAATTACAAACATTTGAATATCTCAACTCTTTTTTAGGCAACGAGATTTATTACAACAGATTATTCTATATTATTAAACTATATCTCCAAATCTATACAAGATATAACAAAAAAATAATTGTGTCACAGTGAGAATTAAATTTTCTTTAATATTACCAAGAAAAATTTTCAGAAAATAATATTTAGAAGATTATTTTTCAAGAATCTGCTACTTCTGGTTGTCCAATTGGTACCAAAAGCTTTTCAGCTCTTCCCATTAATGTCCGATTGGGAAATACGTAGTTAAACAAATATTGACTTATAGTTTTTGAGTAATCGTCCTTCCAACATCCCACACACATACACACACATACATCCATCCACACACACACACACACACACACACACACACACACACACACACACACACACACACACACACAGACATCATCGTAAAAATGTTAAAATCGGATTGTAGGGACCTTAAAACACACACACACACACAGACATCATCGTAACCATACAATCCGATTTTAACATTTTAAAACGTGCTTAATCATTAAAATCTGGATAAGTAATTTTTAGCATAAATCCAACACCTCTCTTATTGAGAGGTAAAAAAATCCGGAAAGAATCAATGCTCTGGGGAGATTATAAGTGAAAATATTTTGTTTTAAAGTAAAGCGAAATGAACAAAAAAAAATTCAGATTGTCATAAAAAATTAACATTACCCAATATGATAAATTATCACCAATGAATAATAAAAATTAACATTTCAATCTGTTATTGTTACATTGTTAAATTTTTATTCTTTTTCTAAATAGTCAACTTAAAGTTACGTTAAAATGTTGAAATACGTATTTTTGAAAAAAAGTGACACACTCGCCTTCGTGAAATAAGAGTATACTTATTACTCTTGTTGCAGAAATAACTATTGTCTATATTATTAGATTATATTTATTCTTGCCAAATTGGCTTAGAATCTACATTTTATATTTTACAATAATTGGTAATAAATCATATTGAATTAACCCCCCGTTTCTTGAAGACTGCTTTTATCCAGTCTTGTCCTGACCCTACGTCGTCTAACAGCACCTTTCCATTTCTTATTTGGTTTCAAGGTTTGATTTAGTTTGTTCCGATTCCGCAATACCGTTTCAGAACGCTGCTGTTCATATTTTATATTTCAAATTTAATTTTTCAAATAATTTTAAAATAATACAAAGTATTTACGTACCTAGAAATATTTATTTACATAAAATATAATTTGTATAGAAACGTTTCAACATTAGTAATTACAATAGTTATTTACATACTAAGTGCGGGAAGACATTCATCCCGCATGAGCGCTTATTTGAGGCACGAGCGAGCTTGCGGGCGAGGGCTTCATTTGCGCGAATGCTTGGATGACGTCTTCCCGCAAGAAGTTTGTACAATACTTTTTGTAACGAACAAAATCATTATTAATAGAGTATAAATGTCAAGATAATTGTACAAAATTCGCAAATATACAGGTAAATAGCACAGCAGCAATTTCATAGCAACGGTTGTTAAGTAAATTGTTGATTTCGGAAACATAATTGTTTGCATATTTTTTCAGATTTAAAAGTTGTCAAAATGTCTGATATTTCTTGTATGCCTCCAGAAATTTAAGGCTGGAGACAACGAATAAACGCTTTTTTAACTTATCATAATGGCAAATGTGTTAATTCACCTGTAATTCAGTATGTAAATAACATATAAACTAAATTAAGCAGAAGTTCTAACACATATTGTATGTTGTACTTACCAACTTTTCAAATAATTAAATAAAGAACAATGTCCGGCACATGCCTCTATTTTACTGGTAGTTTATCAGTGTAAGTGTAATATCTGATAATTTAAATTTAAGGTTATGTACTATTTTGATATTGGACAGATTGTTCTCAAACAGATTGCACTGATGGTAGGCAAATTGATTATTTATTAATAAATTATTTATTCTGATTGGTTTTTAATGCTTGAAAATCGTCAATTTTCGAAAAATTTATAAACTATATTTTTTCTCGTTTCATTCTTTTAATTGCTAATAGATAGCGCTAGTAGTATTAAAATGTCAAAATTAGCAATGAAATTTCTAATTTAAGAGCATTGTGTACACTTTGCTCTAGTACTGCGCTCATCGGTGAGGCACGAGAGGGGTAGACCGCGTGGACATAATAGGCGTGGCCTATTATGGAAATCAAACAAACAGCACAGTCAAATATTCCATATGGTTCAGTGCGTTGAGCGTTCCGTTCACAGACCAAAAGTGCCCGTTTAGAAACAGAGTGAAGCGCTCGGAAGTCGTCGAAATATCCTCTCGAGGTTGGGAAAATAACACGAAAGACTAGAAAGTAACATAATAGATTGAAAAATTTCTGCTACATCGAAATATGAAGAAAAATATTTAATCAAGAAATGAAAAGTACAGTAAAAATGCAATATTCATCACCCTTTTCTTTTCGGTGGAAAAGTTAAACATTTTTATTGTGTATCCAGTGATGTAAGATTTTTTAGAGTTCATAAAGACAAATAAAGAAGAACTTATAAAAAATATGCAGGTGTCCTATCTTAAAAGAACCAATTAATTTCTCGCTTATTTATCCATTTATTTACATAACTTGATTTATACAAAAACAGATATTAAATAATAGTGGTTACTATTTTATGATATCAATGTCGGTTGTAGAGCAATTAATAGCAACTTTGTAATTTCAAAAAATGTAACTTACTATTTTTTCATAAATTTGAAAAATAAGCAAAATTTACATTCCAATGATGCTACTAAACAAAAAACAATCCATATTTAAATAATAAAAAAATGGCAGGCATTTGACATAATGGTTCGAAGAACGCTAAAATAGTAGATCATGTAAAAAAAAAAATAATAGTTAAGCTACTGTTATTATGCTGTTATTACAATTTTAATAAAAGTTAAAACTGTCATTTCTAATTTAAGGAAAGTCATTCTGAGGAAAGTTTAATATAAAAATAAAACAAGTATTTTTTAATTATTTGTATGGGATTTTACTATTTTGTTATTGCAAAGCCTCCTATTTCAGCCTATCTTAAGGCATATTTCAAATACCCGTCACTTTTAAAAACAATAAGGAAACAGTTACATAAAACAATTTTCTTGCGCAATTTTTGGATTTTTTTTTCTCGATGGTATCTAATATGTATTTTGGTTCACGTACAGACAATGATCTTGTATGTCTTGGGTAAACTAATTCGGGAAGTAAACAATTCATATAAAAAAACCTAGTTTTGAAACTATTTCATTCCAGAAATCATCTTCGTTTCTATGTTTGTTAGCGAACAACCAAATTGTGGAGCATGATTTGATATTTTATAAAGTTTTTGTAACATATATGTAGCTTAAATTTACAATTTTTCTAACGCTCATCTCAAATTTAAAATCACTATTTGATGTTTGTATATTCATTTCGGCTACATTTTCCTGCAAAATTAAGTATGTATGTATATACTGCCGAATATATGGCGGAAGAAATTAATAAAAACAAAAAACTAGTTCATTATCTACATATGTTTTGCAGTCTTCGCCTTCATTGTAATTTCGAATACTCAAAAGTATTGCATTCTGCAATACTTTCCTCAACCATGCCTTCGCCTTCAATGTAATTTTGAATACCTACTCAAAATATTGCATTCTGCAGTACTTCCCTAAACCATGCCTTCGCCTTCATTGTAATTTCGAATATTCAAAATATTGCATTCTGCTGTACTTTCCTCAACCATACCCACAACTGTTTCATTTCGAGTAAAAGGAATATTTTAGCTTTTGGTGTCAAAAAATATAGAGAAACAAAAAAAATGTAACTATAAAAATTTTCCGCCCGAAATTAAATTTGGCTAGTTTTTAAATGAATGCATTACTTATATAAAGTTTATTTATACTCATATATCAATTTACCCTATATTCGTATCTTGAAACGAAATTTCTTGAGGAATATTTGAAGATAAAATATTCCAAGAGCTTTTTTAACCATATGTGCTAAATTCAGTTTTCTACATCTAAGAGAAAAAAAAGATTATACATTATAAAATTAACTTTAATAAATACCTAGACACATGCAAATTACCGAAAATCGGTCACTTTAATATGTTGAGAGTGAAGATTTGTTGTATGATGTAGATGTTAGTATTTTCGGGTTTTTGCTAACTAAGTGGGACATGTGTGATTTTATGTATGTATTTTCTAAATTTTTAGATTTTTTGCGTTTTGCACTTAATTGCATACGCTTTTTAGTTCCGAAACGTTTACCCATTGTTGCGACTGCGAGAAGCTAACACTGTCGCACAAAACATGCATATTTGATACACATCAATTTATTTGATCCACTGTAAATCTCAAGGACAGCTCAATGTTTCTCAAACACTCCGCTAGGGGCAGTAGTGCACGAGACAAAAATCTTTCCAATTTACGTCATGTAGGACATTCGTTGTACCATTAAATTTTTGAAACTGAAAGCATTAATCAATTTTTCAAATACATGTACATGTTGACGAAGGTTCATTTTATGTTGATGTTATGTTATTTTTCTAAAAAAGTTTACAAATTGTGCAGAAATGCACATTAAATATGCACAAATTGAATTGATTATAATATTGCAAAAATTTAATAATTCAAAATTATATTATTGAACTAACATAGAGCCAACCTTTATCTTTTAATTGCACTTTGGTTTATTATTTTATTTATTATAGTTTTTGTGTAAAATGGGTTCGCGTACACCATGTTTTCAACGTTCACGGCAGATGTACACAATGATCTTAATTTAGATAATTTTTATTCATTCAACTAATTTTCTTCAATTATCTTGTTCTTATATTAAATTTGTTGTAATGTGTAAAAAAATTAAAAATATAAATAACGCTTTTAAGCTACTCGATCAAAATACTTTCCATTGAAACACTAGTGCGCGAAAGTAAAACAATAACGGGAATATGGCCTTTCGGATTGTGAGTTGGCTGCGGGAAACATTAGTTTTTCTACAGTCTACATAGAAAGTAGCCATTTGCGCTCTCTTTTGTTAACGCAAAATGTCACTTTGCCGCTCTAGCGCGACAAAGTAGAAAAAACGCTCGCTGTCCAAATTTCGAAGTATACAATGTTGAGAAATGTCACTTCTTAATGGAAACGTTTAGTCAGGAACTAATGGCACTGTAGTGACACATTTACCACCTTTACAAATCAATCTGACATATAACTGCTCTGTCGGTATATTACATAACCAAAAAAGAATGCCACACTATTGTGAAAATAAAATAGAGCATTCATTTACAAAAACGAAAGTGTAAAATGTTTAGATTAGATTGAAGGAAAAGGTCAAGAAGAATGGGAGATAACGATAAATTAAAATTAAATATAAAAGACGTTTTTTCTTTATATTAATCCTTATTAATTGAGTAGCAGTGTAAGTACAAAGTGTACATTTTATTATTTTTTGTTATGGTAGCGACTGTAGAAAAAATCTTGTGTGTGTTTCGAGCGCAAATGGACATTGTCGATTTCGAGAGAATGCCGCGCTCCTGCGTCGCGCGGCAACAACCTCTCAATCGACAATGTCCTATTTTGCGCTCTTAATACACAAATAGCTATTCTAGGTAGTGAGTACGAAAATAGTATATTGTATAACTAGTGCTGAAAGTTGGATATTTCATACGAGTGTGAAGTTTGAGCCACGAGCCGGAGGCAAGTGGTTTAATCACACGAGTGTGAAATACCCTTTCAGCACGTGTTGTACACGATATTTTTCCTACGACCACAATTTGTTGAATTGACATTGACTTTATATACATATATACAGGATGTCTTCTTTAAAACAACCAGTGTTTTTTGGGTAAACTATGACTTAAGAGAAAAATGTTAAATTCAAAATGTAATCAAGAATAAGGGGCTAATAAAACAGTAATACAGACAGAGACAGACAGACAGACAGACACAGACAGACAGACACAGACAGACAGACACAGACAGACACAGACAGACAGACACAGACAGACAGACAGACACAGACAGCCAGACAGAGACAGCCAGACAGAGATAGACAGACAGAGACAGACAGACAGAAACAGACAGAGACAGACAGACACAAACAAACAGACGCAGACAGACAGACACAGACAGACATAGACAGACACAGACAGACAGACACAGACAGACAGACACAGACAGACAGACAGACACAGACAGACAGACACAGACAGACAGACACAGACAGACACAGACAGACACAGACAGACAGACACAGACAGACAGACACAGGCAGACAGACACAGACAGACAGACAGACAGACACAGACAGACACAGACAGACAGACAGACACAGACAGACACAGACAGAAAGACACAGACAGACAGACACAGACAGACACAGACAGAAAGACAGACAGACAGACACAGACAGACAGACAGACACAGACAGACAGACACAGACAGACAGACACAGACAGACAGACAGACAGACACAGACAGACAGACAGACACAGACAGACAGACACAGACAGACAGACACAGACAGACAGACACAGACAGACAGACACAGACAGACAGACACAGACAGACAGACACAGA
Organism: Harpalus rufipes; assembly: GCA_951394225.1. Lineage (NCBI taxonomy): Eukaryota > Metazoa > Arthropoda > Insecta > Coleoptera > Carabidae > Harpalus > Harpalus rufipes. The sequence goes on along the minus strand of OX596282.1, from coordinate 25,237,456 downwards.
CAGACAGACACAGACAGACAGACACAGGCAGACAGACACAGACAGACAGACACAGACAGACAGACACAGACAGACAGACACAGACAGACAGACACAGACAGACAGACACAGGCAGACAGACACAGACAGACAGACAGACACAGAAAGACAGACACAGACAGACAGACATAGACAGACAGACACAGACAGACAGACACAGACAGACAGAGATAGACAGACAGACAGACAGACAAAAACAGACAGACGCAGACAGACAGACACAGACAGACAGACACAGACAGGCAGACAGAGATAGACAGACAGAGACAGACAGACACAAACAGACAGACGCAGACAGCCAGACAGAGACAGCCAGACAGATACAGCCAGACAGAGACAGACAGACAGACACAGACAGACAGACAGACACAGACAGACAGACACAGACAGACAGACACAGACAGACAGACAGACAGACACAGACAGACAGACAGACAGACACAGACAGACAGACACAGACAGACAGACACAGACAGACAGACACAGACAGACAGACACAGACAGACAGACACAGACAGACAGACACAGACAGACAGACACAGACAGACAGACACAGACAGACAGACACAGGCAGACAGACACAGACAGACAGACAGACACAGAAAGACAGACACAGACAGACAGACATAGACAGACAGACACAGACAGACAGACACAGACAGACACAGACAGACAGACACAGACAGACAGACACAGACAGACAGACACAGACAGACAGACACAGACAGACAGAGATAGACAGACAGACAGACAGACAAAAACAGACAGACGCAGACAGACAGACACAGACAGACAGACACAGACAGGCAGACAGAGATAGACAGACAGAGACAGACAGACACAAACAGACAGACGCAGACAGCCAGACAGAGACAGCCAGACAGATACAGCCAGACAGAGATAGACAGACAGACACAAACAGACAGACGCAGACAGACAGACACAGACAGACAGACACAGACAGACAGACACAGACAGACGCAGACAGACAGACACAGACAGACACAGACAGACAGACAGACAGAGATAGACAGACAAAAACAGACAGACGCAGACAGACAGACACAGACAGACAGACACAGACAGACAGACACAGACAGACAGACACAGACAGACAGACGCAGACAGATAGACAGAGACAGACAGACAGAGACAGACAGACAGAGACGGACAGACAGACACAAACAGACAGACGCAGACAGATAGACAGAGACAGACAGACACAGACAGACAGACACAGACAGACAGACACAGACAGACAGACAGACAGACACAGACAGACAGACACAGACAGACAGACACAGACAGACAGATACAGACAGACAGACACAGACAGACAGACAGACACAGACAGACAGACACAGACAGACACAGAGAGGCACAGACAGACACAGACAGACAGACAGACAGACACAGACAGACAGACACAGACAGACAGATAGACAGAGACAGACAGACAGAGACAGACAGAAAGAGCTAGACAGACAAACAAATAGACATCTGCAACTGTCAAACTTTTAATAGTTATTTAACTATCAAGTGTGTTAATGAGGGCGATTAATGATCGAGACATTTTAACGCGTGAGCGTAGCGAACGCGTTAATTGTTGAGATCATTAATCGCCAATTAACACACGTGTTAGTTACAATATTTTTTCGTTGACCGTATCTTACTTAAATGGAAAATCTAATTTTATTCCATGACAAATTTTTTTAGGTTAGTAATGGTTTACCGAACGTCAAATTGTACGTCAGAAAATCAATAAGGTTTGTCATCAATTGTTTTCAGTGGATGTGTTCAGTTTACTTAATCCTAGACGACACAAGCGTTTTTTATGTTATTTGAGGAATTTTATTCTTTCAAATTCATTTTAAAGGTATGCTACGTGAATATATACCTAGCTAGTAAGTGTCAAAGCATGACTTTTAATTCTGTCTACCTTTTTGCTACATCTTAGCGTTAGCAATATATGCTGTGTTCCATGTGGTGAACGCACCCAATAAATCGTTTATTAATAAAAAATCATGCATTAATAGGGGTCATTAATGAATGATTTTCTACACATTAAGATAACCTATTAACAAACGGTCGACGGAAAATACAATTTTTTAGATTATTTCGCTCAGTTATCGTAGCGTGTGATAAAATCATATCACACAGTTGCGGACGCATCTGATTGGCTAACGAGCTTTCTTATCACACAGCATTGCTAGTGATGTGCAATGACCAACTTTCAGTAATAGTTTAGCGTGTGAATTTATGTACTTTTCGTAGTGGTCGTCGGAAAAGAATATATTATTTTAAAATAAAAACTTAATTTCATTAAAAGCATACTTTGAGATAAATGTCACTTATATAACGGATTATATTTTATTATCCTCTGACTCGTACTTTCTCATAAATTAAAATAATCATTTCATCAATCGTTACATCACCTCCCGCGTATGTGCCTCATTGGTACTCAGGTGCAAATGAAGTTTTATGCAACAATCGTCGAAGTGTATACTTCATATTCAATAGATATAGAGTTAAAGAAATTAAATTTTATAAATCAGCCAGCTATGCTAAACATGGAAACTACTAATATATTCATATAATTCAAATTGACAGATGTCAGTATCAATAAAAAGTAAATTAATGTGGCAGAGATGAGGTTGTTGAAGTAGATGTTGGGGAAACACGGAAAGATACGGTAAGAAAATAACTCTAGTGTTACAAGTTTCTAGAAAGATACAAGAAAGACATTACATTGGTATGGACATGTCATAAGGAGAAATGAAGAATTATATTGGAAGAAGAATGAATAACTTAGTAATAGGAGGTTGAAGAAACAGAGGAAGACCAAAGATAAGATGGAAGGACTGTATTGCGAAATTAGAGAAAAGGAACTGAAGGAGAACGACACGCAAAAATAGCGACCCCTAACGAATGGGAAAAGCTAAAGAAGAAGAAGATGTCAGCGTCAAGTGCAATTTGCGTAGTTTGTTTATGAAATAATTTTACTGGAAATTTAGAATCTTTTGCAAGAAAAATGATGTATGAAATTTATACATTATACACGGGATTGACGGAAGGTATTGGGCTGGCCACAACAGATTTTTTAGATGATATCTTATTACGTACCTCGATGGTTAGTAAAAAATGTCCTAACCAAGATGAGGCTGCCGGCTCCTCAGGGAGAAGGGGTGGTTCAATATGATGGGCGCCACGTGATCGGACAAGCTGCCCTCACCCTCTAGACCACGGTAGTGTGAAGGACAAATAAAACTAAGGTGCTTAACGCAAAGGAAAACCTGCAAAGTTTGTTTGAGAGGGAATCCTTGGGTAGTTTTGGTAATAATACTCAAAATTAAATTAAGTGAAATATATATTGAATGAAAAGATGGCAAATAATTGATACAATGTAATATAATAAGCATAAAGAGAAACCAAATAAAACAAGGACAACGGATGTTCGCGACGCCAATACAAAAAAATCTGATGTGGACACCACACGACTTCCTTGTACGATTATTAAACTATACAGATTTTTTTAATAAATAAATTACAAAATATTAATTTTAACTTCAAAACAGTAAGATATATAGCGACCATAAAGGGAGTTTTTATAGAGAGTTTTGATTACAACAAAGAAATATTTGATTACAACAATGAATATAACTAATTTCACAATAAAAAATATAATATTTGTTATTGTACGAATCATAAAATTGCACGTATTTAACGTAATTTGACATGAACATTTTATTTATTTTTTTGTCCTAATCCATAGCAAGCTTTATTACAAAAAAATAATTTTTAAATTTACATATCTCGCTTATATAAAGGGCTAATGTAATAATACTTAATATGCTAGACGCAAAAAATAATTCTCTAAAACTTTTATTTGAAGCATTTATTTCTAAAATCAAAATAAAATCATTTTATTCAAGAAAAACTGTTAACAACTTCAAGTAATGTACCACTTCCGGTTAGCCTATTTTAACCAAAATCTATTATGGTATTTCGATTGACATAAAAGTCTTGTATACCAAATTTGGATTATATTTTAAAACAGTTTTTCATTAAAATCTATTATAGGCTTCATGTAAAGTACCACTTCTGGAAATTGTGTAATAACCAGAAAGGGAGGTGCACAACTAGATGTTATAGGAGTCCTAAATACAAAATTTCAACTTTCTACGGCTTACCGTTTTTGAGTTATGCGAGATACGTACGTACGTACGTACGTACAGACGTCACGACGAAATTAGTCAAAATGGATTCAGGGATGATCAAAATGGATATTTCCGCTGAAATCTGAAAACCGAAATTTTTCGCGATTACAATACTTCCTTTACTTACGTACAAGGAAGTAAAAAATCTGATGTGGCCAGCACATAACCTCTCGCCGTATATTTTACCTGGCTCTATTCATAAAGCAAAGGATATTTTTAGAAATACAAATAATATATTCATATAAGTCTATGACGTATAAACTTATTTATTATTCAATAAGAGCATTTCTCAACATAAAACAATTTTCACATGTACATGTATTTACAAAATCTATAGGATATTTTACCATAAATTATGTACAATAAATTACAAAGTAGAGTTTACCATATATAAATCTTAGGCTGGTATCAGGGATTTTCAATTCAAACAACGTTCTTGTTTACTTTCTCTTCATATTCTTCTTGTAAAAACATTAATTTTGGGCGATGTAAAATGTATAATCTGAATTGTGCATCTATTCTTACATATCTTCTTTTACATTTTATTTTTTCATACATGTATCTAAATAACACTAATTCCCTTTAATAAAGTGATGGATAGATTGCACTCCGATTATTTTCTTATATCGATGTGTAATACTGTCAATATTTACAACTTACTTGAGAAGAATTTGATAGCTTTTTCGCAGTTCAATGTTACTCTAGCTACAGTGATGGTGTACATTGTCCCATAATGTTTGAAACAAATTTAAATCCTTCAACTTAGACTTGTCACCTCCACAATAGTCACAGATCAAGAATTAAGAGATTCTCCAAGTACATTTTTCTTTCATTACTCATTATTTCGATGAGATACAATTTTTCTGTATTTTACGTTGCAGATTGGAAACCATCTTCACTTTCACCTTGTATTTATAACATTTCAATATCGTCTTCCTTCGAGCTGTATTCTCGCTTATATCTGTTCTTTACATTTATATTTTTTATATATAAATTCATTCTATTAAGAAATTTTGTTCTACTCTTCTAATTTTTCGAGATGATTCAAATTAATTGTTGGCATTTAACAGTATTTCTGAAGGGTATGTGTAATATACCTATAATTTTTAATATTTAACTATTAATACAATTAGAAAAAATATAATGTATGTACTTCCCAGAAAAATCTTCAGTAATGTCTCCGGATTTCTGACACTGACATTTATGTCAGTTACAAACATTCAAATTTTCAACTATTTTCCATGGCATTCTTTCAGCTGTAAAATTTATTACAACAGATTATTTTATATATTATGATTCCTATATTCCTTTTGATGCTTCTTCACATCTATTTAGATGCACCATACCTTCTGTCATGTGTGCCATTTCATGTCCCAAGGTTAGCTTCAACACAAGGCGGATCGTTTCGCCTACCCATAGCACGTAGTTATTTTGCAGCGCTCACCTGTTCACTTAATGTGCCTCAATGCTGACAAATTGTATAAAGATATAGTATTCATGTAATTATATACTCATATCTGTTAACTTATCTTAATTTTGTTATGTTTATTGTAATACTTATTCTATTACTTTTCGTATTAATTTTACCCTGTAATTGGCCTGCTGTTGGGTAAATAAATATATTATTATTATATCTTTAGTTTAAATGTAAAATAAGTGACTGGTTAAAATTAATAACTTGTACGCAAGCTATCCACTCAAAATACCAACAGAAATGAAAACTGATCACAGTATCATAACATTAATATTGTATATACACATAAAAATTTCAAAATATTTTTTTATTTTTTATAATCTTGAATAAGAGATTTCAGCATGTTGGCGAGGGCCCACCACTGACCCTAGAAACAATTTTTTAAATATAATGTTAGTTTTTAATTTATGTGAACATATTTCTTACTCTTCGCCCTCGCCAATTGCCCCTTCGTCCTCTCCGCCCCCTCCATCGGCCGCGCCCCCTTCCCCTACCACCCCTACCGCCATCACTGCCCCCCTGGCCGACGTTGTCTTCATTGGCGGATGTCCCTTCGGGTTCTATACATAGTGAAATAATACTAATTATATTTAAATAATGTCTTGAATTTTTCTTGTACTTACTTGCCACAACCACATCCGCCACCTTCTCCCCCGTCACTTTCTCCCCCGTCACCTGCTCCCCAGTCACCTGCTCCTCCGTCTCCATTTCTTCCCCCACATTTCCTTTCACTTCCTCCGTTGCCCCGTCCATTTCCATTTGTTGAAAAATAATTAAATGCAAATAATGTCAATATGTTTATAAGTAAGGATTGTGAGTGTCGCCGAGGCGAAAGAAGTCTGCTTAGATAGGAATATATGGCGAAGGATGATGGTTTCCTAACTATTATTGTGATCTGGATGCGGTATTTTACTACCTAAAACCGGTCACTTTAATATGTTTAAAAGTAAGGATTTGTTGTATGATGTTCTTATTGTTATCGAATTTGTGCGAACCCACTAAGTGGGACACGCGTGATTTTATGTATGTATGTCTTAAATATGTATTTTACTTACTATTTTTCTCAATTTGTTCTGTTATATCTGAAAAAATTCAAAAAATAAATTTTATATAATTAATATCTTAAATATACCTTGTACCATAGAGTTAAGAATATAATACATAGAGGGAGCGTAAAGTACGATTGTAGGCAATGACCTTGATGCCTAGTGACGGAAGGGGAATGAAGCGTAGCCATATTGTGCCGCCCCATTTTAGCGCGTTATTCAAATCTGTCCATTTTACATCTATTTGTAAAATAAAGTTATATTGGAGTAATAAAACAATAGTAATAGTGTAATTTACTTGAATAAATCCAACCTAGGAAATAAATAATATCAACCGTAATAAAATGTTTTTATTTATACAAGATAATTCTGTAACTAAAATAAAATACATAATTATTTTTAAAATTTAAAGAAATACAATAAATATAAATATCTGGAACTAGTAACCTTCGAACAGAATTAATTTGTTATATTGTTGTCCTCGACTTTGTGATGAATCTTATATTTTTTGCAATGTAGTAGTCGTATGGAAATATATTTTTCTGAAATAGCTTTAATCAAATAAATAATATGGTTTTCCATTGGATTCAATATTTCCTTATTAGGATTCGATATATTTTTCAAAACAATCAACTGATCTTCTTGTAAAAAATTTTGATTCTTTAAAGCACGAAGCACTGACGACATAGTGGCAATTTTTTAATATTTCTTCGATTTCTCTGCTGGAGCAGTTTTATTTTCATTTTGTAACGTTGATCTAGTGCTTTTATTTTATTTAATAAAGCAGATTTATTTGCAGATATTTCACGTGTTATTCTTCGTAATGGTATGAAAATGATGTTGTACGTGATATTGTTCGAATATATTTTTACTTTGATTGAGATAAAACAGAAGTTCTGAGTTTTTTAGAAGAAGCTGTGTCAGTACCTAACTGATCTCTCTGCTGATTATTCGACGACGATTCTGTATAACTTTCAGCTATTGTCATCGGTGTATCTTGCAGCTGATGGTTATTAGTTGCATCTTGATCTCTCTTCTGGTTATTGCACGACAATTCTGCAAAACTCCCAGCTATTGCTATCAATGTATCTTGCTGCTGGTTACTAGATCCAGCTTGATCTCTTTGCTGGTTATTGGACGACGGTTCTACTTCCAGCTATAGTTATCGGTGTATGTAGCTGCTGGTTACTAGATACAGCTTGAAAAGAAGGTCCGGCAATTCTTATTGGACTAATTCCAATTACTTTTACTGAATGTAGTATTCCAGAATCCTTCAAATATAAAAAATCGCTTGTTACATATTAGCTTACGTGAAAAAAGTTTTAAAACTTACCGTGTAATAGTAGGAATAGCATATTCACGTAATCGTACATAAACTAAGGAAGTACGATCGAAACTATCTTCTGGAAAATGTTCTGAACAAAAAACGCTCCTCTTGACGGATTCCATCCAATTCTTTGTATCGCTTTTAATCAAGCATTTCTTTTTTCCAATTTTTCGGAAATCTTAATACAAAAATTGAAAAATAACAGGAAACTACTTATTTCGAAAGAACACTTTATTATAAAAATACTTACGCATGAAAGGTTATGTTTCTTTTCCTTTTAATAACTTTTTGCGCAGTTGATTTCTTCGCAGTACGATTAATGCAGCGCAAAACAGAGCACGATGGCATATTTATAAATAAAATTTAATAAATATATCCAGAAAAGTTCAAACAAATTTTAAATAGCACCCGTTAACGCAAACAAAAGCAAACAACGAATCAGAAATGGGGCTGCACAAGATGGCGGACCATTTCCCCGCACGGCTTCAAGATTTCAGGCTTACGCTCCCTCTATGTATTATATTCTTAACTCTATGCCTTGTACTTACTTTGACATACGAATTTTATTAAAAACATTTTTGTTTTCCATGGCTTTCTTACTTTAAAAAATATTTTTTTAGCCTTTGTTTTCCAAATTATATTTTATTCTTATATCGAGTGGTGAATTAATGTGTGCTATATAGGAAATACAATGATAATTTTTTAATATGATGATTGTTGCTTCCCTTCACAATATATGTGTTTTTTAACGTTATTTTTGAATTCAATCTGAAATCAAAATAAAAATAGGTTATGTTTCAGAAAATTACATTATTTTTATGGAACTAACATGAATATTTTTCAATATATCAACAAATATAATTTGCTATGTTCAATTATTAGTAATTAACTATGTAAAAATGTTTATATTGTTTGTATCCAATTTCATTGAAGAATGTGTTTAAACTTAACATTTGACAATCAAACAAATGTAACCATAACTTAACCTTTCTTCGGAAACGTATGCATAGAATTGCAACCAGGTACTGAACAATAAACATTACTCATTTTAAAAATGAAATTATATTAATTATTGAACAAAAATGTGCAAAATAACGTTTAATTAGTAATCGTTAGTTTCATTTTATTCCGCTAGATAGAGCATCGCTTAGCATAGATCTAGGGTACAGAGTATGGCCATGGACCAAGTTCGCCGCCATTTCCGGGCCAATGTCAAACATGAGTATTCAATTCCCTATTTATTTGTAAGAAATGTGATATTTATATTAAATAAAAAAATAAATATTTCATCACGGCATATTACCCATTGCTGGGTGTGCCAATCTGCTTCGTACACAGATATCGGTAATGATGAAATATTTGTACCGTGCGGGCGCTTTCCAGGCGTCACCTCACGGGCACTCATTGCTGGCGTGGAGAGTGCGCCACTGGGATCAATTTATATTAAAATGTAATATTAAATAATCGCACTATAAATCTATATAGGTTATAAAAATTCATTTATTAGAGATACGCAATTATTATTGACATAGATTTAGAGGGTGTGTGTAGCATGGGGTATAGGTTACATTATAAGTATATATTCTAAACTTACCTTTTAAAAATTTAAATGTTTGTGCTCAATATTGGTAATTTTCTTTTATTTTCAATATTGCCAGTCATCGTAGTCAATATCTTAAGAAAATACACATATAAATAAAATGAAAGTATTGCTTACAATTTCAATAAATATTAGAAGTATATTTAAATGTGTTTTGTATTAAAATAAAGTAGACACGAAAATACATAATAATTTGCACAACAATGAATATGACAGTGGTCCGCAAATGGCGGACGAAAAGCGAGCCACGTCATTGTCATACTTTGAGTATAATCATTATATATGTACCCTACGTAGTTCACGTTCACCAATTCTAAATGGCTGCAGAAGAAAATTTTAGTTCCACATTAGTGGCGTTTCGTTAAATATACAAATAATAGAATGAATAAATGCTAATAATTAAAATAACATGAATAAATCGAAACTAATCATTTATAGATTCAATCAAACAGGACAAAATGCCCCAATTATAGGAAAAAGATAAACATAATATTAATAACATGCCTATGCGTATACAATATTACAATTAAAGATAAAAATAAATCTCACAAAACACACAAATATAATATTTTATTATATAGTAAAAAATAGGTATTGGGAAATAAGATCGTAGCGCCAAACTGGCTTTTAATTAAACATTTACTAATTGCGAGAGATATTATTTCTTCTTAACCAAAATATTACAAACATAATAGATAACAATTATGTTTATACAACCAAGACAATGTCACGTGCATAACTTATTATTACATCAATTATAATTTCGAAAAATACCATCAGATGTCATCACTTATTTCCTATCGCCTATTAGTCACATACGAATTTGCAAATAAATTAAAGTCAATTGTTATAGTTTATGCTGGATATGAGTGACTTTTATATATGGAGTGGCATAATATATACAAAATGAACTAATACAAACATCGCTAAATGTGACATTAATACAATATATTAGGCCTGATGCATCGCCAGGCATTAACTAGGACGGCGAGGATGCATCTTCTCCCAGGATCCCTCCTTCACGCCAGTGGAAAAACCGTCCGCAAAAACTGGCAGAGAAATGGCCTAGCTAAATTGTATTCCTCCAGAAAATAGCACAGTTTAGAACAGCTAATGTTGCCTTAGCCAAATCTTCTCTCGTGTATTATTCTTCTTTTTGGCCATTGGAGGCGTTTGATATTGTTCTATTTTTTAACAAATTATTGTTAATTGCATTGTTAATGATAGCCCATTTTTAGTGAAAGGAATTTGTAATATACCTATAATATTAATTATGTAGCTATTAATACTTTAAGAAATAATATAATGTATGTACTTACTTCCCAGAAAAAGTCTTCAGTAATGTCTCCGGATTTCAGACACTGACATTTATCTGTCAGTTACAAACAATTTAAATTCTCAACTATTTTTCATGGCATCCTTTCGGTTGTAAAATTAATTACAACAGATTATTTTATATATTATATATCTTTTATCTCTAAATCTATAGAATATATAATTAAATATTTAATTGTATCAGATAGAGAATTTAATTTTCTTTAATATTACCAAGAAAAAATTTCAGAAAATAATATTTAGAAGATTTTTTTTCAAGAATCTTCTACTTCCGGTTGTCCAATTGTTACCAAAACCTTTTCAGATCTTCCCATGAATGTCCGATTGGGAAATACGTAGCTAAACAAATTTAAAGTCTTATAGTTTTTGAGTAACCGTCCTTCCAACATCCCACACACATACACACATACACACACACACACACACACACACATCCACACACACACACACACACACACACACACACACACACACACACACACACACAGACATCATCGTAAAAATGTTAAAATCGGATTGTAGAGACCTTAAAACGTGCTTATTCAATAAAATCTGGATATGCGATTTTTAGCATGAATCCAATACCTCTCTTAGCGAGAGGTAAAAAGGGAAAGAAGGGAGATAGGAAGAGGAGAAAACAGGGTAGCAGCGCGGACACCGGCGACTATATTTCCCGCAAGCTCCCGGACTAAACCCTAGAAACCTTGGGTACTATAAGGGCCCTAACTACCGAAGCTGGCCAGTCGGTTCACAACAAAATGGCGGGAGTAATCGCGGAGAACCGTTGCGAAATACGGCGCAGGCGTAACACAAAAATACAAGAAATAACGGTAAAACTAAAAGGGAGAATAAAATTACTTTAAGGGCGTCAACCCACAAACATCCACGTTCACACAACGTACTTATAATAAAAGAAATTAAGGTTACTAAAGTAACGCAAGCGGAAGGCTTGGTTTTGCACAAAAGAAAAATCTTAGTGCGACAAAAACTAGTCCGAAGACCCAAAAATAATAATGAATTAAAGTCGTTAAATACAAAAAAAAGGTTTTCGAAGAATAGGTAACTTTTTAATCTTGAAAACATAAAACTCAACCACACCCACTTATCGCACAACACTTAGCTGTTTTCCATCTCGAACGTGGCCTGCAGGTGGACTCGTAGAAGGGCGGAGGACGTGGACAGCGGGGCCAGATGTACGGGCTCTCGGTGGCACGAATCAGGATGGGCTCACGGGACGGTGTGGACAAGCCGGAAGTCTCAATTCCGACGACGTTTGATTGGTAGCGTTAAAATCCCCTCAGCGGGCTTTCCGGGTAAGAACGCAACGAAAACTCTCACTCGCGGAAAATAAATGCGCGAATAATTTTTATCCCAAAATTTGGAATCGAAAAAATTAACTTCGATATGAAAAATTTATCGCAACGCAACTCCAAAAAAACTACGCCCAAAAAAAAAACTATCAACCTGCCTTTGCAGAAATACACCCGTATCTGACCCGTTACCCCTTGCCGGGTTTTGCAATTTTTTAAAAATGTTTACTAAACAAAGTGCATTACGCATAAAAAGAGATATAGAAGAAGAAAGATAGAAAGTACACAAAATTGCGCCAAAATGCATTTAAAATTAACAAATAGATAAAAGAAAAAGGAATGAGATGAACGATGCTAAAATTACGAGAGAGGGAGAGAGATAAACGCAGACGAGACGAAGATGATCGGGAACACACGACCACGGCTGAAGAACACGCGCGCACAGCACAACACGAACGCTTGTAACAACGAAAAACTATTAAAATTACTAAGTTGGGCGAAATAAGAAGAAATAATAATAAGAAAAGTTACTAAAACAATAACAAGTGACACAAACCATTGAGTTATAGAAGTAGGTAGAGGGAGTGCTAATCTATGTGACTATGTGCTTGATGGCACGCGGGGATCGCATGTAGTTGTTTGGCCGCCATATTGGGATGAACCTAAACATAGTTATCGTGCATTGAACGTAGCGTGTTTGTGTCAGTTCGTGTCTTTCCTGTGACTTTATTTGTTTGTTAAGAGCTATACTTTTATTGGAAACATTGTATCTTTTGTTATTATTAGTAACTTTAATTTGATAAATACTTTATCCTCAAATATGCCGGCGTGTTGTGCGTTTGGATGCAGTAATAAGAAAAAGTGCTAAACAAAAAGAAAAAAGAGCTGTAATTACATATCACAAGTAAGTTATCTTTTATTAACATATATCGTGTAATTAGCAAAATGTCTGTTGTTTAAATTTAGATTTCCAAAACACCCGGAGAGGCGAGCAAATTGGGTAAAAGCGATAAGAAGAGTTGGCTGGGAGCCGACAGATACCAGTATTCTGTGTTCCGAACATTTCACAGAAGATTGTTTTGACAGAACATCTTTGTCGTGTGTAAGATTAAGGGATTTCGCTGTGCCTTCAATATTTCCATCATATCCTTCATATTTGCAAAAGGTGAGCAAATTTAGGAAAATTGGTAATAATATAGTGATTCGTTTCTTTAATTTTGAATACAGTTAATTATTAAACTAATTTAATTTATAATTGCAGACAGTTAAAACCCCACGCCGGACACTAGAAAGGCGAGAACTTAGCACAATCAGTGGAATAACGCCCATAGTAACAAAAATTGATGTGAATACCTCCACAGAAACTTCCACTGCAGATGATGATGTTCCTCAAACGCTAAATATTAGTGAAAGTACAAGTACATTGAGAAGCACATTATTACCAGTACCACAACAAAAATCATCTGTGCTTAGAATGATGTCACGAACTACATCTTTTTCGCCAGCTCGAAGAATGCACCGTGATATATCCCCTGCCAAAGCTTCGTTACTTAGGCAAATAAAAAATTTAAAAAGTAAATACAGAAAAAAAGTTAACCAGCTACAGCGAACAAAACGAAGAAATTTAAGAAGCATAGCGACATTATCTTCTGTGTTAAAAAGTATAAAAAGCCAAAATTTGTTGCAAGATGAACAACTACAAGTTTTAAAGAATATTGGGAGTCCAAATTCGGACATTTTAAAGCGACAACTTGGCAAAAGTGGAGATTCTAAACTTTCTCGTCAGTATAGTGCAGAATTAAGAAAATTCGCAGTAACATTGCATTATTATTCACCAGCTGCTTACAAATATGTGCGTACTGCATTTAATTCTTGTCTTCCTCACCCTAAGAGCATTTCCAAGTGGTATAGTTCGATTGATGGTGCCCCAGGATTCACAGCAGAAGCATTTCGTGCTATTAAGATCCGTTGTGAGTATTCAGATAGACCTTTGTTAGCAAGTCTTTGTATAGACGAAATGTCGATACGACGTACGATTGAATTTGATGGGAAAAAGTATCATGGATATGTAGATTTTGGTGTAGAAAACGACGAAGAATCAATGTCTGAAGCTAAGGACGCTCTCGTCTTTATGATTGTTTGCATCAATGAAGCATGGAAAATTCCTGTCGCTTATTTTCTGGTGGATGGTGTTAATGCAGATCAGCGATGTAATTTAATTAATATATGTTTGTCTAAATGTTATGAAGCTGGACTTCGCATTATTTCTATTACATTTGATGGAGCGGCGTCAAATATAACAATGATGTCGAAGATGGGATGTCATATTAATGGATCAGTATCGTGGTTTAATCATCCAGATTCCAAAGAAAATGTGTACTTGTACCCAGATCCGTGTCACATGCTTAAAAATGTACGCAACGCATTTGGGGATAAAAAAGTATTCTTCGATTATCTAAATCGTAAAATTGACTGGAATTTCATTGTTTTGTTGTAAGAACTACAAGATAGTAAAGGATTGAATTTGGCAAATCGATTGAAGAAAGTGCATATAAATTTCAAGAAACAAATTATGAAGGTCCGTTTAGCAGCACAGTTGTTAAGTAAATCAACAGCAATTGCACTTGAGTTTTGTTGTAACTATCTGAAATTGGCTGAATTTCAAAACTGTGAAGGAACGGTAGAATTTATAAATATTTTCAATAATTTATTTGATATTTTAAATAGTAAAAATCTGAATCAATTTGGCTTCAAGAAAGCCATTTGTCAACAAAATATTGCTAGTGTTTTGACTACTTTGGAATCAACAGAAAGTTATATAAACAATTTAAAATTATCTGATGGTACTAAAATTATTTCCTCAAATCGAAAAGTTGGTTTTTTAGGATTTTTATGTTGTATTAATAGTATTAAAAAAATGTATGCTGATGTAATTGTTGAAAAATCCTTATTAATGTATATACCAACATACAAATTAAATCAAAATCACCTGGAAATGTTATTTTCGGTAGTAAGGTCACAAGGAGGATTCAACAATAATCCTACAGCCAGACAGTTTTGTACTGCGTACAAAAAATTTTTAGTTCATTCGGAGCTTAAGTCCACTAAAAGTGGTAATTGTATTCCACTTGAAGAAATAAATATACTGCATGTAAGTTCTTCAAAACAAGAAACTAATGCAATTGACATTATTAATAAATCCACAAATAAAAGTAGAATAAATCTTGAACATATTTCTATTAATGAAGTTACAGATCATATGTATGAAGCAAATCCCCAAGAACTAACAGAATACAGTACGTATATTATAGCATATATTGCTGGTTTTGTTGTGAAATATTTAAAAAACAAAATTATTTGTCATAAATGTTTAAATTCTTTGGAACAATATGTAGATACAACCGAAAAAGTATATAAATTTATTAGTCGTAAAGATATTGGCGGACTAATTTATCCTTCGCAGGATGTTATTAATATTTGTACAACTACCGAAAAAGTTATAAAACAAGCAATTTATGAAAGCGGTGGTCCTCATTTAAATAAAAAATATTCAGTCTTGTTTTTAGTGTCATCTGTACTTAAATATTATTTGGACCGTAATATTTTTAAAGAGTTAAATATACATGTTTTTGACCAAAGTCCATTTGAAAATCATATTTTTAATTTAATACGTGCTGTGTCAGAAAAATATATTTTAATACGTTTACATTATATTGTAAAAAATATATCAGATGTTTCAAAAAATAAAAGACAGCAATTACATAAGCTAATATTATTTGAAGGTTGGTAAGATTATTTTTTATAGAATTTGTTATATAGAATATATTATGTATTTTTATTTTGCATTGTTTTATAATTTGTAGTAAATAAAATACCTAACTAAAATAGCTTCTATCAGCATTACATATTATTAACTTGGTTCATCCCAAGATGGCCGTCAGTTGTACCCCCCTTCCGTTCCATGCAATCAGTTCGTTTGCCCACATTCTTACTTCAGGCTCCCTCTATTATACACCTATATTCGTAACTCAATGACACAAACGATAACCTCACCTTACGAAGAATAACAACAATAAATTAAATAAATAGAGTAAGAGCAAAGTATGAAATTATAAAATAGAAAAATAAATAGAAGGCAAGTAGCTAACAGTATATTTTTAGGTACGAAAGAAACGAGAAATAGAACACAATAAGGAAAATATCAAAAGACATATAGGCACGTAACAATCTTCAAATAAAAAATATTTAAAATGGCAAAATTTCATGATTATATTTCTTATTCACTTGTGAACATTAGTGTAGGATGTATTCGTGGAGGTGAAGGTAACTTAAATCATATTTTTGTGAACATTTATGAAACTAATCTCGTTTTGAAACAAAGTTTTCATTGAAATATAATGAATAAATCTTCAAACTATTGAAACCAGATATACTAATTAACTGTATTATTATCTTTTTTCATCTTGTTAAGCATATTTTTAATGTAAACACGAACTTTTTGTTTACGCGGAAATTTGGAACAACATAATTTATTGCCTTTCTAACGTGAAATGTGCACTCAAGTAAGCAGCAATAATTGTTACTCACATTACAATATATATGTCAATTTAGATACACAAATACGTATAATATTTAACAAATTTCACAAAACAAGTTAACCTGGAGTTCATTATTTTCCACCAGATGTCATATCGCTTAGCAATACATGCCAATACCATTTCTACATTAGGTGCGTTCAATGAAGTAAGCATATTAAGCAAATGCTAGGTAAGCAAACGAGACTTGTTGCTTAGTTCACTGAACGTTTTGCTACCTATATGACAAACTGTTATCCACAAATGTCTAACAAAATATTTAAAATTTAATAATGTTATAAAAATTCATCAGAAAACTTTAAAAGCCTTTTAGACATGTGGTTGACACAAAAACAACATAAAATGAAATAGTTAACTTCATGTATGTATAATTTGCATTTCCCGTCATTATATTTGATAAGTTTGCAACACTAGGAAAAATTTGTCGCTTGGATTTCTTGCGACCAAAGAAAAAGAAGAACAAATTTTACTTCCGCTTGCTTGCTTTGCGGCTTATTGTTTCTTTAATTTAATTTTTAAGCAGTTGTTTTGTTTACATGATATTTATCATTATTATTTATTGACATAAAGTTTTCTTTCGTGACAAATATTTTTCGAATTTAATAAAATATTTTTATTATTTATATGTTATATTGAAATACAACAACGAAAATTTACCTACAAGATTTATTCCTACATATAGTGCTTCTGATATGCGTGCAACAGTTTTATGCGATTTACTCTGGTTTAAGTTCATGCACATGTCAGGTTTTGATTATAAACTCCTCAATTAAGTGAGCATATCTAGATACGTTTCGGGCAAACGTAACCAAAGCACCCATTATCTTACATCCCGCACTCGTTCTTCTTTCAATTTCTGGATGAATTCATCCATTCCTCGATATTATTTTACACAAATATACAAACTCAGTCACCTGCTCCACTTTCACTCTATTCACCAATACATTACACTCAGTCACCAATTCACTCCTTTCAAATATGTACTAGCACTTTGGATTTATCAACATTTAACACCAGATTCATACTTTTTCCAACTGCATGTATTCGCTCTATTATTCTTCTGAGTTGTTTTTCATCTTCACGTAAAACAACTACCATCTGCATACGCTTACGCAGGCAAAATACTTTCACCAATATGCACACAATCCATTTCACTCAACGCCCTCCGCTACAACACATCCATCTACAACAACATGCCAAGACATACCACAACCCTGTTTCAGACCAACATTTATACGAAAGCACTCAACCTACCATATACTCTCATGGCGGCCTCACTGCCTTTATAAAACGCACGAATCGCCTCCAACCAGTTTCCATTCACCCTGTACACTCTAAATACATCCCACAAATGAACACTAGCATACCCACAAAGCCATAGAATACCGTCTGATTCTTATCTGACTTCCCTACATTCATACGAAGAGCAAACAATTGATCGACACATCCCTTCTCAGACAAAAAACCACCCTGAACGTCACTAATTTTTGAAATTGTGAAGGTTCATACTTCAGCATCTTATTTGTAATTTCATTCAAACCCGCAGTATTACCATCCCTTATCCTTGTATCACATACATCACTTTCAACTACTCGTATATCATAATCATCTTCACTACCATTTTTACTGCTAGCTTCGCTAATATCGTCCCTCTCATTCTTACCTCCTTACAAACCTTTATAAATACTCACACCATCTTTTCCTCACATCTGATTCATTCCACAATAACTCTCCAACGCTTTTCACAGCTTTCACAACAACTATCATCGACCACTACCACTCCGCAGTCTCTTCACACTCATCCAAAACAGTCGCTTATTTGTGCTAAAATCATTTGTCCACCTTTCACTGAACAAGTCATCATATCGCTTCTTACTTTCTCTCGCCATTTTCTCCACCCATTCTTCCTTCTATTATATTCTAACAAATATTCTTCATGCAAACTTCTAGGCAAATCCTTAACATTTAAACACTTCAAATACGCCCTCTTTTTCTCAACAATCGCTTTCTTTCACATGTTCATTCCACCATGCATTTTTCGGACAAGAGTCTAATCTACTTCCCCACAAACTCCTTTTGCATATTTGAGCAGGGAATCCTTAAATTTCATCCAAATATAATTTATATTACAATCAAAATTGGACTCACATCCAGACAAGGATTTATTCAACCTTTCGACATCTGACATTCTAACACATTCATTCAAAAGTGCATAGGATTTTACGCGAAATATTACCCCGGAGCCGGAACCTTTCACCTTCATTCAATTTTGGATTGAAATATACAAAATAAAACTGACGTATTATAATATTTTTAAACGAGTACGATGTTTATTACACAAAACAATGATGTTCATTCATCAAAAATAAAATTTTGAGAATCAAAATATGTAAGAGTATCCATACAAAACTGCGTTCATCATGACAAATCATATGATTAATATACCAGACTCAATAGAAAATGACTTTTTAATTATGATATACAGTACTTATAATTCGATGATTAATAAAATTCTACTAAATACACCCCTTAATACCAGGTACTCTATGGTGAGGGAGATAAAAACCCATATTATGGAGTGAAGTCACTACACTATATTTCTAACCATTGTATACAGGTACACAATATAGTAATAATTTAGTTAATACACAATGTATGTATGTAAATTACAAAACATTAAATTAACAAAATTGTGAATAGAATAGTAATTTATAATATAAAATAGATCAGTTGAATATATCGACGTAATAATTTATATGTTCAGTGACGTGACAGTTGACAAATGATATCACTTTTTTTAGATGTTATACATGTGAGTTACGAACAGAAGATAAAGTATCACAATCTGTTTACACAACTCAACGCCAAATTTGCGGATATCACAATATATTTCCAATTTGATTAAAAAGTCATATAATCACTAGTTATACAACAAGAAGTTCGAAAATAATCGAATATATAGTTGAGAGGACAACATATCTTTTCCGGTAGCAAATCGAGTCTGCAAACTGTTAAGAATATACTTACAACGAATCAATCAACTATATTTTTACGAAATGTGAAAAAAATTAGTTTTTTTTTATTTATATCCATGGATGATATGATTACATACGATTCATTTGTTTGCGAACGAAATACGCCAAGAATTGTATATCGCGAAACAAAACTTCGAAACGCAAAAGACGGATGTTATACACCGTAACTAAGAAAAAAATCTGATGTGGCCAACACAATACCTCCCGTTTAATTTAATTTTTGTTCATGTAAATACTTAAAATTAAATTTAACACCAGGTTCGATCCCGACCGACGCTAAATATTTCGAATTTTAAATGGCATAAAAATGACCCCTGTGTTGCACTCTCCACGCCTAGTAAATGCTCGCACAAATATGTCATATTCTTTACCGACATCTGGGTACAAAGCAGATTGGCACACCCAGCAATGGGTAATATGCCATGACGATATATTTATTTTATTTAATTATATACTTACCTATATTCCTATATATTTACTTATGTTTGTAACTATATTAAGTTCCTTTCCATATAATTATTGTTCTATTTACTATTATCTTTTTAAAACGTTACTATTATTATTTAAAATGCTCAATTAAAATGCAAACATGTAGAAAATTTAATAATTTTTAATTTTTATATAACATGAGCTTCCAGTAAAGTGCCATTTCCGGTTATTTGATTTACATCAAAATCTAATTTTCTGAACGATAGTATTTGAGTTAGAGCGTGAAGAGGACACACACACATTTTTTTCGTCCCCCTATTGCCCTCCACATTTTCCTGTTCATGTTTCACGGTAAGGTTGACAGCCAGTTTTCATAACCACGTCGCAGGCGGTTTTTCGTGTCCACGATCTTCCCAGCAAGCCACGGCCTCAGCATTCGGTCCGAGGACCGTACAACGGGTCAGAGATGGTTTCTAACCAGTCACCAAGGAATTGTCTAAGAAAACGAGACGAAAAATTATACCTTTTCCTGTCTAATCATGCTTAGAACCTACCTGTCACACGTGGGAGCCGCCAACGTCTGCCAAGCGACACCACTACAAATCACGGGCCGTATACACTTCTCTTATACTTAAAATACTGGAGATATTTAAAAAATACAGACCGATGGACCACCCATATGCCAGGTGATTTTTTTTTTCAAGGTGCACTTAGAAGATTAACGTGGGAAATTAGTTTTTTGCAGATTGTTGCCCTCCGTTCTAACTGCAACGACGGTTGTGGTGTCAATAGAAAGAACATGTAAAATGTTATATTTTAACTCCATAAATGAATTATTAAATTTATTCAATTTCTTATTAATAGCCATGACATTTTTGAACAAAAAGATAAAAAATCTGTTGTGGCCAGCACAATACCTTCCGTCAATCCTCTGTATTATGTATAAATTCCATACATAAATTTTCTTGCAAGATTCTAAATTTCCAGTAAAATTATTTCTTATACAAACTATGCAAATTTCACTAGACACTAACATCTTCTTCTTCTTTAGCTTTTCCCATTCGTTAGGGGTCGCTATTTTTTATTTTATTCTTCCACTCATTTCTGTTTTACGTGTCGTTCTCATTCAGTTCTTTTATCTCAAGTCTTCCGCAATACAGTACTTCCATGTTATCTTTGGTTTTCCTCTGTTTCTTCAACATTCTATTACTAAACTATTCATTCTTCCAATATATTGTCCATTTTTCCTCATGACATTTGCAAACCAATGTAATCATCTCGCTTGTATCTTTCTAGAAACTTGTAACACTAGAGTTATTTCCTTAACTACCTTTCCGTGTCTTCCCCAACATCTACTTCAACATCCTCATCTCTGCCACATTAATTTACTTTTTATTGATACTGACATCTGTCAATTTGAATTATATGAATATATTAATAGTTTCCATGTTTAGCATAGCTGGCTGATTTATAAAATTTAATTTCATTAAAATTCTTTAACTCTATAACTATTGAATATGAAGTATAAAATGCAATCAAATCGTATAGAGAATAATATATTCTATAAGTTCTAATAACGTTAAATGTTAATAAATCAAATATAACTGTTAAATCTTCAAATGAGGCTACTTCCGCTTCACCAATTATAACCAAAATGTAATCAGTTGTTCTTCTGGATGTAAATTTGAGGAATACGAAAAAAATATAATTTTTGGTACCGTGGGATTGAAGTTATGCGATCCGAAACTTTCGTCACACACACAACAGACACACAGACACATACACACACACTCACACACATACATACATATACAGGGTGTTTATTAAACATAGGGCAAAAATTGAAGGGATTATTCCCTGGACCATTCTAAGATGATTTTGTCCTTTGATGATATTTGAAAAGCCGCTTTGTTTCGAAGATACAGGGCGAAAAAAATTTTCGACAATAACAACATTTAATACCAAAAATTACATGTAAAGTTTATTAATCTACAAGTACTGTTGAAAATGACTACCTCCAGCTACGATGCAAGAATCCAATCTTCTTCTCATTGATTGCCGAACTCTTTCAAAAACACCAGGGTCGTTTCTTATGGAGTTACAGCCAGCAATTATCCGATGTCTTAAATCTTCCAAATTTGCCAATGGAGTAGCATATACTAATGATTTTAGATGGCCCCATAGGAAAAAATCCAGGGGGTTTAAGTCCGGGGATCGAGCAGGCCATAAATGAGGTCCACCTCGACCAATCCAGCGATCTCCGTATGTTATTGTTAAAAAATAGCTATTCATGATAAGAGGACTTCACTAACAAAAGTTTAATTATTATAGACAGAAAATACACGTCAAACAGCCAAACGTCTCAACAAATTTGACACATAACTTGCCTGCTGTTACTAGATTAATAATTTGAAAAATATCAATATTGGTTTTGTCGAATTTTTTTTTCGCCCTGTATCTTCGAAACAAAGCGGCTGTTCAAAAATCATCAAAGAACAAAATCATCTTAGAATGGTCCAGGGAATAATCCCTTCAATTTTTGCCCTATGTTTAATAAACACCCTGTATACATACATATATACATACATACATACATACATACATACAGACATCATCATGAAAATGGTAAAATCGTATTATAGGGACCCTAAAACATGCTTATTCACTAAAAACTCATCATTGAATTTTTTGACCAAAGACAATACCTTCCTTACCTAAAGGTAACGGAAGGAAAAAAAAGTTTGACGTTTTATGTGTCAAAATTTGTTATAACCTATAACTTGTATAAATTTTATTGTTATAATTTTATTATTTTAATTATGTCAATCATTTTCGAATAAGTAACGAATTTAACATTTCTTGTACACACAAATAATTGAAATTGTATCTCTTCTTTCGTTCTATGAGGAATTTTGTCCTACTTTTCTAATATGTTCAAAATTCTTCAAATTCATTGACGGTATTGGTAGTATTTCTTAAGGATATATGTACTATTAACATATTTATAATTTTAAATACATATTTAATTAATAATACAATAAGATATATAAAATTTACTCGTACCTCCCAGATAAAACTTCCAGTAATGTAAGTAAAACTGCTGATTTTTGACACTAACATTTTGCATTTATCTGTCAATTACAAACATTTAAATATCTCAACTGGATCTGGGCAACGAGATTTATTACAACAGTTTATTCTATATTATTATACAGGCTGAGTCATCGAAATCGCCGTCTTCGATATCTCCCTTGTCGTTAGAAATACAGCATAAGTTTATTAACAGAATTTATTCGTCTACTCACTCAAGGAGCATAACATAAAATTATTTTCACATATACAGGGTGTTGCATTACGGCTCGGCGAGAATTGTTTCTCTTTTTACTTCCTTGTACGTAAGTAAAGGAAGTATTGTAATCTCGAAAAATTTCGGTTTTCAGATTTTAGCGGAAATATCCATTTTGATCATCCCTGAATCCATTTTGACTAATTTCGTCGTGACGTCTGTACGTACGTACGTACGTCCGTATGTACGTACGTACGTACGTATCTCGCATAACTCAAAAACGGTAAGCCGTAGAAAGTTGAAATTTTGTATTTAGGAATGTTGTAACATCTAGTTGTGCACCTCCCTTTCTGGTTATTACACAATTTCCAGAAGTGGCACTTTACATGAAGCCTATAATTCACTGCTCAAAAGAATTAAAGGGTCAATTTTTTTTTTTTTGTTAATAACTTTTATACTAAGAAAACAAGAATACCCATATTGAGAATTAAAGTTGGCTTATGTATTGTTTAAACATCAGTACTTGTTTTATTTGTTTTGATTCTGTCATTATCCTTCTACACTGATATTAATCAAAGAAGATGCAAAAGAGGAGTGAAATTTAGTTCTCTGCGATATTTTATTAATTATTTGCTAAAGTATAGCAGTGAAAGATCGCTAAATTTGTGAGCTATGAATGAAAATAGAGGTAATAGAAGACAATTGAGTCAAATTGAATTGTCTGAAGCCGTTACGTTAATCCAAGAAGGTCAAACACAGCGGTACGTAGCTCGACGTCTAGGAGTTAGCCATTCAGTTATCTGGAGGGCATGGAGAAGATACCAAGAAACCGGTCTTTTATCCAAACGTATTGGGCAAGGCCAAGGAAGATTAACTACTGCTAATGAAGACAGATTTTTGAAACTTCAGGCTCTACGTAAGCGCTTCGCTACAGCTCGAGAGCTACAAAATGAGCTCTCTCGTGCAACTGGTACCAGGATTTCTGACCACACTGTAAGAAATAGGCTTCAGAGGGACATTTATTTTCCCGGATTCCTGTTAAAGTACTGTCTTTAACTAGAAACCATAAAAGAGCTCGAATTCTGTATGCTCAGCAACATCGTAGATGGCAACTGAGACACTGGGGGGCTATACTTTTTACAGATGAATCCAAATTTAATTTATACTCCCATGATTAGAGTTTGGAGAAGAATAAATGAGCGGTACATCCAACATAATATGCAGTCGCGTGTTGCTTTTGGAGGTGGTTCAGTTATGGTTTGGAGAGGAATATCGATCAGCGGCAAAACTGAACTTTTATCATTCGAAACGGCACTTTGACTGCACGGCGCTATATAGACGAAATACTAAATGATCACGTTCGACCGTTGGCTCTTGCAGCAACAAATAGGCGTGAAAATTTCGTCTTGATGCAAGATGTAGCTCGCGCGCATTCGGCTAGAGTTGTTCCGCAATACCTGGCAGACAACAATATTGAAAAGATGGAATGGCCAGCATGTAGTCCAGACCTCAATTCCATTGAGTATCTATGGGATCAACTAGGACAACGCATTAGAAACCAAATGAACCTGTGACAATAAGAGAACTGGAATTCGCTCTGGTGGAGGAATGGCAACAGATTCCACAAGAAAGCATACGCAGACTTATACGCAGTATGTCACGCCGTTGCCAAGCTGTATTAGATGCTAACGGGGGTAATACACGTTATTAGAGGTGTATTTAACTCTCTACTAGAGTTAAAATTAATAAACAATATGTGATTGTGTTATTTTTTCATTTATATTTTAGTAGTGTCCATGCTCTGGATACTCCAGT
Organism: Harpalus rufipes; assembly: GCA_951394225.1. Taxonomy (NCBI): domain Eukaryota; kingdom Metazoa; phylum Arthropoda; class Insecta; order Coleoptera; family Carabidae; genus Harpalus; species Harpalus rufipes. The sequence continues at coordinate 25,211,948 of OX596282.1, read as the reverse complement.
TTAATGATAAACCTTTTTTATAATGTGAAATTAATAAAATTGTTAAAATAAAGATTTAAGCTACCTATAAATGATTTTTTAAATGAATCGCATATTTAGGAAAAAAGTTATTAACAAAAAAAAAATTGACCCTTTAATTCTTTTGAGCAGTGTAGATTTTAATGAAAAACTGTTTTAAAATATAATCCAAAACTCCAGATTTTGGTTAAAATAGGCTAACCGGAAGTGGTACATTACTTGAAGTTGTTAACAGTTTTTCTTGAATAAAATGATTTTATTTTGATTTTAGAAATAAATGCTTCAAATAAAAGTTTTAGAGAATTAATTTCTGCGTCTATCACATTAAGTATTATTAAATTAGCCCTTTGTATAAGCGAGATATGTAAATTTAAAAATTATATACTTTTTTTGTTTTTATATAATAATAATAATAATAATAATAATGATAAGAATGAATAAACGATAATAATAATAATAATTATTATAATAATAATAATAATAATAATAGTAATAACAATAATAACAATTTATTCTTTAAGTAAGACCAAAATTGCATCGGTATATGGAATGTCAAAAATACATACATGTCACAAATATAGTGTTCATGATATTTCAATAAACAAAGTACCTTCTTAAAATTGTCCGTATAATATTCATTAATGTAGTAACATTTATCAATTAATAAATATTTTAGTTTTCTTTTAAATAAATTCAACGAATCAATGATCTTTATATGTTTTGGTAATGGTTATATAATTTGATTCCTACTACAAAAGGATTATTTAGAGTTAAATTTCACTTGTTTTGGAAGCACTAAATTCTCTTTATCTCTAGTATTATAACTATGACAATTCTTATATTTTAAAATTTGATTTTTATTTTTTCTAATAAATAAAATGACATTTAAAATATACAAACATGGCAGAGTAAGAAACTTTTCTTTTATAAAACTATGTTTACAGGTACTTCTGTAGCTAAGGTTATAAATATTTCTAATATGTAGCTCGTTTCTATATTATAAAAATGCGAACGGCATTGGGAGAACAGCCTCAGAAAATTATGCCATATGACTGACTATAAAATTTTGCAACATAATTTTTGTTTTGCTGTATTTACTATGGTATTTTGTGCAAGTTTTTTAAGAGCAAAAGCATATATGTAAATAATAAAGTTGTAGGAGCCAAAAGTGACAGCTAAAATAGTTCTTCAAGTTGGAATACGTATATTTTTTTAAAATGGAAACATATACTTTTACATAGATAGATAATTTTATTCTGAATTTATTCTAAATCTAATTCCCTCAAGTGACTTATTTGTCTTTTGAAGAATAATCCACTTGAAATTTTACAATCTGGGTAAGACATAATTAGAAAACCGGGATTAATACCGATACCGACGCTGGGAGGCTAGGCACAGCTTATAAAATATCGTTTATGAAAGCAATATTATGATATATGTGACAGAAGTTTATGTTTCCGAGATATTTTTTATTAATCAGCTAAATAAATTTATTAGTGAATTTATTAGGAGGTGGATATACCTTTTCAAGATCATGTTCAATTATGTAAAATGTATTCTTATTCAGAGATGTTCATGATAGAAAGCAATTCTTCTTTGTGCGAATTTGTACAACCAGTTGCTTGCTATATTGCCCCATACGCAACCAATATTTATTTCTGATTTTTCTTTATTTGATTCTTCGGTGTATTTAGAAATTTCAATATCATACATTGAACATTTGAAGCATGTTAGGCTTACTAGACCTAATCCTCTGCAGGTTTCGGATATAAGTGACCCATAGTGCAAATTTTAGAATGATCCAGTTGTAATTTCATGGCCCATTTTAGAACATATTCTAATTGCACAATTCTATTACCTGTTATGGTTTTCTCAAAAGCAAATTCACACGTAGGATTAGGATCAGTTGCAATACATAATTTATAATTTTTTATATTAAAAATAAATTATTTATTAGAATCGTAAATATCAGAGTAGTTTTCACATTCCGTCACGTTTTAGGGTCCGTAGAGTACGATTTTAGCATTTTTTTTATGATGATGTGTGCGTGTGTATGTGTGTATGTGAGTGCGTGCGTGTGTGTGCGACGATAACACGAACACTACAATTCTAAAAATTATAATTATTTCGTATTCCTTTTATTTATATCCTTATGAAGAGCTGATTAGATTTTGGTTATAATTGGTCAACATTTAGAACATTTTATTGGTACATATCTGCCAACCCTACATTATATAAACTATATTCATAAATATTTACAAAAGGAGTATTAATAAACCTTTCGTATACATTTTTTGGGCACCAAACATCTTCGAAATTAATTAAATCATCTGAATTATGTGTGCCATCTTCCAAACTAATTAGTACTTCAGAATTTTGTGGCATTTTATTGGGAACGTCATACGAATCCAACAAAATTCTTCTAGTTGCTTTTTTGGCCAAATTTATATTTGTTTGCAAGTTCTGTTGTTGAAGAAGAGCATTTTTTCGCCTCTTTAAAGCAGTCGCTGTTCGTTTCTTTGATTTTGAAGGCCTGTTTTGTTTTGAATTTTTAGTTATAACCATTTTATAATAAGAGTACGAGTATATAAACGTAGCGCATAAAATTTCAAAACTGATGCTAGCCTCTATTCGGACCGAGCCAACAAGATTTCATGCGAAATCATTTTCTCTCCTCTCTATAGCTTGTGGGTATGACCTGAGGAGGGGTGGTGGCGAGCGCTGTGTAGAGAGAACGACGGCAGAGCTCCAGTAGTGCGCTCCGACAAAACGCTGCACTAAATTTACATTACAGTATAGGGCAATATCGTAATTCCATTCGTTTATAACAATTACTTATTGCATTAAATATTTTTTTTCATTATTCATTATAAAAAAATTATCTGCATATGACGAACATACTTTGAACCCATTTTTTTCTTTTATTCCGTGATTTAATGTTATAAACAATATTATTATTGTTAATAAAAAAATGAATATAAGTTCAACCATTAGATATACATTTCTCAAAATCAAAAAACAAAACTGCATTTGTTTTAATGAATTCCTTCAATCAAACGAACGGAATTACGATTGGACTGTATTCGACGGCGACCTTAATGGTAAAAATTAAGAATTTTCTTTTCTGTATAACTGTAATTATACTCTATGTTCTGACATATATTTTTTTAATGTAATTATACAGGGTGTTCAATAAAGCGAATCAAATGTGTTCAATTTCAAATGACTATAACTCGTCATTTTCAAATGGAACACCCTATATTTTATTATTCAGTTGTGTGTATTTTTGTATTATCTTCATATGTTATTAAGGGTATCCTATGCCTAAAACCAATTATTTCGGAAATTTTCACCATTTTTCTCTAAATTTATATATTTAATTAAAAATTAAATCTAGTATACCATGCATATTGGTTTTTGAATAAGAAAAAAATTCAGTAATAACAGTAGTTTCATTAGCCAGGTTATTATTAATAACAGTGGGATTAAGTAAATTAATTTATTAATATGAATCTCTCGCAAGAAGAACTTACGGGAGATTTAGCGTTTCCAAGGAGACAGTTAGCAATTATTGGTATTGTTTACGTTAAGTCAACAAGACAATATTTTTCACTTGATTGTGAGAGTGAGAAATGAATGTAATTAATGAATTAGCGGAACAGGCAGAGTTAAGATTAATTCCGCCTAAATCTATAGACACGTACTATAAGGAATACGAAAAATAAATACATAGAAGGAAAATAAAAATACCGTAACTGTGGATGAAACACTCATGCTGGCCTATGTGAACCAAATGGTATAACGATAACTTGTGAAATTTATTGTACTTATTTCGTGTTTCGTTATAGGCAAATCAGTATAAACCTTCATCATTATGGTGCATTCATTCCAAATTACAAGCAATGCTAAAACTTAAGAAAAGACTAAACATAGCTACTTTTCATAAATTGCATGCTTTCATGAAAAGCGTTAATAAAGGCTACGAGCCGAAAAAATCTTTCGTGTTTTCGGAAGAACAGTTAAGGAAGGTTTTTATTGAAGCCCCAGATGATACGTATTTATTTTTGAAGGTAAGCGCGAGATTATGATAGTTTTTTACAAAATTTAATAAATATTTCATTTTGAAGGTGGTAGCCATATGTGGAATATTTGGCTCATGCAGGAGATACGAATTATGTAATTTGCGCCTGTCTGATATTAAAAAATCTGTTGTGGCCAGCACAATACCTCTCGCCATTTTCATTTTATGTAGTATAGGGCGAGAGCAGTTACAGTTATGTGACTTTGTTGGTCTTGGCAAGCAGATGTGGGGGCCCGTGTCAGAATGAGAGCTAGTAATATACATAGGTGTCAAGTATCATAAGTTTTAATTCGAAACATGATTTTCCAAATCCATGTGGATTATTTTCCTCGACAAGTATATTCCATACTAATGGATGACAAATAAACATCAGAACATTTTGAAATTTTGAATGAAAAATTATGACATATGACAATTGTGACATCTGTGTAAAAACTACTAGCCGTCATTCTGACACGGATCCTGCTTTCCAAGGCCAACAAAGTCACATGTCTGCTCGCGCCCTATAAGTACACATAAATAATTGAAATTGTTTCTCTTCTTTCTTTCTATAAGAAATTTTATCCTACTATTCTATTATGTTCAAAATTCTTCAAATTCATTGACGGTATTAACGGTATTTCTTAAGGATATATGTAATATTAACATATCTGTAATTTAAATATATAATTAATTAATAATACAATAATATATATTAAATGTACTCTTACCTCCCAGAAAAATCTGACAGTGACATTTTGCATTTACATGTCAATTACAAAAATTTAAATATCGCAAATTTTTTCGGGCAACGAGATTTATTACAACAGATTATTCTATATTATTATATACTATATCTCCAAACCTATACGAGATATAATAAAAAATTAAGTGTGTTAGATTGAGAATTTAATTATCTTTAATATTTGTAGTAACAAATTTTCAAAAAATAATATTTAGATTTTTTTTTTATAAACTACCACTTCCGGTTGTCCAATTGTTACCAGAACTTATTCAACTCTTCCCATTACTGTTAGATTGAGGAATCCGTAGTCAAACAGGTCTTTAGTCTTATAGAATTTGAGAAATCGTGTCTCCAACAACCTCACACACACACACACACACACACACACACACATCCACACACACACACACACACACACACACACGCACACACGCACACACACACACACACACACACACACACACACACACACACAGACATCATTGTAAAAATGTTAAAATCGGATTCTATGGACCTTAAATCGTGCTTATTCAATAAAATCTGGGTATGCGATTTTTAGCATGAATCCAATACCTCTCTTAGCGAGAGGTAAAAAGAAGCTTCTGTTTTAATTATTAATATTCGACCATCGAAAACCGAAAAAGGTCGAAAGTTTGCTATGGTTGATAATGATGACCATATATCAAATTATTTAACAAATAGCTATCTCTACGTTCAGAAAATATGTCTACGGATAGAGTGTTTTTGAAATACACCAATGGATAATGCATTAAACAAGTCGTTGGAATTAATACTTTTGGAAAATGCCCTTCTCTTCTGGCATGTTTCTTAAATCTTCCTGATTCTACAAAGTATACCGGACACGCGTTTAGACGCAGTTCTGCCACAATTATGACAAGCAGCAGAATGAGTGTGGATGAATTGAAGCGCCAAGTAGGATGGAAATCATCAACGGTAGCGAGTCGATATATTGAAGAATCCATACAGAACAAAATATCAGTCACGAAATGCATTGCAAAGGCACTTACCACTACATATAAACAAAGTACAGGGTGTTAATACTAACTCGTTACACCCGAAAATGGTAGATAGAACTCATTAAAACAAACAACTTTTCTTAGCTCAAATTTTAGATTTTGAGCCCCAGTTCATAGTTATTGGCGTTCTCTTGTTTTTCGAAAAATCGTCATAACTCCCTTATTTTAAGGAATATTTAAAAAATACAAAAACTTTCAGCATTTGCTTTCGGTTCTCTAAAACACTTGTATTTACAATTATTTTCTATTTCATCAAATAACAAAATGGCGACCAATCAAAAATTTCAAAACAAGATATTTTGAAAACCACCCCATCGATTTTCGAAAATAAAACATTTTTAAAATCCATAAACTTTCTACTACAATATTTGCCTGAAACATTTTTTTTTCTATCTGGCCAAAAAAAAAGATTTTATTCACTTACTTGGCTTGCATAAGTATTAACAAACTAAAAAAAGCATTTAAAACGAAGTGGCTTCTGAAAACAATGAAACAAAAATACCCGAATAAGTGGATTGGGAGGAGAGGTCCAGTTGCGTGGCCAGCCCGGAGCCCCGACCTAACTCCACTAGATTTCTTTTTTTGGGGTCAGATGAAGACCTCTGTTTACGAGACACCGGTGAACACAGAGTTAGAACTAGTGGCTAGAATCGTGGCTGCAGCAGAAGATATAAAAGAGAAGCAGGCAGTCCTTGCGAAGGTCTCCACCAATATCAAAGCACGCTGCCGGGCTTGCATTGCTGCGAATGGTGGCCACTTTGAAAATCATATTTAGTCCCGCCCTTGTTGTTTCATTGTTTATTGTTTTATTTTTCTTGTTTGTTTCTTGTTTTTCTTGTTTAATGGCAGCAAGCCTACTTTGTTTTAATTGATTGTTGCAGTTTGTTAAAATTTATCTTGCAATTCAATTTGAATAAAAACTTTTTTGGGCAGATAGGGAAAAATATTTCAGACAAATATTGTAGTAGAAAGTTTATGGATTTTATAAATGTTTTATTTTCGAAAATCGATGGGATGGTTTTCATAATATCTTGTTTTGAAATTTTTGATTGGTCGCCATTTTGTTATTTGATGAAATAGAAAATAATTGTAAATACAAGTGTTTTGGAGAACCGAAAGCAAATGCTGAAAGTTTTTGTATTTTTTAAATATTCCTTAAAATAAGGGAGTTATGACGATTTTTCGAAAAACAAGAGAACGCCAATAACTATGAACTGGGGCTCCAAATCAAAAATTTGAACTAAGAAAAGTTGTTTGTTTTAATGAGTTCTATCTACCATTTTCGGGTGTAACGACTTAGTATTAACACCCTGTATATTAAAAGATAATATAGACATTCCAGCAAACGGAGACAGCGAAACCATAAATACCCAGCTAAAATCCCGTAATTTCCATATTGCTGACAACAAAAATTGTAATTTTTATATAAATTTAAATAAAAACCAATAATAATAATTGTTTTAGTTGTTACTTATATTTATTGTCATTTTTCGTTACCTAGGTAACTCAAAAAATTAGCGTGTTGTTATGGTCGATTTACGCACGCTTTTGCGTGTTTTTAAGAGAATTATGATGCATGTATAATAAAAAATAGCGTATGGTACACGTGTATAAACTAGCCTTTAAAGCACTACGACATTAAAACCACTCCGCTATGTGTCGCGGCTTTACACTTGTCGTGCGTGCTTTAAAGGCTAGCTTATACACTTGTATCATAATACTATTATTTGTAGTAACAAATTAATATATATACAGGCTGTAACACCAAAACCGACCACCGCCATTATTTTCTTTATTATTATAGTTACAAAAAAATACTATGGAACAAAATTGTAGAAGACCAAGGGGGACATCCCATTTTAGAATAAAATATTTTTTTAAACCAGTGGTTCTCAATTTGCAACACAAAGTTATATTTTTTCAAATGGGATTATACATATTTTTTATGCCTATTCGATAACGTATTTTATTCTGAATTCAACCATGTATCAGTTTTATATCCTTACATAATAAAAATATTGAAAAAAATCTGTTGTGGCCAGCACAATACCTCTTGCCATTTCCTTTTTTTTGGTTACATATAAGTATAGGGCACGAACAGTCATGTTACATTGTTGGCCTTAACAAGCAGATGTGGGGGCCCATTTCAGAATGATAACTAGTAATTATGTACATAGATGTCAAATGTCAGAATTTTTCATTAAAAATTTCAAGATTTTCTAAATTCACGTAGTTGATTTGTCACCAGGAGTGTGGAATTTACTTGTCAGGGAAAATAAACCACATGGAATTTGAAAATCTGACATGGGCCCCATATCTGCTTGTCAAGTACATGACTGCTCGCGCGCTAATGTATTTAACATTTCTTGTATACCTACACTCTACACCAAAAATTCTACTTAAATTCTCAACTATTTTCCATGGTATTCTTTCAGCTGTAAAATTTATTACAATAGATTATTTTATATATTATATTTCTTTTATCTCTAAATCTATATAATATATAATAAAATATTTAAATGTATCAGATAGAGAATTTAATTTTCTTTAATATTGCCAAGAAAACTTTTCAAAAAATGTTATTTAGAAGATTTTTTTTTCAAGAATCTTCTACTTCCGGTTGTCCAATTGTTACCAAAACCTTTTCAGATCTTCCCATGAATGTCCGATTGGGAAATACGTAGTTAAACAAATATAAAGTCTTATGATTTTTGAGTAATCGTCCTTCCAACATCCCACACACACACACACACACACACACACACACACACACACACACACATCACACACACACACACACACACACACACACACACACACACACACACACACACAGAGACATCATCGTAAAAATGTTAAAATCGGATTGTATGGACCTTAAAACGTGCTTATTCAATAAAATCTGGATATGCGATTTTTAGCAATAATCCATTACCTCTCTTAGCGAGAGGTAAAAATGCGATTGAAATATAAGTAAATTTGATTTTTTAGTCATTTTTCAGTAGGCTATGTATGAAAAGCAAAAATTAATTAAATAAAATTGACTATCTAGTGTTATGAGGGTGGTCAAGCGTGGTTGGGAGTTCAAGTGTATCTGGTGATCCATTATTGGTTGTTGTCTCCTGTGCAATGGACTGTGGCGGTTCTTCAATTGGTGGTTCCCTGGTTACAATCTTCAATGAGGTGTTTTGAGAAATGATCTTCTTCCAAAGTGGTTTGATTTCTACACTGGCATGGCTGAAGACCTTTTCCCGGTTTATCATGATGTACGCGGCCTCTTTAAACTTTCGTTTGAAAGTATGATCCTCTTTGGAGATTTCCGCGTTGTCCCATAAAATTCTATGATGGTTTTCCCATGCGTGGTCTGCAATTCCGGATTTCGATGTTTCTCCTCTTGTTGTATGCCGTTTGTGTTTCTTCATCCTGATATCCAGTGGCCTCTTAGTTTCGCCTATGTACACTTTCCCACATTCACAATCCACCTGGTAGATTCCTTTTTCAGATCCTGCTGATTTCGGAGGTACCATGGAGGAGAGTAGGTTTTTCAGTGCTGTAGTATTTTGGAATCTGGTGGTAATTCCGTATTTTTCACCTGTTCTTCTATTTTTTTCTGAAAGACCGTTGATATACGGAATATATAATTCTTTCTAGGTCTTGTCTTGTTTCTGCCCTGGTGTGTTGTGGTTTTGGTGCCTGGTGATGATTGCCTTGATCTGTTTCTCGGGATATCCATTTTCTCTAAGGTTGTTCTCTATTTCTCCAAGTTCGACATTGTATTTCTCTTTCGTGCTGCAGTGGGTCCTAGCTCTGTCCAATAAGGTCCTGGCAACTCCAACCTTTGTCGCCTGTGAGTGGTTGGACTGGTAACTAAGATACCTCCCTGTATGTGTTGGTTTCCGGTAAACCGAAGTCGTGATGTTGTTGCCATTTCTCTCCACCAACACATCCAGGAATGGAACACGATTTTGATTTTCTTTTTCCATTGTAAATTTATGCGACATGTTAACGACATGTTTGTTAAGCGCAACTCCAGGTTACACAGTTTAGATCTCATATGCATGTAATTGACAGATATGTCATTGTCAACAAATTAAGCATTTCAAATAATAATAGTAACATTTTAAACAGAAAATAGTAAATGGAACAATAATTATATGGAAAGGAACTTAATATAGTTTCCAGCATAAGTAAATATGTAGGAATATAGGTAAGATAATAAAAATATATATCATCACGGCATATTACCCATTGCTGGATGAGCCAATCTGCTTTGTACACAATAATAATGATGACATATTTGTACCGTGCGGACGTTTACCAGGCGTCACTTCACACGAATCTGGGGAACCGGGTTCGATTCCGACCGACGCCAAATATTTTAGAATTTTAAATGGCACGAAATTGACCCCTGTGGTGCACTCTCCACGCCAGCAATGAATATAGGTAAGTATATAAATAAAATAAATATATAATCACGGCATATTACCCATTGCTGGATCTGACAATCTGCTTTGTACACAGATTTCGGTAACGATGATGCCATATTTGTACTGTGCAGGTGTTTACCATGTGTCACCTCACAAGCACTTATTGCTGGCGGGAAGAGTGCAACGCAGGGGTCATTTTTGTGCCATTTAAAATTCAAAATATTTGGCGTCGGTCGGGATTGAACCCGGTATTTAAATTCAATTATTTACATGGTTAAAAATTAAATTAAACGGGAGGTTTTTGTGTTGGCCACATCAAATGTTTTGAAAGTGTTGTACCGTGACATACCTGGCCTCGTCTATCTCAAGGTTGTACTTACCCTACGTTGTGATTATATTTAATAAGTAAAAGTTTGAATTTCGCGCTGAATTGTACTTTACGGTGCACCCGCTAGATAGCGTTGACACAACGGAAGAGATAAATGAGTAAGATGACAATTGACATGTTGAATTCATGTTTTGTGTATATGCAATATCAATTAGTTTAATCGATTTTCATAAAATACAGTCCATTATTAAATTTTGAACCAGTAGTTGTTTTATTGTGCAATACGCCAACATTTGGTCCTTCGAGACGGATTAAGTGAAAAAAGTTAAACATCAGCCAGCGACATCTCAACAAGGTACATAGCCAGAATTCGGACTCAAGCAGGCAGCCGAGTCTCGTCAGACATAATCCCACATATTTGGCAACGATATTGACTTCGAGGAAGTGCAGTGTGCAGTCTCAGCATCGGGGAACAGTTTGAAGCAGCTAAGTAACCTCAATGTTTTCTATCGAAGTGGGGTTAATTCTAACATCAACAAAACAAATTCAAATAAATTTAATTTAAACGATTGTTCATTGTATTTGTATATAATCATATATTATCGTTTTGCATATTAACGTTGAAAAAATCAAGTCAAAGTATTTGTGTAGGTAAACAAACGTTTGAAACATTATTTGAAAAAACGAATGCATGTGCTTACTAGTTACAGTATTACCAAATTTGTATTGTCGTTGTCGCAATTGTAATTTATTAAAATATTTAGTTGAGTATTATTCATTTATATTGTTTGGCTAAAATTGGCAATAATGACGGAGGAATCAATGACAACTTAAAGCATTTTTCAATTTTATACAAACGTATGAAGCAAATCTTTCACAATTAAAAGAAAGATATAAGTGCATACATGAATTATAATAATAGGAGTCTAAGGTTAAATTATAACTAAAACTAATACAATTACCCCTTTACCTTAAAATAATAAAATAACCTATATACGTATTTCGAGAACTAAGTCCTCATCATCAGTAGTACAAATTTAAGCAGAGGAATCTTAACTACTCTGCTTAAATTTGTACTACTGATGATGAGAACTTAGTTCTCAAAATACGTATATAGCTTATTTTATTATTTTAAGGGGTAATTGTATTAGTTTTAGTTGCATACATGAAGTTTGGCAGAAATTTCAGAATTTGAGCATAGAAATGGAGTGTTTAATTCATGATGACAAAATCATTAAGAAACACATCGTATATATGGAAGAATACGACAAACTTTATAATGAGTATATGGCAAAGGCTCGAAAAGAATTTACAGCCACAGAAGCGGATACAAATCAAGTGAAGCAAACACAAGTCATGTCAGTGTCCAAGCTGCACAACAGACTACAAGTTTGAAGGTCAAACTACCACTCACAATTCAGCCTTTCTCAAGTAATTATGAACAATGGTTGTCATTTAAAGATTCTTATGGTAAAGCCGTACACGATCAAACGGATATACCGGAAGTTCAAAAGTTCCAGATTCTCAAGGGTTTGCTGAAAGATGACGCATTGAGAATTATCTCCGTACTCGAAGCTACAGCTAATAATTATAATGCAGCCTCGAAGGTATTGGAAAAGAGATACTCTAATAACAGGATTATCATTAATACAAACATGAAAGGTTTGTTTGATCTTCCAATCATAGCAAAAGCAAATCCAAACAATATTAGCGTTGTTGATTTAACCAGAACTCATCTACGTTCAATTAGAACACCAGGTGAACAAACAGACAATTGTGATACTATCATTATATACCTCATTTGGAACAAACTAGATAAAGTCACTAGAGAAGAATGGGAAAAAGAAGTAAGTTTTGATGATGACCAATAGAAACAACCAGAATGGAACACTTTCCTCAAGTTTCTGAAATAAAGGTGTCTAATGTTGGAAATTACAGAACGTGGGAAATCTGGTAAAGTACCTTTAGTCTCATAAGCTACAAAAAAGATAAGAAAATCACGATGACAACCACAACAGGAAATTCATCCAAAGACAGTATTCCAGAATGTATCCCCTACTCAAAACATCATGTCCTGTTCAAATGTGATCGTTTTCTAAAATTGTCACAAGAACAACGGTATCAAGAAGTTTTCAAGTCGAAATTATACGCAAATTGTCTAAAGCGAGGACACTTTCACAAGGATTGTAATTGAATGACTTGCAAAAATGTAATATGAAGCATAATACACTATTACAAACCTAACGCACAGTCAAAGTCGGATTCAATACCGTCAAATCAAAAGCAACAAGAGCAACTCAGTGTAACCTATTGTACACCAAAACAAACTAACCGTATTCTTTTGTGAACTACCCAAGTCGTTGCGAGTGATAAGGACGGAAATCAGTACCTTTGGGAAGCGTTATTGGACCCCGGGTCACAAATAAACATGTTAACTGAAGAGTTTGCAAATAGTTTGCGACTCAAGCATAAGTCAGTAAGACTTCCAATTAGTGGAGTAAATCAATCTACATTCAATATCCAAAAATCGATACAGGTTATATTGAAGCCATTTTATGCTTTACCGTTCAACAAGATTTCCTTCTGATTCCAAATATCACAAAAAATCTACCACAGGTGCACATAGATAGAAAACAATGGTCAATGGAGACTGCATTAACAACAAGGGGCAACTAACATTTCAAAGTTCTACGCTAGGGTGGATTATTGGAGGTGAATTGTACGTCACAGTGGAGAAGACATCTAATTTTACTTGAAATTTATTAACAAATCAAGATTTACATGGACAAATACAGCAATTTTGGTAAGGTGGAAGAACTCCATAATCAGAAAGAAAAGTACGAACGTCAAGAGTATTGCGAAACCCATTTTACGTAAAATCATAGAAGAGATTCATATGGTAGATTCATGGTTGAGTTACTCAAAAACAATGAAATTACATTGGAAGAGTCGCTCGAACAGGCATTAAAAAGGTTCAAGTATATTGAAAGTCGCTTCGACAAAGATTCAATATTGTAGGACGCGTATACGAAATTTATGGATGACTATAAGAAGCAAGGACATATGACTCAGTACAATGGAGATGATCATATGAAAATTCATCATAATTACATACCACACCAGCCAATTTGGAGATTATTAAGTTTAACGACAAAATTACGAGTCGTTTTCGAAGCCTCGTCGAAAACAACAGGAACATCTTTAAACGACATGTTACACCCTGGTCCTAACTTGCAGAATAATCTCGTAAAAATCTTACTTATATTCAGGATTCACTCGTATGTTATGACAGCAGATGTTGCAAATGTTTTGTCACATTAACATCGCAGAGAGGGATAGGGATCTACAAAGAATATTGTGCCGTGACAACAGAGATGGACCTATCAAAACATTTACATTGAATACAGTGACATACGGAACATCATGTGCTCTCTTTTTAGCCATGTGTTGTCTACGAGAAATCTCATATCAAGCCGAAGATAAGTTTCCAGATGTAGCATCCATTATCAGGGAAGACTTCTATATGGATGATGTACTCACTGGGACAGATTCACTAGATGGAGCTATTCAATTACAAGATCAGTTGTTGCAATTGTTAGAATCAGGCAAGTTGTCATTAAGAAAATGGCGAACTAAGGACACTCAAGTTTTTCAGAATATGAAAGAATCAGGAAAGACGGACGAATTATTGATTTTGGACGATCAAGGTTCTTCCAAAACGTTAGGATTGCTATGGGATAGCAAGAATAATGTCCTTTCTTTCAAAATTAGCGTTCAAGAGTAAAACGCAGTGTCAACACGAGGAATGTTATCCGCTATCGTCCAGATATATGATCCATTGGGAATTATTGGCCCAATTTTAATAAATGCTAATCTTATCATGCAGGATCTATAGAAGTTGAAATTGGGATAGAATGAAGATGTACCAACAACTGTTCATAATGTATGGAAAAAAAATCAGTCACTGCAGCAACTGGAAGGGTTACAGATTGCTCGAAATTTATGTATGGAAAGTCACAATCAGGAAGTAATTACAAATGGATTCGCTGATGAATCAGAAAGAGCTTTCGGAGCATGCATTTACATCACTACCAATAATAATTTTTGTGAAATGCACACAAATTTATTTTGCTCGAAGTCGAAACTTGCGCCATTGAAGACAAAATCATTACCATGACTCGAACTTTGCGCAACACTGCTATTATCAAGATTAATCTCAGTAGTAATTACTCCATTGAAACTACATCATGTTGAAATACATTTATGGAGTGATTCGATGATCACGCTTCACTGAATTCGAACTTTTCCAAACTATCTCAAAACTTTTGTGGCTAACCCAGTCATGGAAATCCAAGAACTGTCAAAGAAATGTACTTGGCGGTATGTTTGCATCCAACTATAACCCTGTAGATTTCATATCGAGAGGAGTGTCAGCGAAGAACCTCATTGGTTTGAATCTCTGAAGAGATACTCTAATAACAGGATTATCATTAATACAAACATGAAAGGTTTGTTTGATCTTCCAATCATAGCAAAAGCAAATCCAAACAATATTAGCGTTGTTGATTTAACCAGAACTCATCTACGTTCAATTAGAACACCAGGTGAACAAACAGACAATTGTGATACTATCATTATATACCTCATTTGGAACAAACTAGATAAAGTCACTAGAGAAGAATGGGAAAAAGAAGTAAGTTTTGATGATGACCAATAGAAACAACCAGAATGGAACACTTTCCTCAAGTTTCTGAAATAAAGGTGTCTAATGTTGGAAATTACAGAACGTGGGAAATCTGGTAAAGTACCTTTAGTCTCATAAGCTACAAAAAAGATAAGAAAATCACGATGACAACCACAACAGGAAATTCATCCAAAGACAGTATTCCAGAATGTATCCCCTACTCAAAACATCATGTCCTGTTCAAATGTGATCGTTTTCTAAAATTGTCACAAGAACAACGGTATCAAGAAGTTTTCAAGTCGAAATTATACGCAAATTGTCTAAAGCGAGGACACTTTCACAAGGATTGTAATTGAATGACTTGCAAAAATGTAATATGAAGCATAATACACTATTACAAACCTAACGCACAGTCAAAGTCGGATTCAATACCGTCAAATCAAAAGCAACAAGAGCAACTCAGTGTAACCTATTGTACACCAAAACAAACTAACCGTATTCTTTTGTGAACTACCCAAGTCGTTGCGAGTGATAAGGACGGAAATCAGTACCTTTGGGAAGCGTTATTGGACCCCGGGTCACAAATAAACATGTTAACTGAAGAGTTTGCAAATAGTTTGCGACTCAAGCATAAGTCAGTAAGACTTCCAATTAGTGGAGTAAATCAATCTACATTCAATATCCAAAAATCGATACAGGTTATATTGAAGCCATTTTATGCTTTACCGTTCAACAAGATTTCCTTCTGATTCCAAATATCACAAAAAATCTACCACAGGTGCACATAGATAGAAAACAATGGTCAATGGAGACTGCATTAACAACAAGGGGCAACTAACATTTCAAAGTTCTACGCTAGGGTGGATTATTGGAGGTGAATTGTACGTCACAGTGGAGAAGACATCTAATTTTACTTGAAATTTATTAACAAATCAAGATTTACATGGACAAATACAGCAATTTTGGTAAGGTGGAAGAACTCCATAATCAGAAAGAAAAGTACGAACGTCAAGAGTATTGCGAAACCCATTTTACGTAAAATCATAGAAGAGATTCATATGGTAGATTCATGGTTGAGTTACTCAAAAACAATGAAATTACAGTGGAAGAGTCGCTCGAACAGGAATTAAAAAGGTTCAAGTATATTGAAAGTCGCTTCGACAAAGATTCAATATTGTAGGACGCGTATACGAAATTTATGGATGACTATAAGAAGCAAGGACATATGACTCAGTACAATGGAGATGATCATATGAAAATTCATCATAATTACATACCACACCAGCCAATTTGGAGATTATTAAGTTTAACGACAAAATTACGAGTCGTTTTCGAAGCCTCGTCGAAAACAACAGGAACATCTTTAAACGACATGTTACACCCTGGTCCTAACTTGCAGAATAATCTCGTAAAAATCTTACTTATATTCAGGATTCACTCGTATGTTATGACAGCAGATGTTGCAAATGTTTTGTCACATTAACATCGCAGAGAGGGATAGGGATCTACAAAGAATATTGTGCCGTGACAACAGAGATGGACCTATCAAAACATTTACATTGAATACAGTGACATACGGAACATCATGTGCTCTCTTTTTAGCCATGTGTTGTCTACGAGAAATCTCATATCAAGCCGAAGATAAGTTTCCAGATGTAGCATCCATTATCAGGGAAGACTTCTATATGGATGATGTACTCACTGGGACAGATTCACTAGATGGAGCTATTCAATTACAAGATCAGTTGTTGCAATTGTTAGAATCAGGCAAGTTGTCATTAAGAAAATGGCGAACTAAGGACACTCAAGTTTTTCAGAATATGAAAGAATCAGGAAAGACGGACGAATTATTGATTTTGGACGATCAAGGTTCTTCCAAAACGTTAGGATTGCTATGGGATAGCAAGAATAATGTCCTTTCTTTCAAAATTAGCGTTCAAGAGTAAAACGCAGTGTCAACACGAGGAATGTTATCCGCTATCGTCCAGATATATGATCCATTGGGAATTATTGGCCCAATTTTAATAAATGCTAAGCTTATCATGCAGGATCTATAGAAGTTGAAATTGGGATAGAATGAAGATGTACCAACAACTGTTCATAATGTATGGAAAAAAAATCAGTCACTGCAGCAACTGGAAGGGTTACAGATTGCTCGAAATTTATGTATGGAAAGTCACAATCAGGAAGTAATTACAAATGGATTCGCTGATGAATCAGAAAGAGCTTTCGGAGCATGCATTTACATCACTACCAATAATAATTTTTGTGAAATGCACACAAATTTATTTTGCTCGAAGTCGAAACTTGCGCCATTGAAGACAAAATCATTACCATGACTCGAACTTTGCGCAACACTGCTATTATCAAGATTAATCTCAGTAGTAATTACTCCATTGAAACTACATCATGTTGAAATACATTTATGGAGTGATTCGATGATCACGCTTCACTGAATTCGAACTTTTCCAAACTATCTCAAAACTTTTGTGGCTAACCCAGTCATGGAAATCCAAGAACTGTCAAAGAAATGTACTTGGCGGTATGTTTGCATCCAACTATAACCCTGTAGATTTCATATCGAGAGGAGTGTCAGCGAAGAACCTCATTGGTTTGAATCTCTGATGGCTTGGGGCCAAAATGGATTAATTCGACAGATGACTGGCCTAAGCAGATTTCAGATAATATTGAAATTCCAGAACAAAATACCTACTGCAACCATAGCAGTAACGAAAGTTACGTACAATCTTCTACATAATTATTGTTCATTCAAAAGGTTACGTGTAATAACTTTTTCTTGTCCTTTTATTGATATCAAAGTACGAAAAAAGAAAAACAAAGGACCATTATCATTTCATGAATTAGAAGTTTCAAGAATCAGGATTCTTAGAATGACTCCGGAGGAATAATTTCCTCATGAGTTAGCCAATTTAAAGTCAGGCAGTCAACTCAGCACTAAAAATAATGTAATCACATTAAACCCTTTTATAGATGTTGACGGTTTGATAAAGATTGGAGGTCAGAAATGCTGAGATACCATACGAACAAAGACATTCAGTCATATTGCCATCAAAGCATCAGGTAACAGAGAACATTTTGCATGACGAACATGAACGACTTCTAGACCGCGTCAATTGATGTACTCAGTGAGGTCAAGGTATTGGCTCTTATCCGGAGGACCTGAGTTGCGAAAAGTGGTAAGAAAGTACATACCATGTTTCAAATACCGACCAACAAAACCCGAGATAATCATGGGCGATTTACCGTCGCCACGAGTGAATCCTCCAATTTTCCCGTTTAAGATCACTGGAGACGACTATGCGGGACCGATGCAGCTCAGGGAAATCCGTAGAAGATGCAGTCGAACTGTTACGTCGCTGTCTTTGTTTGTTTCGGCACAAAGGCTGTACATTTGAAGCTCGTCAGCGACCTTACCACGGAAGCATTCCTGTCGGCTCTACGGAGATTTATTGGCAGAAGAGGCTTGTGCAAGAAGATCTATTCCTACAATGCCACTAATTTTATTGGTGCGGCACGTGAGCTAAAGGAATTACAAGAGTTCCTTGATCAACATAAAGAAGACATTATGATATCCCTTGTTTCCCAAAGCATCAGTTGGGAATTTATACCTCCCAGATCTCCACATTTCGACGGCTTATGGTAGTCGGTCGTCATGCCTGTTAAAAAACATTTATATACAGTTACGAAGGATATACTTTGTACTTTTCAAGAAATCAGTACTCTTCTGGTACAAATAGAATCAGTCTTAAATTCTCCATTAATACCAATGTCCGCGGATGCAAATTATTAGAATGTTCTTACTCCCTCTTACTTCCTGATTGGGGTTCTTTTTTCTGACGTTGCTTCAGACTGTTTTTTACAACACGTCCCCACTTCAATGGACAGCAGGTCGAATCATCAAGTTATATCCTGGTTCAGACAATGTCACAAGGGTTGTCGACGTTCGGACAAACCATGTCGTTTTCCGTCGCAGCCTAAAGAAACTTTGCGTTTTACCGTTCGATAAAAATTGTTAATTTGAATTGCTGAACAAGTAATTTTATGTGTTTAGTTCTATTCCTTTATTTGAACAATCTTTGCTTACAACTTAGTTAAAGTACCTATTATAGTATCATAATTATATGTTGCTTAAATGTCAGTCATTTATGTTAACATATTCTTTGACTAAAATTGTATTTTAATGTGGGCCGGAATATTCAAGTTATGTTTGATTTTCGCGCTGAATTGTACTTCACGGTGCACCCAGTAGATAGCGGTGACACAACGGAAGAGACAAATGAGTGAAATGACAGTTGGCAAGTTGAATTTATGTTTTACGTATATGCAATATCAATTTGAGTACGAATCCAAATGTGCTTGACACAGCCATAGCAGCTGAATGGGGAGCAAGTAGGACTCCAAACGTGCCTCTCATAGCCATAGCAGCTGAATGGAGGGAAAGTAGAACTCCATACGTGCCTGGCGTAGCATAGCAGTTGAATGGAGGGAAAAATGGGAAGTTGAGTCGAGGAGGACCCTGGTGAACTTACCTCGGACAAGCTAAGTGTAAGGTTTCACTGAGTTCAGAAGCTTGGATTATTCAATGTATCAACCACGCCAGAGGTCCAAGACTCCCCGAGTCCTGTCGACGCAAGACTGGAGAATACAGTTTCTGTCCAAGTATTTACGAGGGTGGATTGAAAAGTTTCCGGGATCACTGAGAAGGCCTTGGTTGTTCGAAAACACTCTTATGTCGTTGTTTTGTTTAACTCTTCATATGAACTGTCAAGAAATTTCAGTACAAACTGTCCACCAGTCTAATCGTGGAAAGCGTCTGTGTCGATCTACCTAGCCTAGTTTCTGGGTTTCGGAATTTAAGCGTGGCCGAACACACACCTGTAACGAGCCACGTTCAGGTCGCCCAAAATCGGCTACCACACCGGATATTGTGGATAAAGTCTATGATATGGTTCTGCAAGATTGACGAATTAAAGTGCGTGAGATTGAGAAAGCCATAAGGATCTCTTATGAATGTGTAGTTCATATTTTACATAATGAGCTGGGCATGAGAAAAATGTGCGCTAGGTGTGCGCCGCATTTGCTTAGTTCGGAGCAAAAGCGCATTGGGGCTCGAACAAACTTAGTAAAAGGAAGTAAATTATTTAGAATGGATTGGTAATACTGCTGTAAGTAGATAAGTCATACAGTGAAAGGTTGAATTTTAAATATATTTTTTTATACACAATAGTGCTCAATTAATAACCAAATTTTGGTAGAAGTGAGTTAAAAATACAGTTTTTAATGTGTGTAAATTTGGGGGCCGAAGAACAAACAAAAATCCATCAAACATCTGTTTTAATCGAGCGCTACTCCATCAAGGTCAGGACAAACAGTCTTAAGTCAAAAGAATTATTAGGTTCAAACCCGCATGCTCGAACGATTCCCGCCAGAACCAAATCGTAGTCAGTGTTCCCAACTCTATCAGAAATAATTTGTTTATATTATGGCCTCAATTGGGGAAATAGAAACTTTATTAAATCCAATCAAAGATAATATTGATAAAATACAACAATCTTTGGCTACACTGAACGTCACCATCACAACAAATAAAGATAATTATGAAAAAATTTTAAAGGATCTTAAAGATAAAAATCAAAAAATAGAGATCTTAGAACGAAAAATTCGGGAAAAAAATCTTTTATTTTTTGGTGTATTGGAGGAAAAAAATGAAAAACTGGAAGAAAAAATTATTCAATTAATTAAGGATAAAATACAATGTAACATTTCAAAGGATAACATCGAATATGTCAAAAGATTAGGCAGACCCAAAAGTGATAAAACAAGACCCATTCTAGTTGAAGTAAACTCTAAAAGAGTTAAAAGAGAAATATTCATAAACGCGAAGAATTTAAAGGGCTCAAAAATTTATATTGAGGAGGACTACTCTCCAAAAGTTCTACATGAAAGAAAAATTTTGAAACCTTTTCTGCAAAGAGCTAAACAAGACGGATACAGAACTCAACTGATCCAAGACACATTATATATCAACGGACACCCATACAAAAGCGCAGACTTCATTGAATCAGAAGAGGATAAACAAGAAACTAGGGAAAATGATGGTTTCGAACTGCTGACTCTCAGAAGACGATCAGTATCACATAGAGATCTCACACCTAATTCAAACAAAGAAATAAATGCAGAGGAAATCAGTGTAGATTCCACGGGACTACAGAGTAATAATGCCACACAAAATGATGAATATACTTTAAATGGTGCAGGAACTGTGATACCTGAAAAGAAACAACTAAATAAGGACAAAAAAACCGAAATAAGTAAGAAAAAAGACAAAAACACTCCTTCAAAATCTGGTCCTTTAGACAAACATATAATAACGAGACTGCGAGCACAAGTCCCAAAAAACTAGGCAACCTGAAACCGAAAAATATCTCAAGTAACACAATGTTTTGGAATATCCAGGGATTCAAAAATATTTTTAAACTGAACAGTTCTGAACAAAAATTTATTTTGAAACACGATATCATATGTCTCTGCGAAACTTGGGTAAACTTCAATTTACAAGAAAATCCTGTCTTCTTAAAACAATATAAAAGAATTGAACAGCCTGCAATCAAAGAAGCAAGTACTGGGCGAGCTATTGGCGGTCTTATTTTATTTTTGAAACCCGACATTTTTGAATTCAATGTAATTGAAACAGAATGCCACTGGATATTTCTTAGCATAACAAATACTCGGAAAACACATAATCTCATACTCGGTGTAACATACTTCTCATATTCCTACAACTATACAACTCTACTTGGTATGTTTGCAGAGACCCTAGAAAACATTATATACGAACATCCAAACCATTCAGTACTAATCGTCGGGGACTTTAATGCAAGAATAGGTTCGTTAAACAATGTACAAGATATTATTATGAAAGATACAAATTTATCAGCAACAAGGAAAGCAAGAGATAGTACTATAAACAAAAAAGGGAAAGAATTAACGAAAGTTATGGAAGAAAACAATTTAATAGTACTAAATGGGAGAAGCCTCAGTGATAACCCGGCACATTATACCTACGTAGGTTCCACAGGAAAAAGTACTATTGACTTTGCATGGGTGGACATCAGTGCATTACAACATATTACAGATTTCAGAGTATCCGACGAGATCATTATCTCAGACCACTTAATATGCACACTCTGTATTGAAAACCTTTGGGAAAAAGATTATTATAAGCAGGAAAAAAGTAAGACCATAACTAAAATTACATGGGACAATTCAAAATCTACTATATTTGCAGAAGAGCTTGCTCATAAGCTAGACATTAAACAAAAAATCAATGATATTGAAAATAAATACCAATACTTTATTGAGAAAATTATGGAAACTTCTACTGAAATTGGAATACTAAAAGAATGTAAAATCACCAGAAAGAATTATATACCGAGAAACCAATGGTATAATGAAACTTGCATCAAACTAAAACGGATTGCTCGAAAATGTTTGAGGCACTGTTGAACAAGTAAGTTCAATGAACAATCCATACTTAAGTATAATGAAGCAAAGAAAACATATAAACAGTATATCGGAGAACGTAAAAAACAATACACCTTAGATATTAAAAATAAACTTGAACAAATCCATGATCAATCTGAATTTTGGAAAACTATAAAACACTTAAATCCGTCGTCTGCTACCACTAACATAATTTCGATGGAAGACTGGAAAAAATATTACAACAACTATTTCGGGGAAAAAATAATTAAAAATTACAACTTTTTTGACGCCCGACACCCCTATTTGGACTCTGAGATAACATGGAACGAAGTAAATTTTGCACTAAACAAATTAAAAGCCAAAAAAATCCCCGGCATCGATGGTATAATTAATGAACAACTAAAGAACCTGCCAATTACTGGGAAATTGTATATCAAGGACTTAATAAATGACTTCCTATCACAGGAAAATATCCCGGACAAACTCAAAACTATTAAATTAACTATGATATACAAAAAAGGAATACGAACAAATCCCGATAACTACAGAGGAATCGCCGTCTTAAATACTATTACGAAATTATTTACCTTTATTCTAAACCATAGGATACAAACTTGGGTTGAAAGCTTTAACATCTTACCGGAAGCTCAATCAGGCTTCCGAAAGAGACGATCTTGCATCGACAATTTATTCGTACTCAACTCCATAGTAGAAACATCCTTTTTGAAAAGTAAGAAAGGTATTTATGCCATATTTATTGACCTAAGAAAGGCGTTTGATTCGGTCCCACACGATCTACTGTGGCAAAAAGTTTATAACCTAGGATTAAGTGGTAAATTAGTAAGAGTACTACGCAATATATACAACGACGCAAGGATGAAAATTAATATACAAAATGAATTATCCGAGGCCATAGAAGTTTCCAAAGGTGTACTTCAGGGCGAGTGTACAAGTCCTATACTCTTTGCTCTCTATATTTCCGATTTAGAAAAGTTTATAAAAACTAGAAATCTAGAAGGATTCTATATAAACCATAAAGAAGATATAATTAGTTTACAATACACAGATGATCTTGTTATATTTGCTTCTTCACCAGTCGAGGTCCAACGCAAACTTGCAGCGCTTTCTGATTTTTGCTACCATCACCAACTACAAGTAAATGCGGAAAAGACTAAAGTACTACATTTCCACCGAGGACGACCTCCAAGATGTATAATAACATATTATTGCCAAGGAAAGCAAATCGAAACAACAAACAAATATACATACTTAGGAATAATTTTCCAGGCATCTGGATCATGTATTGTCAATACAGGGGAAAATCTAATAAAAGCGAATAAGATAACCGGAGCAATAAAGAACGTTATGACCCGAGCTAAAATCCACTCTTGGAAAACTAGTATGAAATTGTACAACACGCTATTAATACCTGCCTTTCTATATGGAGCAGAAATTTGGGGACCTACTCAGCGAGACGTTATTGAAAAAGGACAAACACAATATTTTAAGACCTTACTGTCATGGAAGAAAACCACTCCAAATTACCTAATAAGGAGAGAGACGGGACAGCCTCATCTAGAGGTCCTTATACTACAGAAAATGTTACTCTGGTGGTATAAAATCCTTTTAATGCCTGACACACGTTATGTCAAAATCTGCTACAATAAACTGTCACAACTCGAGATAAATCTGCATACAACTAAGCCTAACTGGGTGAAAAACCTAAAATTAATGCTTACGAGAACCAATCATTATTGGATATGGGAAAAACAGTCCTATTATCTTAAAAGAAGAAATGAGCAATATCCTGAATGCGTACAATGAAATAAGTTATAATGCTGATACAGAAAGTATTATAAAATCCAGCTATAACCCCTACTATAAAACATATATAACCAGCCATCAATATCTATCCTCTAATGTACCATTCAAAATCCTCAAACTATCCTTCCAATTACGTATGTCAAACCCTAAAAATGTACATATCTTCCTAGACGGAACTATCCATATCTTCAATAATGATGAAATCTGCGACATATGTAACAGATACGAGCCAAATGATATCCACCATTTCCTATTCCTCTGCCCAATATTTTCTCCTTTTAGAAGAAGATATATCGAAAAGCATACCACCCCTAGTCCATGCATCAGTACCTTATTTGCCGAATTATCCAAGGACAAGATATATGACATCTACAACTACACACAAAACGCCTTGAAATTACGATCATTTATACTTAATTTATAATATGTAAACAAAATTAATTAATTCAATGAAATGTAAATGCTTAATTTGTTACCAACTACTTTTGTACAGGGATGTATATACTTATTCTCTTAGCAAAATATACGATTATTATATTATTATTATTATTATTATTTAGAACAGATTTTTTGTTGTTTGTTTGGGGGTAATTATGATACTAATATCTCGTTTTATTTTATTAACTAAAATTGTCGAAAGCCGACAAAATGAAAATTGGGCGATAGTTAGCTATGTATTATGTTTATTCTAATGAGGATATAAGTCAATGAAGAAATACTCAAGTGACGTTTAGAAGCGTATATGTTTTATTATTTTTCTTAACTAGGCATCCATACATCACAAAAACTATATATTTATATTATAATGTAGGCTGTGGAACATGAAATACATAACACTCCTTCCCCCTAGAGTTGGTAATCCTTTGTCCAAACCGGTGGACGTCTTATCCGCTGCGGACGCAACGTCGACCGATTTGTATCTTCTGGAACTTCAACATTTGTCGTTGGGTCTGTATAACTTGCAGTGTTACTTTCTTTTGTTGCTGTTATTACTTCTTCGTGTATTTCGGGTGGACTGTTGGTAAATTCGTCCAATCTGTTACGGACCTGATCAACGTGTCGACGTAAAATCTCCCCATCTTGCTTCTGTGCTCGATAAGTCACATGTCCTGTTGCCTCTAAAATATGTGCTGGTATCCACCTATCACCCGATGTGTAGTTTCGAGCATATACAGGATCACCTATCTGAAACTGACGTAAATTATCATTGTTTGCACACTTTTGAACTATATCCTCTTGTTTGAGTTGCACATCAGCTTGTAGATCCGGATGTAATCTATTCAAGACTGTTCGGAGTTTTCTTTTCATTAGCAATTCGGATGGACTCATTCCTGTTGTTGCATTCGGAGTAATATGTTGTACTAATAAGAACCGAGCTAATTCGACATTAAAATCTTTACCACCTATTCCCATTCGCTTTATCGCATTTTTTTCTGTCTGTACCATACGCTCTGCTTGCCCGTTTGATGATGGGTGATATGGAGCTACTGTAACTCTTCTAATACAATTACTTTTCATGAATAATTTCATTTCCTCGGATATGAATGCGGTCCCATTGTCCGAGACATTGACATCCGGAATACCATGTGTAGTAAATAATCTACGAAGCACCCCAATAACGGCAGTAGATGTCATTGCTGCCATTGGTACAATCTCCAACCATTTAGAATGCGCGTCTACAACTATTAAAAATGTTTTATTTTTTATTGGTCCTGCAAAATCCATATGTAACCTCGACCAAGGTCTACTAGGCCATTCCCATGGATGTATCGGTGCTCTTTGCGGCGCATTTCTTGAATTTTGACAATTATTACACAAACGGACAGTCTCTTCAATCTCTGCGTCTAATCCCGGCCACCATACAAAACTTCTTGCTAACGCTTTCATATTTACAATACCTGGATGAGTTGTGTGCAACATATTTAATATGTTCTGTCTTATGACTGTTGGAATTATGATCCTATTGCCCCATAATAAACAATTCTTATATGCCGAAATCTCCCATCTTTTGTCAAAATATGGTCTAAATTCATTATCTGGTTTCTTATCTGGCCACCCATGTAAAGCCCAATACATTATCCTCGATAATATTCTATCTTTGTTTGTTATTTTTGCTATTTCTTCCGCTTTTATTGGTGTTGGATCAACCATTTGAAGTAAAAGTACATCTGCTACATCAGGCACATTTCCATTCCTTGTTTCTACTGGTAGTCTGCTTAAAGCATCTGCATTTTTTAGTTGTCCTCCGGTCTGTACTGTAAATTATAATCGTATGCACTTAATTTTAAACTCCATCTTAACAATCGTGGTGACAGGGTTTGTGGCATTTGTTTTTTTATTTTGTAACAGTCCCAATAGTGGTTTATGGTCGGTAAAAATAGTTATGTTTCGCCCATATATATATTGGTGAAATCTAGTAATACCAAAAATAATCGCTAGTGCTTCTTTATCTATTTGTGCGTAATTTCGTTCAGCATTAGATAATGTTCTCGAAGCAAATCCAACTGGTGCTTCTGTTCCGTCTGATTTTCTATGGACCAAAACAGCACCCACTCCATATGGAGATGCATCACATAGTAAAATTAACGGTTCTTTATCATTATAGTGTACAAGGATTGCATCACTCTGTAATAATTGTTTTGCCGATTTAAATGCTGCATTATGTTCTGTAGTCCATTTCCATTTAACTCCATTACCTATCTAATAATATATGTAGTGGCTCTAATACCGTAGCACGATTATTCAAAAAACAACCATAGAAATTTAACAAACCTAAAAATGACTAGTGTTACCACAAGACGAGACTAGACGAGACTTGAGGTCGGTCTTGTCTTGGTCTTGACTAAGTCTCGACTACAGTGGTCTTGTCTTGGTCTTGTCGAGACGAGACTTGCAGTCAGTCTCGTCTTGTCTCGAGTCTCGTCAAGACTCTCGACTCTGCGTCAATCAACAAATAGTTTATAATTGTACATAGCAATGCTTGGAAATCTAAGAAAACACATTTTATTATTTTAACTAATTGAATTAACAAACATTTTAGTAACTATGATGTATAGACTATCCATTTTTTACTTTTTCGAAACATGTAGATATATTGGAATAGAGCAAGAAGATCTACATCTCTATACCTGTAGACAAGGGGGAAATAAAAATAACTGAACGAACAATTAAGTATTTCTGTGTATTAAAATATACATACATTATGTCTACAGATGTTAAAAAATCTGATGTGGACACCACACGACTTCCTTGTACGATTATTAAACTATACATATTTTTTTAATAAATAAATTACAAAATATTAATTTTAACTTCAAAACAGCAAGATATATAGCGACCATAATCTAACCCGGTTCTTTTTAGAGAGAGTTTTGATTACAACAAAGAAATATTTGATTACAACAATGAATATGACTAATTTCACAATAAAATAACAATTTGTTATTGTACGAATTATAAAATTGCACATATTTAACGTAATTTGACATGAACATTTTTTTATGTTTTTGTCCTAATCCATAGCAAGCTTTATTACAAAAACAAAAAAGTATTTACATAATTTTTAAATTTACATATCTCGCTTATACAAAGGACTAATTTAATAATACTTGATGTGCTAGACGCAGAAATTAATTCTCTAAAACTTTTATTTAAAGCATTTATATTATAGGCTTCATGTAAAGTGCCACTTCTGGAAATTGTGTAATAACCAGAAAGGGAGATGCACAACTAGATGTTATAGGAGTCCTAAATACAAAATTTCAACTTTCTACGGCTTACCGTTTTTGAGTTATGCGAGATACGTACGTACGTACGTACAGACGTCACGACGAAATTAGTCAAAATGGATTCAGGGATGATCAAAATGGATATTTCCGCTGAAATCTGAAAACCGAATTTTTTCGCGATTACAATACTTCCTTTACTTACGTACAAGGAAGTAAAAAGGGTACATATATTTTGAAATTCTGATTCTTGTTAATATGTTGTATATTTTATTATTGTTTTCAGGGTAAATAGTTACGTAGTTATTTTGTTGCTGGTCTCATTTCCCCTTCTCAACATTACAGTTCATTGTGAAATTCACGTACAACTTCCCTTACAGACGCTTGACCTTGGTAATTCCAGGCATCAAAATTTCGCCTTTTTTAAGTTTTCCGAGAATTCGTTCACCCCAACAATGTGTTTTCTCCAGCTCTGTATGAGTCATTTTTTCTCTCCGATTTAACTGTTTATTAATTTTTTTATTATATAGGTACTAAAATCTATTAAAGTAATTTACATTTATTTCATTATTTCTGTACGAATATATATCATTAGTAGTAGTATTATGCTTATTTTATAATATTTACTATTTTTAGAGATTTAAGCCAAGTTTCAAGTATCCAAATTATTATATTCATATGAAACAATGTTTTAGAAACACAACAAAAATACGTAATTATAATATTTTAAAAATGAATATCTCTTTTTTTACTAATTTTCAAACAATATTTACAGAATTACTCTTAGTTCATGAAGAACTTTTAGAAAATATATTTCAAAAAATACCTACGAACTGAAGTCGAGACTCTTGTCGAGACTTCAAGATTTTCTCGACAAGATTTGATACTGGTCTCGTCTCGTCTCGACTTTTTAGTCGAGACCAAAATGATGGTCTTGTCTCGACAAGACCAAGACGAGACGAGACAAGACCAAGACTGGTCTTGGTCTTGCGGCAACAGTAAAAATGACTGTAGTTGTTGTTTATCTATAGGTGTTGAAGCGTCTTTAATTGCTTTTATTTTGGCATCTGTTGGTTGTGTCCCTTTTTTATGAATACGGAAACCTAAAAACTCTAACTCAGGAATTGCGAATTTACATTTATCTTTCTGAATTCGTAATCCATTTTCCTGAAATCTCCTTAATACTTCTCGTAACCTTTGGTTATGTTGTTTTTCGGTATTACCTACAATTAAAATATAATCTAAATATGCTTTTACACCTACTAAACCACTAAGTAATGTATCCATAAATCTTTGGATAATTGCGCCAGCTGACGAAATTCCAAACTGTAAACGCTTTACTTTATAAAGACCTTTATGTGTATTTAGTGTCAAAAGTTCTACAGATTCGTCATCTACAGTAAGTTGATGATATGCCTGTTTCATATCTAATTTAGAAAAAATAGTACCTCCTTCTAAGGATGATAACATTTCGCTAACAGTAGGTAATGGATATACGTCTACTTTGGTAGCAATATTTACCGTAGCTCTGTAATCCCCACAAATTCTGTATGAATTATCTTTCTTTCTAACTGGTACTATAGGTGTTGCCCATTTAGAATATCGTATAGGTGTTAATACTCCTTGTTTTTCAAGTTTATCTATGTCTGTATCTAATTCTGGACGAATCGCATATGGAACTCTCCTCGCTTTTAAAAATATCGGTTTGATATCTGGATCAACTAATATATTAACCGCCGGTCCTTTATATGCCCCTAACTCATCTCTAAAAACGTCATCAAAATCTTTACATATTCTATCAATTGAATCTGTTTCTAAAGCAATATTTAAAACACCTTCTACTCTTATGCCTAATTTTTGAAACCAATCTCTCCCAACCAAACTCGCTCCCTCACCATCAATTATGGTCAAACTTAACTTTTCTTTCCTACTTCCATACTCTATTTGTACTGGTATCGAACCTATGATTTTTAGAGTTGTATGTGACCATGTTCGTAATTTAGTATTATTTGAAATTATTCCTTTTACTAATTCTGGCCATTCTTTCATAAATAATTTATAAGATATGATTGTGCATACCGACCCGGAGTCGATTTCAAATTCATGGAGTTTACCTTTGATGCTGATGACAGTTTTCGTTGGAGGGATGCGATTGACTTGGAGATCGGATACGTTGTAGATTTCATAATCCAATGAGTTGTTAATTGTTGGAGTTGCTGTTAACGATTCCGAGACGTCAGTTTCCAGCAGTTGTGCTATTCTATTATTCTTGCTTCTTCTATCTTCAGTCTTTGAATTCTGTTCTCGCTTCTTTGATATGCATGCTCGTTCTATGTGTCCAATTTTCTTACAAAAATTACATCTTGCATTAATAAATTGACAAATATTTGGTAAATGATTACCGTTACAACGTATACATTTAAACCTATTATTACTATCCTCATTTACTTTTCTCTTATCATACTTGTAACTACTATTTACTCTATTTACGTCTCCTGTATTATTAATACTAATTTCGCGAACGTGTGTTTGGGCGGCTTCTGAACCTCTAGCTTCATCGATGGCCATAGTGAATGTTAAATTTTGAATTGCTAATAACTTACGTTGTAGCGCATTATCCAGAATTCCAATAACTACTCGATCTCTTAACATATTTTCTAGTTCTGTTCCAAATTCGCAATTGTCCGATAAACGACGTAATTCAGCCAAAAATTCTGATGTGTTTTGACCTGGTTTCTGGTAACATTGGTGAAAATGAAACCTTTGAACAATTGGCGACGGCTTTGGATTATAATGTGTTCTAATTTTTTCTAATATGATTGTAAACTCAACTGTCATCGGTTTGTCCGGTGATAATAATGACCTAATCAATCCATATGTTTCAGCTCCACATACACTTAAAAATATTGCTCTTTTCTTTTCGGCTGTTGTAATATCATTCGCCAAAAAGAAACATTCCAATCTTTCCTCGTACTCCAACCATGATGAACCATTATCAGCCCTAAACTCTTCTATTGTCCAAAAGTTGCGTGTGTCATAATATAGAATTAAAATACTTTTATCTTTTCAAATCCTACCGACTGCGCCAAATATTATGTTTATTCTAATGAGGATATAAGTCAATGAAGAAATACTCAACTGACGTTTAGAAGCGTATATGTTTTATTATTTTTCTTAACTAGGCAACCATACATCACAAAAACTATATATTTATATTATAATGTAGGCTGTGGAATACGAAATACATAACACTATGTTTCGCATATATTGGAATTCCAGTAACGATACTTAATAGTCAATAATACAGCAGCAATACGAAACACAAAATCCTTTTTATTAATATAATGACAAGTAGAAAAATTATTTATTTTTTAGACACATATCAAAAATTACATAACAACAACAACTATTAACAAAACATTTCATGGACTCTCATGATAATATATTTCGTCAAATATATAATCAAGTAAACTAGCTGAATGCGTATATATCTCAACACCCCTTCTCGCTTCAGCAAGTTTGACTTACTGTAGTCCCATTCTTCTGGTTAATTCCAGAAAACGTTCCTTTGCCAATTTATATTTCTTCAGGGACCTTATTTCTTCTTCTGCAGCGGCAATCCATAAGTTTCGTTCTCGAAGTGGTAATTCCAGCATCTCATTCCAAGAATTCGGTTCATTGACAACGCCTGTTTCTACCTTGTATATGAGTCTCTTTGGTGGAATACCTTTACTTTTCCTACTTGAAACTCGTCTTTCACGCTCGACAAGAGGAACTTGTAAATTATCTTCATCTTCATCTTCGGGAATTCTAATCGGGTGTTGTTCCCTTGCTGTATCTCTTTCTTCTTTCTTGCTGTCAGGAGTATTAAACTCTATTTCAAAATGAGATACATTTTGAACTGAATCTTCTATATCCGAAGCCCCTTCTTGTTGCGGAATTTGTCGAAGATCTGGCTGCTTGGCGTCATTTTCTATAATCCGAACTGATCGACTAATCCAAATACGATTCGTCTTCGGATTTAGAATTCTGTAACCTTTCGTGTTC
Organism: Harpalus rufipes; assembly: GCA_951394225.1. Taxonomy (NCBI): domain Eukaryota; kingdom Metazoa; phylum Arthropoda; class Insecta; order Coleoptera; family Carabidae; genus Harpalus; species Harpalus rufipes. The sequence goes on along the minus strand of OX596282.1, from coordinate 25,179,547 downwards.
CCATAATATCCAATAAGAACACCTTCTTCAGCGTGGTCGTCCCATTTTCTTCGTTTTTGTTTAGGTATCAAAGAGTAAACTTTTGACCCAAACACACGAATGTGGCTCAAATCTGGCCTATACCCAGTAAACAGCTCCAAAGGGGTTTTCTCGATTACTCTGCTGGGTGTGCGATTCTGTAAATACGCTGCAGTCAATACAGCTTCGCCCCAGAATCGATTATGCAGCCCAGCATCTAATAACATACATTTTGCCGATTCTGTTAAGGTGCGATTCATTCTCTCCGCCACACCGTTCTGCTGCGGAGTATATGGCACCGTTAGCTGGTGGTGAATCCCTTCTCTCTGCAAATAATCTTCTAGCTGTCGAGTAATATATTCCTTCCCGTTATCTGTTCGTATTGCAACAGGTTTTCTACCAAATCCCGTAAACATTGCAGCTATGTAGTCCTTCACCACACCAGGTACTTCATCTTTTGACTTAACCAATCTGACAACTGTAAAAGGAGAATAATCGTCAATCAATGTCAAAAAATACCTGTTGCCACTTGGAGTTTCAGTCTGCATGGGGCCACATAGGTCGGAATGAATTAGTCTCATCGGTTCTGTTTCTCTGCGACTGCTTTCTGGAAATTTCTTTTGTACCAATTTTCCTTTGATACAATCTTCGCAGATAACATCATCTGACCATGATGAAATTTTGATGCCGGTGGCTTGTTCTTCCTTAACCAAACACTTAACTGCTCCCAAATTTTTGTGTCCTAAACGACGATGCCATTGGTGAAGACTTACTGCCGCACTTGCAATACTAGTTGATTCTTCGTTTCCTACCACGTTGAGTCTAAATAAATTTCCTCTATTATTTGCCGTTGCAACAACTTGTTGACCCTGGTAGATATTGCAAGTATTTCCCTGGAAGATAATTCGATGACCTTTTTCCGTAATTCTTTGCACGGATAGCAATCTGTCAGCGAGTTGTGGAACATAGAGCACATCTTTCAACTCTATATGTTGAATACAACCGTCAGGAAGTTTACATTTCAACCAACCATTTCCAATTCCCGCTGCCTTCACCGACGATCCATCTGCAAGAAAAACTGAGGTATCTGTATTACGCAGTTCTGAGAAAAATTCGCGCTGATTGGTCATGTGATTCGTCGCGCCGGAGTCTATGCACCATCCTGTCATATTCACGTAATTTCTTTCCCAATTTGCTCTGAAGGTGACGTGACAGTTGACAGGGACGTGACAGTTGACAGGACTTTCTTTTACAGCCACAGAAGATTTTGCTGACTCTGAAGATGTTCCTTTATGCCTTTTAAAAGAAAAACAATTTGCTTTTATATGACCTGGTTTCTTACAAAAGAAGCAAACTCGGGACTTTTTATTTTTCTCGTCTTTTCCTATTCTTCCTCCTTTTTCACTCTTGCTTGAACCAACCTGATGATATGTGTCACTCTTTTTGAATGTTGAAATTGAAGATTTCATTGCTGTCTCCGAAATAATTTTCTTGTTGTCGCCTGACTCGATGAGCGTCCTAATGTCCCTACATCGCCACGTTCAATTCTCGCTTCGTTCGGTTTCATAACGTTCAAATCGCGACCATGAAGTTGGCGCGCACCAAAACGTTCATTTCTTGCCCTGTTCAAATACCTACTTCGCGCGCTCCCAAATTTAAACAGTACACTATAAAGAACAAATTGCAAAGAAATATGTTTTATTCAAATTAAAATAAATTTATTATGTACTGTCAAAGTACACAGTAATGGTATTACAGATGTATGGATCTTTATATATAGTAAAGTTTATAAATATATTTTATATCATTACAGGATATTACGTGCGTCATTAGATTAGATTAGATTAGATTAGATTAGATATTTATTAACTGTAATACATTTACAAAATGTTTCAGTACGTCTTAAAATAATAATAATCCAATATATAATAATAAATAAAATCCCCAACTGTGTTTCACAGGGACGAAAAATTAGAGTGTAGATATTCGTTCGTAGAGTAAAAACCATTATTTATAAGATAATTTTTCACAATTAAACGAAGAAAATGTACTACAATATTTATAAATTATTTAAAGGTATAAATTTGTTATAACTTTTATAATACACTTTACATTTTATTACAGTGACGATATTTGTACAGGTTTTGTTAAAGACAAAGAATATGAAATAAAATAGTTTCAAAATATGTAATTTAACATAATATTTAACTAATTCTTTATGTAAAATAGTAAATAACAAGGAAATCAAATAATTTTATATCAATTAATAGAAATTTGGAATAAAACAAGGCTTCAAGCGATGTAAAAGTAGATATAGTGGAAAATAGAAGCATCAAGTGTTATTTTATACTAAAAAAATCTGATGTGGCCAGCACATAACCTCTCGCCGTATATTTTACCTGGCTGTATGCATAAAGCAAAGAATATTTTTATAAATACAAATAATATATTCATATAAATCTATGACGTATAAACTTCTTTATTATTCAATAATAGCATGTCTCAACATAAAGATATTTTACCATAAATTATGTTACAATAAATTACAAAGTAGAGTTTACCATATATAAATATTAGGCTGGTAACAGCAATTTTCAATTCGAACAACCTTGTTTACTTTTTCTTCATATTCTTCTAGTAAAAACATTAATTTTGGGCGGTCTAAAATGTATATATCTGGATTGTGCATCTATTCTTACATATCTTCTTTTACATTTTATTTTTTCATACTTGTTATATCTAAATAACACTAATTCCCTTTAATAAAGTGACGGATAGATTGCACTCCGATTATTCTTATATCGATTTACAACTTACTTGAGAAGAATTTGATAGCTTTTTCGCAATTCAAAGTTACTCTAGTCTACAGTGCTGGTGTACATTGTCCCATAATGTTTGAAACAAATTTAAGTCCTTCAACCTAGACTTGTCATCTCCATAATAGTCACAGATCAAGAATTAAGGGATTCTCCAAGTATATTTTTCTTTCATTACTCATTATTTCTGACACTGACATTTATCTGTCAGTTACAAATAATTTAAATTTTCAACTATTTTTCATGGCATCCTTTCGGTTGTAAAATTAATTACAACAGATTATTTTATATATTATATTCCTTTTATCTCTAAATCTATAGAATATATATAAAAATATTTAAATGTATCAGAAAGAGAATTTATTTTTCTTTAATATTATCAAGAAAAAATTTCAAAAAATAATATTTAGAAGATTTTTTTTCAAGAATCTTCTACTTCCGGTTGTCCAATTGTTAGCAAAACCTTTTCAGATCTTCCCATGAATGTCCGATTGGGAAATACGTAGTTAAAAAAATTTAAAGTCTTATAGTTTTTGAGTAACCGTCCTTCCAACATCCCACACACACACACACACACACACACACACACACACACACACACACACACACATACACACACACATACACACACACATACACACACACACATCCACACACACACACAGACATCATCGTAAAAATGTTAAAATCGGATTGTAGGGACCTTAAAACGTGCTTATTCAATAAAATCTGGATATGCGATTTTTAGCATAAATGCAATACCTCTCTTAGCGAGAGGTAAAAATGACGAACATCACGAATAATCACCTGGGTTATGTCACATATATAAAATGTTGTGAAGAGAAGAAAATTGATCAATAAGAACAACAAAAAGGCTTTCTTACTTTAAATATGTTTGAAAAATCATAATCTCTGTGGTACTATTATCCCATGTTAAAAACATTTTTTTATAAACAAAATCATTGACAGAAAATATGTATACGAATTTAAATCAGCTTGAGTGGTCAAAAGTACCAAGCAAAGAGAATATAACATTTTTGAAGCAGGCGGATAAATGAATTGAGATACTGTATGTTTAGATGGTGACATTTTATTAATTATTGTATTTTTTGACACAGGAATGTGATACAATGAATTTTGAAATACAAGTCATTTGACAATTTTTATTTTAAGAATTATTTATTTTGCATATGGGAATAGTGTGATCACAAAAATTAGATGTAAGAATAATACATAGTTATTTACGTAACAAGTCAGGAAAGTGTTCCATTGCAGGATGAGTAGGTAATATTCCTGAAAATATTAGAGAAGCTGCGAACGTTGCTCTTTCAGAAATCGAACCGCCCAAGTCAAAATACCGCTATGAGAGAGAATATAACATTTTCGAAAATTGGTGCAAGGAAAAGGCTGTTACTGAGTCTACAGAAGAAGTATTATTAGCCTATTTTTCTGAAAAATCTTACAAATATGAACTAAATCGAATAATTTATAAAAGAGGCTCAAGATTAGAAATTTTTTATGATGAAGGTAAACAACAATTTTTATTAGTTTATGTGTATGTAGAATAGACTTATCCAATTTTATATTGTAGATTGTTCTTATACTGTCCTTGGTAGGAGCATGTTATTGTGACAAATTAAATAAAATGTCTTTAGAAGATATTAATGAAACTCCTAAAATGTTAATTATCAAGATTTCAAATACAAAAATAAATAATGTAAGACGTTTTGTATTTGATGAAGGTAACCAACGCTTTACAGGTGTTAAAGAAGTAAAATATTTTAAGGGCATATAGTATTGACCAAAATGAGTAAAAAAAGCTTAATCAACAGTACCATTATATTATTATATTTTTTATGTCTATACAGAAAACTGAAATAAAATTCGTGCTCAATAATATGTAATACGTTTCATTTCCTGACAAAGCTTTCATGAGTTTTAATAAGCAGGCAACTGTTCATTTTCATGCAGTTTCAGGTAAAATCATTTGATGGGCGTGGTCACAGATGAAATTGGCGCTTGTTGCGAATGCAATGGGGGTACCGAGGAATCCGAGGATCGTGCTTAAAATACACTTGAAGAGACTAAGTTGGTCGAGGTGATGGAAGGCGCCGTTGAAGATGTGCTATTGTTTTGTTTGCCCACTCTGGATCGTTGTGACGCTACTACTGTGTTTGAGCCATTGTGACGGCTATAGTGACCAGGAGACCCCAAATAAGGGTGCCTGATCGCAGATTTGTTCTAAATTATCGTTACCCAGGCTGCACCATAAGGAGGCAAACTAGCTCTACAACCCAATTTATGAATACATGACATTTATGCATAGTGCACACGGAGAAACTCTTAGATATGTTTCCTGAAATTTGTTTATGCCTAGTGCACGCGGAGAAAGTTTTAGTAAAGTTTCCTGAAATTTGTTCCCCGAAGAAGAAGAAGTTTTGGAGAAACTTTTGCATCAACGTACCATGTGTTCACACGAGATAAATAAAAGTTTCCTCAAAACTGGTATTTTTTTTCGAAATCTGTAGGCTCTTGGAGAATTATTTTTTCCAAAGAACAAGAAGTATACAAAATTACATGTAGGAATTAAATTTAACTAAAATTAAATGGAGAAATAAACTAAACTATATTTGCTTATAATTAAAATAATTAAGAATTCTAACCAAACTAAATTTATGAAGTAAACTGAACTACATAAAATTTCTGAATAAACTACACTGTAAACCAGTTTTTATAAACAAGAATTATTGTAATCGACGCCAAAAATCAAAGTTTTTGTGATCCTAACCTCTTTTTCTTTACAAATGTCATAATAGATGAGAAGTTAGGTACATGTCAAAAAGTTTCCGCAAAACCTCTTGAGTTTTAACGTCACCGTTAACTTTCGGGCAACTTTTCGTACTTCTTCTTTAGGAAACAAATTTCAGGAAACTTAGCTAAAAAATTCTCCGTGTGCACTAGGCATAAAGAAGAAGAGGTTTTGTGGAAAGTTTTAGACATGCGTCTAACTTCTCATCTAATATGACATTTGTAAAGAAAAAGAGGTTATAGGATCACAAAAACTGTCATTTTTGGCGGCGATTCAATAATTCTTGTTTATAAAAATTGGTTTTATTTTAGTGTAGTTTATTCAGAAATCTTATGTAGTTTAGTTTACTTCATAAATTTAGTTGTGTACTTCTTCTCTTTCGAAAAAATAATTCTTGAGCCACTTTGTCCGATTTTAAATGAAATAGTTATTTTTTGCTCCCGTACACCCCTATATTTTGAAAAGGTTTGTGTTATAATAATAAGCCTCATGAAAGCTTTGTCAGGAAATGAAACGTATTACCAATTATTAACAAATTATTGAACACGAATTTTATTTCAATTTTCCGTACAAACATAAAAACAAAAATATTATAATAATATGATACTGTTTAATTATAAATATAAAAAATAGGGTAAAATTTTATGAGGGTATATAGTACTGACCAAAATGAATTTAAAAAATGCTTAATCAACAAAAGCCTGATCTTCAACTGTTTCAAAGCAAAACGAAATATCGAAGAAAAACTGACAAAGATAGTGATCGAACAAAATTTCGTCTATCGGTAAATAGACTAAAAAAAAACAATAAAATTTTATATGAAACATTTTTCTCAATTTCTAATAGTTACAAAGTTATTTGAAAATTAAATATTGGCCAAGGTCGGCACAACATCGAATTCGTAACTCTTAGTTTTCGAACCCCGTAAAACTCATTTTTCACTGCCTTATATATCGGAAACTTTTGAAGATTGGACCCATATTGATTAAGCTTTTTTTACTCATTTTGGTCAGTACTATATGCCCTTAAAATATTTTACTTCTTTAACACCTGTATAGCGTTTGTTACCTTCATCAAATACAAAACGTCTTACATTATTTATTTTTGTATTTGGAATCTTGATAATTAACATTTTAGGAGTTTCATTAATATCTTCTAAAGACATTTTATTTAATTCGTCGCAATAACATGCTCCTACCAAGGACAGTATAAGAACAATCTACAATATAAAATTGGATAAGTCTATTCTACATACACATAAACTAATAAAAATTGTTGTTTACCTTCATCATAAGAAATTTCTAATCTTGAGCCTCTTTTATAAATTATTCGATTTAGTTCATATTTGTAAGATTTTTCAGAAAAATAGGCTAATAATACTTCTTCTGTAGACTCAGTAACAGCCTTTTCCTTGCACCAATTTTCGAAAATGTTATAATCTCTCTCATAGCGGTATTTTGACTTGGGCGGTACGATTTCTGAAAGAGCAACGTTCGCAGCTTCTCTAATATTTTCAGGAATATTACCTACTCATCCTGCAATGGAACACTTTCCTGACTTGTTACGTAAATAACTATGTATTATTCTTACATCTAATTTATTGTATCACATTCCTGTGTAAAACAATACAATAATTAATAAAATGTCACCATCTAAACATACAGAGTATCTCGATTCATTTATCCGCCTGCTTCAAAAATGTTATATTCTCTTTGCTTGGTACTTTTGACCACTCAAGCTGATTTAAATTCGTATACATATTTTCTGTCAATGATTTTGTTAATAAAAAAATGTTTTTAACATGGGATAATGCGATTATGATTTTTGAAACATATTTAAAGTAACAAAGCCTTTTTGTTGATGATCAATTTTCTTCTCTTCACAACATTTTATATATGTGACATAACCCAAGTGATTATTCGTGATGTTCGTCATTTTTACTTCCTTGTACGTAAGTAAAGGAAGTATTGTTATCGCGAAAAATTTCGGTTTTCAGATTTCAGCGGAAATATCCATTTTGATCATCCCTGAATCCATTTTGACTAATTTCGTCGTGACGTCTGTACGTACGTACGTACGTATCTCGCATAACTCAAAAACGGTAAGCCGTAGAAAGTTGAAATTTTGTATTTAGGACTGCTATAACATCTAGTTGTGCACCTCCCTTTCTGGTTATTACACAATTTCCAGAAGTGGCACTTTACATGAAGCCTATAATAGATTTTATTGAAAAACTGTTTTAAAATATAATCCAAAACTTTTCAAATTTGGTATACAAGACTTTTATGTCAATCGAAATAACATAATAGATTTTGGTTAAAATAGGCTAACCAGAAGTGGTACATTATTTGAAGTTTTTCTTGAATGAAATGATTTTATTTTGATTTTAGAAATAAATGCTTAAAATAAAAGTTTTAGAGAATTAATTTCTGCGTCTAGCACATCAAATATTATTAAATTAGCCCTTTGTATAAGCGAGATATGTAAATTTAAAAATTATATACTTTTTACCTCTCGCTAAGAGAGGTATTGGATTCATGCTAAAAATCGCATATCCAGATTTTATTGAATAAGCACGTTTTAAGGTCCCTACAATCCGATTTTAACATTTTTACGATGATGTCTGTGTGTGTGTGTGGATGTGTGTGTGTGTGTGTGTGTGTGTGTGTGTAGTGTTTCACAAAAATCCAGAAACACTCTTTATCTTGTCTTGATCTTGTGTTGAAATCAAGACAAGACCAAGACAAGAACTACATTTTATGTCCCAAGACAAGACAAGAATGTATCATCAAGAATCAAAATTTCTTGACAAGAAATCTTGATTTCTTAATAATTTTGTAAATCCGCATTTATAATTAAAATATAAAATTTTATATCTCTGATTGTGATTTTCAAAATAAATAATTAAATCGAAGCGACAGTTGTAGGTATAAGTCTAAATTTTCAGGTAAGTATACCTCGTCTTCATATAGACTTGTGCGTTAACAGATTGTCTTATGAAACTTGTTTTTACTTCCTTGTACGTAAGTAAAGGAAGTATTGTAATCGCGAAAAATTTCGGTTTTCAGATTTCAGCGGAAATATCCATTTTGATCATCCCTGAATCCATTTTGACTAATTTCGTCGTGACGTCTGTACGTACGTCCGTACGTACGTATCTCGCATAACTCAAAAACGGTAAGCCGTAGAAAATTGAAATTTTGTATTTAGGACTCCTATAACATCTAGTTGTGCACCTCCCTTTCTGGTTATTACACAATTTCTAGAAGTGGTACTTTACATGAAGCCTATAATAGATTTTAATGAAAAACTCTTTTAAAGTATAATCCAAATTTGGTATACAAGACTTTTATGTCAATCGAAATAACATAATAGATTTTGGTTAAAATAGGCTAACCGGAAGTGGTACATTACTTGAAGTTGTTAACAGTTTTTCTTGAATAAAATGATTTCATTTTGATTTTAGAAATAAATGCTTCAAATAAAAGTTTTAAGAATTAATTTCTGCGTTTAGCACATCAAGTATTATTAAATTAGCCCTTGTTATAAGCGAGATATGTAAATTTAAAAATTATTTTTTTGTAATAAAGCTTGCTATGGATTAGGACAAAAACATAAAAAAAATGTTCATGTCAAATTACGTTAAATACGTGTAATTTTATGATTCGTACAATAACAAATATTATATTTTTATTGTGAAATTAGTCATATTCATTGTTGTAATCAAATATTTCTTTGTTGTAATCAAAACTCTCTTCATGGTCGCTATATATCTTACTGTTTTGAAGTTAAAATTAATATTTTGTAATTTATTTATTAAAAAAATATGTATAGTTTAATAATCGTACAAGGAAGTCGTGTGGTGTCCACATCAGATTTTTTGTTTTTGTAATAAAGCTTGCTATGGATTAGGACAAAAAAAATGTTGATGTCAAATTACGTTAAATACGTGCAATTTTATGATTCGTACAATAACAATTATATTTTTATTGTGAAATTAGTCATATTCATTGTTGTAATCAAATATTTCTTTGTTGTAATCAAAACTCTCTTTAAAAAGAACCGGGTTAGATTATGGTCGCTATATATCTTACTGTTTTGAAATTAAAATTAATAATTTGTAGTTTATCTATTAAAAAAATATGTATAGTTTAATAATCGTACAAAGAAGTCGTGTGGTGTCCACATCAGATTTTTTAATACTCGTATACTATTATTTTAGTTGGCTGTGACCTGTCACTTCAATTATTAGTTTTGTAAACGAAATTAGTAGTTTTGTAAACAATATTATTAGTTTTGTAAACAAAACTAATAATTACTCTGTCTACGTTTTTTAACGAATGTATCAAAATATGTTAGGTACGTTACAATCAGTGGCGTAGCCAGAAAAATTTTACAGGGGGGGTTTTAGGATAATAAATTTTAAATAAATATGAGGTTAAATAGGCTTAATAACAACAAACAATAAAAACAAAAATTTTATAAATATAATTTTATTAGTAGGCATTTTTTTTAAATCAATAGGTAAATAACAGCAATGCTAAATTATGCAGTGAAATTCAAACCACTCACCTATATATGTTTATATAAACCGCAGTATAAACACAAGAAAAGTTGTAGTTGTAACACTAATAAATTAAAATAAAGTAGATATTCTACTCAAGAATAAGAACATAGCGCAAGAGATTCACTGTTAGCTGTCGGTAAATTTCAGTAAAGCTCGGCAGTTTCACGAGGACATTCCGCGAAAGGGCATCTCTAGGCCACAGACTGTAGCTAATAATAGCGTGTAAACAGATTTCTACGAAAATTAATATTCTTTTATAATGTTATTAAGAGTTGGTGTGAGTCAGTTGAGATGGTTTGGGCATGTGGAGAGAATGGCGAGTGAACGGCTTGTTAAGCGTATATACTCGTATCTTGCTGAAGTTGAGGGTTTTCGATTGCGTGGCCGACCAGTGTGTAATTGGATGGATTTGGTTGGTAGGGTGCTTCAAGAGAGAAAGTTTTCAACTAAGAAGAGAAGAAGAGCATGTATGAATGCGATTATGAATGTGGCCGAGGCGAAAGAAGTCTGTTTAGATAGGAATGTGTGATGAAGGATGATTGTTTCCTAACTATTATTGTGATCCGGATGCGGTATTCGCTACCGAAAATCGGTCACTTTAATATGTTTAAGAGTAAGGATTTGTTGTATGAAGTTGATGTTGTTCTTAGTGTTTTCGGGTTTGTGCGAACCCACTAAGTGGGACACGCGTGATTTTATGTATGTATGTAGGAAAAATAATTATTTTTTGCTTCAGATCATAATGAACAACAAACAAGTATGTTTTTAAATTAGTGTTAAAAGCGGTCTACCATGGTCTCACAGGGGGGGTTCTAACCCGTAAAACCCCCCCTATGGCTACGCCACTGGTTACAATGCTTGCATTGAAATTGATCGTTATTATTTGAGCAATTATTAATATGTATTAAAAAATGAATAAAATTATTTTTAAAAAATCAATGGTATGTAAACTAATAACTGACGTCATAAGTCATAACCAATTAAAATTAGGTAGATATAATTACTCTTTTAAGAGCTTGTAATTCGAAAACGGTTCGTTTCCGGATATGAGTTTATTAGTAAAAGTCAGTCTATTTTACATACCCTATGAAATTATAGCATGTTAATATTCATTAACATTCTGTATATGATAGAATCTCACGGAGGCTATTCCATGGGGAGTTTACATTATCTTTATTTTTAAAACTATTCAATATTATTTTACAAAATTTGATATCTAAGAGTTTTCCGATATGTCCGTTTCAACTAAAATATATACATTCAAAACAGTGTCTAACTGGAATTAATCCGTAGCTTACTTCATATGAAATAATATTATACTATATTTTTTATTTTACTATTGAATTAAGCAAACAATTTTATATATAAAATAATAAAAACATTTTATTCATATGATCAACCATTTCCTGCGTAATTCAACTTTTTTGACTTTTTACTCTAAAAACAGCCACTTCCTTATCGCTCTGTGGGAATATTAAAATAAGAATGTGGACCATATTTTATTCGTATGCGCGTACAGTTTATATGTTAGAAAATAAATAATAGAACTAATATTTACTAAGTAGTGAAATATCTTCGGAAATATCCCAATATCTCGTGAATGGAATCAAATTTCTATATAAAAACACTTTTATGTAGAAATCTTTTGTTTATAGTATTATGATTTTTTTGTACAAGTACATCAACGTAAAGTTAAAGTTCAAAAATATTAGAAACTATTCTTGTTTAATACTACATACTATAGGTACATGTTAATTTGGTTTGTGTACTCGTAATGCGTCATATAAAATAAAAAAGTTATTCAATGCCTGTTGCCTTTATTAAAAAACAGCATAACAATATATTGACAAACTGGCGATTAGACTGTTAATTAATTAGGTTGCCCCCCGAACACCCCGGGGTCCGGGCCTTCGCGACGCGACGAAATCATAGTAACTTAATTTAGAAAGAGCCAATGGCAGACGCCAACACTACACTTGAGCGTTCGGATTGGATAAAGCGATAGAGAAACGGGATTCCCCTAAAACGTCAAGAATCAAGAAATTTTGAAACAAGACAAGAAGTAAGTAGAGTTTCACGGCTTGACTTGATATTCAAGCTACTTAAGTCAAGTCGACTTGACTTGAAATCAAGTCAATCTCAAGTCACGTAATAGTAGCCGAAAATCAAGTCAAGTCAAGTAGTTACAATTTCAAGTACTTGAAAAATCAAGTAGTTATTTTTCAATTACTTGAAAAAATCAAGTAATTATTTTTTTATTTACCAGAAAAAGTTTTATGTTTTATAACAATATCAATAATATACCTTGAAATATAAACTTTTATTCATAAAAATAAATCATACATTCAAATTTAAAAATTAAAAAATCTGATGTGGCCAGCACAATACCTTCCGTCAATCCTGTGTATTATGTACAAATTCCATACATAAATTTTCTTGCAAAAGATTATAAATTTCCAGTAATATTATTTCATGCAAATGGCACTTGACACTGACATCTTCTTCTTCTTTAGCTTTTCCCATTCGTTAGGGGTCGCTATTTTTTATTTTCTTCTTCCATTCATTTCTGTTTTGCAGGTCATCCTCACGTCAAAATTTTTCATTCAAAATTTCATTTTTTGGTATTTTATGATTCCTTTTCTCGGCAACTGAATTCCACACCCCTGATAATAAATAAACCACATGAAATAAGAAAATCATAAAATTTTGAATGAAAAATTATGACATTTGTCAGTTATGGACGTAATTATTAGCTGTCATTTTGACACATGCAAGTCCACATTCGTATCTGCTTGCCAAAGTCAGTAAAGTCACGTCACTGCACGCGCCCTACACATAAAAGATCCTATATTTCCAGTTAAATTATTTAATAAAACTATGCGAATTGCACTTGACACTAACATCTTCTTCTTCTTTAGTTTTTCCCATTTGTTAGGGGATCGCTATTTTTTATTTTCTTTTTCTACTAATTTTTGTTTTGCGTGTCGTCCTCATTCAGTTCCTTTTCTCTTCTTTCATCTTATATTTGGTCTTTCTATGTTTCTTCCACCTTCTGTTATAAGCTATTCATTCTTCCAATATACTCATCTCTCCTCACGACATGTTCAAACCAATGTAATCTTCTCTCTTATATCTTTCTAGAAACGTTGAACACTACAGTTATTTCCCTTACTCTTTCATACATTTACTATTTATTGATACTGACATCTGTCAATTTGAATTACCTGAATATATTAGCAGTTTCCATGGTTAAGTTAGCATAGCTGGCTGAATTATAAAATTTATTATCTTTATAATTCTTTAACTCTATATCTGTTGAATATGAAATATAAAATGCAATCAAATCGTATAGAGAATAATATATTCTTTAAGTTATAATAAAATTTAACTGAGTTTTTCAAGAAAAATTGTTAAAATCTTCAAATGAGGGTACTTCCGGTTGACCAATTATAACCAAAATCTAATCAAGTCTGCATATGGTTGTAAGGAAGAGGAATACGCAAGAATTGTAATTTTTGGAATTCTAGTATTGGAGATATCGTGCACGAAACGGCGGTCCATACACACACACACACACACACACACACACACACACACACACACACACATACACACACACACGAACACACACACACACACACACACACACACATACAGACATCATCGTAAAAATAGTAAAATCGTATTGTAAAGACCCTAAAACGTGCTTATTCAATGAAAACTCACCACCGAATTTTTTGACCAAAGACAATACCTTCCTTACCTATAGGTGACGGAAGGTAAAAAAAAGATTTGAAAGTATATAAGAATTAACAAACTATTTATAGTTATGTATTATGGTGGACCTTAAAAGGGGGAAGTCGAATTTTAACTGGACCACCCCTTAAAATGGTTCCAAATGAATAAAAACAAATTATACTGAACGAAGATTCTGCTTAATTTTAATATTTGACCGTGCCTAAATGCACTTGATTTTTTCCCGTTTAAATAACATGTCACATTATGAAACTCCGAGATATTAAGAGGTTTAAAAAATCCATTCATTAATGGAATATATACTAGAATGAGTCGAGAATATGTGGACAAAATCTGAAGTCCCAATTATTATTCTTATTTCGAATGGAGTATAGCTTTTTGGGCTTTTGTGCGATAGTTTAACCATCTACAGTTAACTTAATAATAATGATTAGGACTTCAAATTTTGTTACATATTCTCAGGTCATTCTAGTATATATTCCAATATTGAGTGAATTTTTTAAACCTCTGCACAGATTTTAACTTGCAGTTGTGACTTGTGAATCAGCATAGCATATGGCACACCACGCCGTACCACACACAGCTAGGTTATGATTCTACTGATTCGCGCGTTTTCGTACATAATCGGTTCGTTATCAAGTAGCTTGAATTTGCTTGAAATTACTTGATCAAGTCAAGTAGTATCGATAGAAAATCAAGTCAAGTCAAGTAATGAATTTTTGAAAAGCTTGATTTTCAAGTCAAGTCAAGTAATTTACAAAAATATCAAGCTACTTGACTTGATGAAACCCTAGAAGTAAGTCGCCAAGAAATGAGCAAGACAAGAAATTTTTATTTTCTTGTCTTGATTTTCAAGACAAGACAAGAAATGATAAGCAAGACAAGATTTCTTGTCTTGATGAAACACTATGTATGTGGGATGTTGGAAGGACGATTACTCAAAAACTATAAGACTATAAATTTGTTTAACTACGTATTTCCCAATCGGACATTCATGGGAAGATCTGAAAAGGTTTTGGTAACAATTGGACAACCGGAAGTAGAAGATTCTTGAAAAAAAATCTTCTAAATATTATTTTCTGAAAATTTTTCTTGGTAATATTAAAGAAAATTAAATTCTCTATCTGATACATTTAAATATTTTATTATATATCCTACAGATAAAAGAAATATAATATATAAAATAATCTGTTATAATAAATTTTACAGCCGAAAGAATGCCATGGAAAATAGTTGAAAATTTAAATTGTTTGTAACTGACAGATAAATGTAAGTGTCAGAAATCCGGAAACATTACTGAAGACTTTTTCTGGGAAGTACATATATTATATTATTTCTTAATGTATTAATAGTTAAATATTTAATATTACAGGTATATTACACATACCCTTCAGAAATACTGTTACTTCCGACAATGAATTGGAAACATCTCGAAAAATTAGAAGAGTAGGACAAAATTTCTTCATAGAACGAATTTAAATTTAAAAAATCTAAATATATGGAATAGATATAAATAGAATTTTTAGTGTAGAGTGTAGGTATACAAGAAATGTTAAATTCATTAGGGCACGAGCAGTCATATATGTAACTTTGTTGGTCTTGACAAGCAGATATGGGGGCCCATGTCAGAATGATAGCTAGTAATTATGTATATAGATGTCATATATCATAATTTCTCATTCTAAATTTAGTGATTTTCCAATTCCATGTGGTATATTTTCCTCGATAAGTAAATTCCGCACTCCTGGTGACAAATTAACTACGTGAATTTAGAAAATTTTGAAATTTTTAATGAAAAATTCTGACATTTATGTACATAATTACTAATTATCATTCTGAAACGGGCCCCCACATTTGCTTGTCAAGGCCTACAATGTAACATGACTGTTCGCGCCCTATACTTATGTAACCAAAAAAAAGAAGTGGCGAGAGGTATTGTGCTGGCCACAACAGATTTTTTGTTTTTGTAATAAAGCTTGCTATGGATTAGGACAAAAAAATAAAAAAAAAATGTCAAATTACGTTAAATACGTGCAATTTTATGATTCGTACAATAACAAATATTATATTTTTATTGTGAAATTAGTCATATTCATTGTTGTAGTCAAATATTTCTTTCTTGTAATCAAAACTCTCTTTAAAAAGAACCGGGTTAGATTAATGTTAATTTAAGAATGATAGTAGTAAATGAATTAGTTTTTGTTCTATATCAAAATATTTCTCGGGCTTGGCTTAAGCCTGACAATATTTTGTAATTTAGTTATTAAAAAAATATGTATAGTTTAATAATCGTATAAGGAAGTCGTGTGGTGTTCACATCAGATTTTTTTAGTATAAAATAACACTTGATGCTTCTATTTTCCACTATATCTATTTTTACATCGCATGAAGCCTTGTTTTATTCCAAAATTCTATTAATTGATATAAAATTATTTGATTTCCTTGTTATTTACTATTTTACATAAAGAATTAGTTAAATATCATATTAAATTACATATTTTATTTCATATTCTTTTATCTTTAACAAAACCTGTCAATGTAATAAAATGTAAAGTGTATTATAAAAGTTATAACAAATTTATACCTTTAAATAATTTATAAATATTGTAGTACATTTTCTTCGTTTAATTTATTAATAGAAATATCATCTTCCCGTCCTTTCCTTAGCAATAAAATAATGATTAGAATGCTTTTTATAACCATTTATAATGACGCACGCAATATCCTGTAATGATATAAAATAAACTTTACTATATATAAAGATCCATACATTTGTAATATCATTATTGTGTACTTTGACAGTACATAATAAATTTATTTTAATTTGATTTTTTTGACATTTTCACAATTTTTACGACACCTATTAACATTCTCAAGAAGTATAAATGTATTTCTACTGAATAAAACATATTTCTTTGCAATATGTTCTTTGGAGTGTACTGTTCAAATTTGGGAGCGCGCGAAGTAGGTATTTGAACAGGGCAAGAAATGAACGTTTTGGTGCTCGCCAACTTCATGGTCAAGATTTGAACGTTATGAAACTGAACGAAGCGAGAATTGAACGTGGCAATGTAGGGACATTAGGACACTTCATACCCAGCCCCTCATAATCGTATTTTGTATATACTTACCTCTTGACAGGTCGTTGTACAAAACTTTTGTTAACTTTTAAGAGTGAACAAAGGATAATAATAATAACAATAATAATAATAACAATAATAATAATAATAATAATAATAATAATAATAATAATAATAATTATAATAATAATAATAATAATAATAATAATAATAATAATAATAATAATAATAATAGTTTATTTTGCCAGTCGATCTTACAAGAAATATGACACGTCAAATTACAATAAAATACAATTAAAGTTTATAAGCACATATTACCAATTGTCCTTCATGTATTCTTCAATACTGTAGTAACATTTATTTATAAGGTAACATTTTAGTTGTGAATTGAAAAGTTTATTGGACTTTACGCCTTTTAAATTGGAGGGTAATTTATTATGCAGTTTAGTACCAATTATTTTTGAATTTTTTAGGCTTAGTGATAATTTATATTTAGGTATAGTCAGTTCAGTTTTATTCTTAGTGTTATAATTATGTAATTGGTCATGAGTTATTAAATTTTGTAAGTTATTTCTTATAAACATTAAAACAGAAGCATATATATGCATGGCAATGTTAAAAAAAATCTTGTTTAAACTGTTACTATTATTATTAAATGAAATAATATTACTGAGTATTTGCAGGTTGGCATTTGCCGTGTTATAGTTGTTTTAGTTAATTGTTTTATTTCAAGCTATAGTCATGGCTCACTATTCTCTTTTCGACTAGGTGTATAAAAAAGTGCCCACCATTTTACTTTTTAATAATGTAACATATGGATTATTTTACATGATTGTAAGGTAAATTAGATGTTCTTTTCAAATTTGTAAAAAAATATAGTATGTTCCATTTGAAATTTCATGACCGGCATAGTTCAACAATTCCTGCATCTCTAATTATTGTAGAAAAAAAAAATTAAATAAAAATTGTCTAGCATAAAATTCTGTATTTAAATCAATATGCAAAATTAATTTTGCATGCTTTATAACGGCAATTAGATATGAAAATAAGGCTAAAGCCATGGAATTGAAACAAAATAATTTTAAAATATTGAATTTTTCAGTTTCAGTTCCATGCCTATTGCTATTTTTGAGATTTTCAACATTTTCATGTCTAAGTTTTACCGTTACAAAGCAAGCAAAATTAATTTTGCTTATTGATTCAGATACAGAATAGTATGCTCTACATTTGAAGCTTTTTTACCTAAAGTTATTAGGGAAGTAGGAAATTACGAAAGTCTAAGGTCTGGTATATCGGTCACCACCTTATTGTATTATATTACCATATACTTGTATGATGGTGACTGAAAAAATAGTGATAAATAAAATAAATAAATAAATATTTCATCACGGCATATTACCCATTACTGGGTGTGCCAATACATAGCTATTTTCTGTATTATTAATTTTAGATCTACAGTTTAAAAGTTGGTGGCGAAATTAAATGCTATTTTTTAATATAAAAAGTCTGACCAGTTAGTAATGAATAAAAATTCAGGTGAATAACAATAATATAAATATGAAATACATAAATGTTTTATTGGATAAAACAATTGTCACATGCAAATCTATACGTTTGTACCCAACAAATTATTTTGTTGGATGCACTTGACCCCATGCACCTACAAGTCGGCGCCTATGGAAATATGACAGAAAAAAAAAATCAATTTCATTATGTATATGAGATACATTTTTTTGCATTCATTACAATATACGAATAAAAGTAAACATCAATGCAATTACTGAATATATGAAAAATATACTCGTAACATACTAAAACTGAAACAGAGACTGCTGACTGCTTTTGTTTATATAACAGAATATATTACATATTGTATAATCCGCAACTGTCACAGAACAAACTTTTGAACACCATTACGGTTTCAAACTAATCTGTTTCCGTATTCTCATTTTAGGGATTTGGAGAATTTTCTGAACTTTATTACCATCTATTTAATGTCTCGCTTAAGATACACTGTTCTGAAGGCAGTAGATGGAAAAGGAACAAGACTAAGTCTTCAACATCGGCTTAGAAGAATTAATAAAAAAAGTATTGTCTGGGAAAATATCCGATAGATTTGGGAAAAGTGGAAAAAGTAGAATATATTGGTTCCACACGAGTTGGTCTCCATCAACAATGATGTAACTGCAGAGAATTTCTCATCTGGATTCGAATGATATAACCATTAAAGTGTTCCTTAATCGAAAAATCAATCTTTTTGTTGGATGTTCATCCTTAAAAAATGTTAACGATTTAAAAAACATATACAAGCACAGTGTAGAAAATGTATTACTGAAAAAAATTACTGCGATGTTATTTTAACAAATGTTAGGTATTCTATTTTTTTTATATTTTCATACTTAAGAAACTAGAGATTTTTAATGTTACAATTAAAATTATTATTATTAATTAGTATTATTTATTATTATTATCATTATGATTATTATTATGATTATTATTAATATGAATATTATTATGATTATTATTATTATTATTATTATTATGCGATATTTTCACTCTCATCACTCTGACGAGAGGTTCTATTATACCGGGTGATCATTTGAAAACTTCCCACCTTGAATAACTCTTTAATTAATAAAATTATCAAAAATCACTAAAACAGGTCAATGTTATTTTGGAGGGGGACATTTAATAACCTATTCCAATCAGTTGGGAAACTTTCACCCTCCCCACCAGCCACCCCCGCCCCAAAATTTTAAATGGCACTCCCATGTGTGATACATCATTTTAAAGGTTGTAAAATTCTCAATATTTTAAAGCAAAGAAAATTAAAATCGGACGAGCCGTTCATGAATTAGAGACAAAAATGTATGCCCATTTTGAGTGGTTGATCAAGCCATCTACCTACGTTTTGCTTTGAAACAAAAGAACGTGCGTCGTACAAGTTCAAAGTGTCAAGTGTTGTAGAATTCAGGAATTAAATATCGCCGCTTCAGATAACTTTAGATTACTTTGATTTGGGGTAGCGTTTGTGCCAATTGTGTCACTGAAATGTCATACACTTTAGAAGAGAGAATTGAAATAATTTTCATTTATGGAGCTGAAAATCAGTGTGCTCGACGTACAGCCAATGAATTTAATGCAAGACATCTAAATAAACATGTATCCCATCGATACGTTTTAGATTTGGTAGAAAAATTTGAAGAAACTGGATCAGTAGCAAATAAAAAAAGGACACAACCTCGAATTGTGGATAAGGACTCTCAAATAGAAATATTAGGACAATTTGCTGCAAATCCTACGAGCTCAATTCGGCAAGTGCGCAACATAACTGGTTTTTCGTATGGGTCTGTTCATAATATTTTAAAACTTCATAAATGGCATCCATACAAACTTCAAAATCACCAAGCTCTAAATGAAGATGATTTCGATAGACGAGTTCAATTTTGTGAACAAATGACTGTGATGATAAATACCACTCCAAATCTAATTCAAAATATTTGCTTCAGTGACGAATGTACTTTTTTTTGAGTGGCTATGTTAATCGTCATAATTGTCGTTATTGGGATGATGAAAACCCGAATCTATTTAGAGAAACGCATACTCAGTGGCCACAAAAAATTAATGTGTGGGCTGGTATACTGGGGGACTCGGTCATTGGTCCGTTATTTATTAATGAAAATTTAAATGGTACTATTTATCTCAATATGTTGGAAGATTTCATAGACCCCTTGATTACGGAAGCAATAGAAAATCAAGTAGACGACGAAGGAAACTTAATTTTGGATGAAAATCAAGTTTATTTTCAGCAAGATGGTGCCCCACCACATTTTGTGGTACCAGTTCGAAACTGGTTGAATAACAAGTTTCCAGAGAGGTGGATTGGAAGAAGAGGAGCAGTAGAGTGGCCAGCAAGGTCTCCTGAACTAACCCCTCTCGACTTTTTCCTTTGGGGCCACCTTAAATCCATCGTCTATCAAACTTCCCCAGCCAACATCGACGAACTGAAACAACGAATAACATCCGAATGCCGATTAATTCCGCGACGAGTTTTCGAAAATGTTAGAAGAGAGTTTGAACATCGGCTTTATCATTGCCTAGCAACCAATGGAGCGCAATTCGAGCATCTATTACGATAAATTTAATTGTTTACGTTTGTGAGTTTTAGTTTTAGGTATTTTGTAAATTTTCCGGTTTAATACATTTTTGTCTCTAATTCATGAACAGCTCCTTTTTTTATTTGCTACTGATCCAGTTTCTTCAAATTTTTCTACCAAATCTAAAACGTATCGATGGGATACATGTTTATTTAGATGTCTTGCATTAAATTCATTGGCTGTACGTCGAGCACACTGATTTTCAGCTCCATAAATGAAAATTATTTCAATTCTCTCTTCTAAAGTGTATGACATTTCAGTGACACAATTGGCACAAACGCTACCCCAAATCAAAGTAATCTAAAGTTATCTGAAGCGGCGATATTTAATTCCTGAATTCTACAACACTTGACACTTTGAACTTGTACGACGCACGTTCTTTTGTTTCAAAGCAAAACGTAGGTAGATGGCTTGATCAACCACTCAAAATGGGCATACATTTTTGTCTCTAATTCATGAACGATTTTAATTTTCTTTGCTTTAAAATATTGAGAATTTTACAACCTTTAAAATGATGTATCACACATGCGGTAGTGCCATTTAAAATTTTGGGGCGGGGGTGGCTGGAGGGGAGGGTGAAAGTTTCCCAACTGATTGGAATAGGTTATTAAATGTCCCCCTCCAAAATAACATTGACCTGTTTTAGTGATTTTTGATAATTTTATTAATTAAAGAGTTATTCAAGGTGGGAAGTTTTCAAATGATCACCCGGTATATACGGCTATAAAACAGCAAGTGTATATAATATAAGATAATTTTTTTTTTAAACATTGAAGTTGTCCTGATGTTATGGCTCTGTTCTACTATCCAGGCTTATTAAGTATTGTGCTTATTTGAAATTTAACACCTTTCTTACAGTGCTGCAGGTGTCTAGTAGGACTGCTTTCTCTAGTTCACGGTATAAATATTTCCCGAGACCTAGTCTGTTGATGGCACTGTGCAACTTGTATGGGATTTCTCCAGTGGCACCAAGGATTACAGGTACTATTGTTACGTTTTCTTGTTCCCATGTTTGTTTCATGTCGTTAGCTAGAGGTATGTATTTATTAATTTTTTCCTTGTATTTAGGTTTCACATTGCCTGCAGCTGGGACTGCTATGTCTATAAGGTAAGTACATTTATTTTCTTTGTCTTGGTAGACTATGTCGGGCCTGTTGTGTTTCACTGTTTTGTCTGTCTGAATTGAGCGATTCCAGTATATTTTTGCATGGGGTGTGTCTATTATCGCTTGCGGTGTATATTTGTAGTATGGCAACTTTTCCGCTCCTAAGATCTTGTTGCAAAGTCTGTTGTGAATTATCTTTGCTACATTGTTATGCCTTCGTACATAGTCTATACCTGTTAGTATAGTACACCCTGATAATATGTGTTCTATATTTTCATTTGCATCGTCACACATTCGGCATTTAGTATTCGTCACGGCTGGGTCTTTGATTATGTATTTCCTGTAGTTACGTGTGTTTATTACTTGATCTTGGATCGCCATGACGAAGCCCTCTGTTTCTGCGTGTAAGTCACTGTGTTGTAACCATTCGAAGGATGCTTTCTTGTCTATGTGTTGTTGTTCTGTTATGGCAATGTACCTCCCATGTAGTTCTTTTTCTCTCCACTTCTGGATTTTATTATTATTATTATGATTATTATTATTATTATTCCTTATTTTCACTTTAATAGGTACATTTTTATTATACATACGGCCACTTGGGCAAGTATATATAACATTTAATTATAGGTACAATACATAATTATTTTTATTATACAGTGAATTCTGTCTTAAGCGGACAATCGGCGTCGCCGAAAATTTGTCCGCTTAATAGAGGTGTCCGTTCCCGGAAGAAAATTAAAAATCAATCATTCGTATTTTATGTACATATGTATAAAACATTAAAAAACCTCATGTTTACAATACATATTTTTATTTGCGAATGAAAAGTAAATACAAAAATTATTCTTGAGAAGATGTTTGAAAAAAATCTAAAATTGTTAGTTGACAAAAGTTTTTTTTAGTAAGCAAAACATTTTCAAAATGATCTTCCAAAGTAGTTGATAATTCAAATCCTCTGTTATCGCCATTTCTTAAAGTTAAACACTTCATTTTCTTCAGAGTTAACAGAGCCTCTTTATTTGTTTTAACACAATTATCGTAATTATGGCCTTCCTCTTGCACTTTATCTTCATCATCTAAATCCAATAATTCGTCTTGCTGTGATTCAACTTTTTTAAAATTTATGTCAAGAATTTATTGGTTAGAAGACGCACACTGAGTTTTTGCCTAGAGTAAGCTTCAATCACGTCTGTTTTCTCTTTGAGAGTAAGCAGGCGTTTTTTCTTAAACTGTGACATATTTATATTCGCTTAGTTACGATTGTTATTAGCACGATGTTGAGAAACACTACATGATGTGATCTTGCTGCGTTCTAAATCTCTCTGATAGACTTGGTTCGTCGCTAATTTTTTACTAATTTTTGCTGTATATATCAATTTTTTTGCTGTTTACCAAAAAATATCTGCTAACTTCACGTAGCAGACCCTTTGTGTAATATATAATGTTTTTACGCTATTATTTTTTGCTCATTTTTTACTAATATTGCTGTATATATCATTTTTTTTGCTGTTTACCAAAAAAAGTTATAAAAAAAAAATAGGACCTGCTAATTTCACGTAGCAGACCCCTTGTGTAAAATGTAAAGTTTTTTGCGCTATATTTTTTTGCTCATTTTTTCCTAATTTTTGCTGTATACATGAAAATTTTTGCTGTTACCAAAAAAAGTTATAAGCAAAAACAATAGTACCTGCTAATTTCACGTAGCAGACCCCTTGTGTAAAATGTAAAGTTTTATGACGTTATAACTTTTTGCTTATTTTTGCTAATTCTTGCTATATATATATATATATATATATATATATATATATATATATATATATATATATATATATATATATATATATATAGGGTGTAACACGAAAAGCGGGCCATAGGCGTTTAACATGGGAAAATAGTTTTTCATTGGCCAAAAGTGGCCTATTAATTTTAAACAAAAATACTTCAGATAAATGTTGTAGATAATTAAATTCTGCATCTAACTCAATATTCATATTTTACTTTGCATGTTTAGTAACCGAGCAAATCGAATTTAAATTTTTACAAAAGTTACTTCTTTATAGTGTTAGCCATGACACAAACAAAATCAAACAAATGTAATGACTTTTTAGCTGTCAGAAACACCCTGTTTAAGTCTAATTATTGAAAATGGAAAATTTATCACTCAAAATAAACTAAATAAACAATAATAGAAATAAAGTTTTTCAACTCATATTTATTAAACATTCATTTTTATTACATTATTTTATTTATAAGTAAATATTATAAAAGGTGCTCAAAAATCTGTCCGTTTTGCGCTAAGCAATAGCCTAATCTATTATAAAAACTTTGCCTAAAATTACTTAATTGTCTACGATTTATTTTATTGCATTCATTTTCTATAGCGTTTTTCAGATATTCAATTCTATTGTATCGTTCCTTATAGACACAAGACTTTAAGTGCCCCCATAAAAAGAAGTCACACGGATTTAAATCCGGTGACCTAGCTGGCCAGTTTACTGGTCCTCCTCGCCCTATCCAGCTTTCTGGAAAAACATCAGCCAGATAATTTATAACCTCCCTCGTACTATGTGCAGGACAACCATCGTGCTGGAAGCACACATAATCATTATTTAAGTTCGTTAGTTCTGGCCCAACTGTTTCCCTTAATAAGTCCAAATATGTTTTCGAATTTAGCCGTGTAATAAAAAAAGGACCAATAATTTTGTTGTCTAAAATTCCTGCCCAAACATTTACTGATTGCCGGTACTGTGTTCTTGATTGTATTACACTATGTGGATTTCTTTGAGACCAGTAACGAAAATTATTTTTGTTTGGTTCGCCATTCAGTGTAAATGTGCACTCATCGGTGAAAAATATATTTTTTAAAAACCTATCCTGATTAGCCTTTTCCATAATTATTTCGCATCTTGTTCAAAAATTTCCTGGTGGTTTTGTATTTTAAAAGGGTGATATTTATGTTTTTTTAATATTCTAAAAACGGTCATAAAACTGATTCCTATTTCATTTAAAATTTCTCTGACACAGATTTGGATCCATTTCAATTAACGCTAGAACATCTTCTTCGTTGTTGTAATTTCTATTGTGGTTTCTTCGCAAAAGTACCGCTTCTAACTTGTTAAATGTGCCGGTCGTCTCAAATTTTGATATAAATATTTGAATTGTTGTTTTACTAGGAATATTATGATGATGCCAAAAAATACTAATTAAATCCCGAATTTTCCGAAAACTTTCCCCAGAATAATGCCACTTAATAATTTGTAACTTTTATTCATGAGAATAACTTTCCATTTTCAATAATTATATTTCTTGACTTAAACAGAGCGTCTCTGATAGCTAAAACGTCACTACTTTGTTCGATTTTGTTTCAGTGTCATGGCTAACGCTATAAAAAAGTAACTTTTGTAAAAATTTGAATACGATTTGTTCGGTTACTAAACATGCAAAGTAAAATATGAATATTGAGTTAGGTGCAGAATTTAATTCTCTACAACATTCATTTGAAGTATTTTTGTCTAAAATTAATAGGCCACTTTTGGCCAAGGAAAAACTGTTTTCCCATGTTAAACGCCTATGGCCCGCTTTTCGTGTTACATCCTGTATATATATATATATATATATATATATATATATATATATATATATATATATATATACAGGTGTCCCAGAAGTCGACGATCAAACTAAATGGGGTGATAGAGGAGATCATTTCCAATCAAAGTAACTATATATATTGTAATGCAATTGTTGATGGTTCAAAAGTTATTGCAACTTTTGTAGTTTCTCCTAAAAACGGCAAGGCGTCCAATAGAATTATTATTATTTTTATTACGAGACGTTTGTTTCTCTTTTTCTTTTTTATTGTATGCACCTGAAGGGTTCTACTTTCTAATAAAATCATTTTCTTGAACATGAGTACCTTCTATTAATAATAAAAATATTGTTTTGTGAAAATTTTTTCTACCGAAAAAAAGCTACTTGATTTTAAAGTGACGCTGACAGAAAAAAATGTCCTAAAAAAAAAAATTAACCAACTATCAGAAGAAGGTACTCATGTTCAAGAAAATGATTTTATTAGAAAGTAGAACCCTTCAGGTGCATACAATAAAAAAGAAAAAGAGAAACAAACGTCTCGTAATAAAAATAATAATAATTCTATTCGACGCCTTGCCGTTTTTAGGAGAAACTACAAAAGTTGCAATAACTTTTGAACCATCAACAATTGCATTACAATATATATAGTTACTTTGATTGGAAATGATCTCCTCTATCACCCCATTTAGTTTGATCGTCGACTTCTGAGACACCTGTATATATATATATATATATATATATATATATATATATATATATATATATATATATATATATATATATATATATATCACATTTTTTGCTGTTTACCAAAAAAGTTATAAACAATAGTTGCTGCTAACTTCACGTATCAGACCAGTTGTGTAAAATGTAAAGTTTTATCGCGCTATAATTTTTTGCTGTTTACCGAAAAAGTTAACAACAAAAACAATAGTACGTAGGTATTCTGAGTATTCATCTATTCCGTTTGGATAGTGTACTCGCCTACGAAATTTGTAAAAAGACTTGTGAAACATTAATTGACTTCAATTGGAGGGATCTTGTGGCTCATTTGATTAGAGCGTCTCACTAGATATGAGAAGGTCCAGGGTTCAAATCTCTGCGAGGTCCATAATTTTTTCACAAATTCATCACATTTTTAGCTGTTTACCAAAAAGAGTTATAAACAAGAACACTGAAATATATTCAATTAACTTCATCCATTGCCCTGCAAGAAATCTTGAAAAATTCATTTATGGATCAGGATATGAATTTTTATGAACATTTAAAGCGGTCTTACCAAATATTGGAAATTATAAAAAAATATTTGTTATATAATTATGTTAAGTAAAATTATTTATTTTTTATTAATTTTTTGAAATTTCATTATTAATGCCACTGGTCGACACAAAATATTTATTAAAATTGATAACGAATTTATTTACTTCCTATTCAACGTCAGTTACGTAGATAATTCATTATTTGTAATACAAATTTCATATCAGGAGTGGCGTACTAAAAATGAACACTACAAGAATACAAAAAATAATAAATAATTTTCCGATTATTGGAAAAAATGTTTGATTGATAATCAGCACATCGAAAAGTATACACTTTTAAAAAATACCTTTTTAACCCCTTTATAAGTAATGGAATTTAACAAATTATTATTATTATTATTATTATGGTTGATATTATTCATAATAATTTTATTATTAAGAGTATTGTCTACATTATTTTAAATTGAAAATACAATTAGGCGCCAAATATTGTGTTGAATGCCAAAGTGTAATTACTTGTTACACAAAATATATAGATATTGACAATCCCGATATCAGTGACCTTTTTGTTAATTGTTTTGTAATAGGAAAAACATTATAGTGTTTCGCATAGTAAAAAGCGATCGCTCCAGAAGTGGATTAGGAAGAAAAATTCAACAGGGTCTCTAACTCGGAAGAGGTTATACGAGTCTTCCACAATATTTAATAAAAGCCCCCCTACAGTACCATCCCTGGAAGTATTAACAAAAATTAAGTCAGAACTGCTTAATAAGGATCTCTACATCAAGACCCAATAAAATCTTTTGAATTAATGGCACAGAAAACCCAATGCAATACGCTATTCATGAAATTGGCTGTTTAAAATTTCTTATACATTACTGGTCACCAGATCAATTGCGTTTATATAATGCGTATTGCCAAAAAGAAATTTATACGAAATTTTCTATAAACTCAACCGGAAAATTTGTGCGAAAAATGAAACGGTAAGATAATGAATTGTCTGGACATACATTTTAATATGTTATTGTTATTTATTTGTCCAATGAACATGAAGGACAAATAGTAGTCTCTCCGAAGTTATCTGAAAGACAAAATAGTAATGCTATACGTTACTAGCTAAGTAAGTGGCGACGGGTAGGAGCTAAAAATCGAAAAGAAGCAGTTAGTGACTTTTCTGTTGCATTAATAAGTGAAATGTGCAGAGAATTTGCTAGTTGCTCTGATATGTCAAATATATTGAAGAATGCACAGAGGTTCTGACAAAGCAGAACGGTGCTAAACTTCCTACATGTTTCATACGTGTGGCTGTAGCTCACTTAATTAAAGCTGTTAATAGATGGAAAGAAATAGATCCATCTACTACTCGACATAAAAAAGTTCGTCAATTTTATATTAGAGCAGTTGGGCAGTTAATTTTAGTAACAGATTTCGATGAAATTAAGGAACTAATATATTCAATATTTGTATCAGCTTTATCACACACTGAAGGCTTCTTAAACAACACTACCCCCACTATATGTGAAACTGAAAAAAGTAAATTAATTCATAAATTTGCACACGGTGTACAACAAAATGCAATAAATGACACAGTTGACGTAGAAGAAAACATAGATAACTTGTTGGAAGAAGAAATTAAATTCGTTAAAAGTTATTGTAGAAAACATATTTGAGCAGGCCCAAAAATCTGTTGAAAGTTTAGTTTAATTTACTATTATTAGGTTTAGTTTATACTCAATTTAATTGTCATGTTTGTAATTTGTAACCTTTATTAAAAAATAGTAAGAACTAGAAGAATTTATTTATTAACATAGTTTAACACGCCTTTTGATGTAGTCTCCAAATCCTGACTGAGTCCCACCCAGTCCATTGCACATAAAAATGGCACGAGATGTCGCTAGTCTGAAATTGCATTGCATAATCATGTTTTTGTTTATAACTTTTTTGGTATACAGCAAAAATGTGATATGTACAGCAAAAAATAAACAAAACATTATAGCGCAAAAAACTTTGCACGAGGGGTCTGCTACGTGAAGTTAGCAGGTACCTACCTATTATTGTTTTTGTTTATAACCCTTTTTGGTAAACAGCGAAAAATGTGATATATACAGCAAAAAATTATAGTAAAAAAAAACTTTACATTTTATACAAGGGGTCTGCTACGTGAAGGTAGCAGGTACCAACTATTGTTTTTTCTTTATAACTGTTTTTGGTAAACAGCAAAAAAATTAATGTATACAGCGAAAATTAGAAAAAATGAGCAAAATATTATAGCGCAAATTTTTTTACATTTTACACAAGGGGTCTGCTACGTGAAGGTAGCAGGTACCTACTATTGTTTTTGTTTATAACTTTTTTTGGTAAACAGTAAAAAACTATTTTCCCATGTTAAAGACTTTCGACCCGCTTATCTTGTTACACCCGGTATATATCGAGCAATAAATGTCGTATCAGCTGCAATGTCCTCATCCACTTATAAATCTAGGGTAAAAGCCTGCAAATCTTGCATAAATATCCGACGCCATGTTTATCCCAATGGAAAAAATCTGTTGTGGCCAGCACAATACCTCTCGCCATTTTCATTTTATCTTACATAGGGCGCGAGCAGTTATGTGATGTGTTGGCCTTAGCAAGCAGATATGAGGCCCCGTGTCAGAATGACAGCTAGTAATATACATAGGTGTCAAGTATCATAAGTTTTCATTCGAAACATTATGATTTTCCTCGGCAAGTATATTCCATACTAATGTGACATCTATGTAAATAACTACTATAGCCGTCATTCTGACACGGATCCTCATATCTGCTTGCCAAGGCCAACAAAGGCACATGGCTGCTCGCGCCCTATAAGTAACGAATTTAACATTTCTTGTACACACAATTAATTGAAATTGTTTCTCTTCTTTCGTGCTGACAAATTTTATCCTACTATTCTATGTTCAAAATACTTTAAATTCATTGACGGTATTAGCGGTAATTTTTAAGGATATATGTAATATTAACATACCTGCAATTTAAATAAATATTGAATTAATAATACAATAATATATATTAAATGTACTCATACCTCCCAGAAAAATCTGACACTGACATTTTGCATTTATTTGCCAATTACAAAAATTTAAATATCGCAACTGTTTTTCGGGCAACGAGATTCATTACAACAGATTATTCTATATTATTATATACTATATCTCCAAACCTATACGAGATATAATAAAAAATTTAAATGTGTCAGATTGAGAATTTAATTATCTTTAATAATTGTAGTAATAAATTTTCAAAAAATAATATTTAATTTTTTTTTTAGAAACTACCACTTCCGGTTGTCCAATTGTTACCAAAACCTATTCAACTCTTCCCATTACTGTTAGATTGAGGAATCCGTAGTCAAACAGGTCTTTAGTCTTATAGAATTTGAGAAATCGTGTCTCCAACAACCTCACACACACACATCCACACACACACACACACACACACACACACACACACACACACACACACACACACACACACACACAGACAGACATCATTATAAAAATGTTAAAATCGGATTCTATGGACCTTAAATCGTGCTTATTCAATAAAATATGGATATGTGATTTTTAGCATGAATCCAATACCTCTCTTAGCGAGAGGTAAAAAACGGATGGCGTTGGCGTGAAAATCGAAAAATGTACTCCCTATCTGCTTTCAACGCTGTCACAAAATCTACTAATTATTTAGAACTACACAAAATTTTCTTGTTAATGATTGTCAACGGTAATACTAATTTAAATTTTCCGTTGTTTTTGTCTTGAGTTTCTAAATAAATTTCCGGGGGTAGAATAATTTCCTTATATACTTTTAACTTGACTTTGAGATAGTAGATGAAATTTCCATCTTTCAAATATTGTTCATTAATTTAGCAATCAACATCTCTGTCAATATTGCTCTCACGCGAGCTGTCACGTAAGAGCGTGCTGCTGTAGATGCCAAGATAAATGTGGGTGTTTATAGGAAATTCAATGCCGTTTTTAGGCGAGTTATTTTTTATAAAGAATTACTAAAATCGATGTAAACTGACATTATGTCGTCAGTTACATCCACGACAATGTTGCTCTAAAAAGATTATTCGTAACATTTATTTAATCATGTACATTAAGACAATATTATATATGACTAGAAAATAGAATAAAATATTAATGAAATATTGAATAAATTCATGAACAAACATATACATTATAAGAAAATAATATAGAAACAATAAATTCTAAACTAAAATATGTACAAAGTAGCCAGAAAAAAATTAATTCTTCAAAAATTCATCAAGTGTAATTTGTCCTTTGTTTTTGTATATTGGCACTACAAAATCATCATAGGTTATTCAGTGCGAATATAGAGCTCCCTTCATTGCCTTCCTGCATAAAATATCGCTGTAACCGAGCTATATATACAGGCACAAATAATTTCTATATTATTAAAGATACAATAAAATACTATAAGACAATCTTATAGAAGGCCAAGGTGGACATTCTAATAGAGAATATTTTTTTTTAAACCAGTAGTTCTCAAGTTACAACACAAAGTTATATTTTTTTTAAATGAAATGGTGTATATTTTTTACGCGCATCCGATGGAATATTTTTTTTCTAAATTCAATCATGTATTCATTTCATATCTTAACATAGTAAAAATATTGAGAAAAAATCAATTGAAATTTAAATAAATTTCACTTTTATGGTTACTTTTTAGTAGGCTATGTATGAAAAATAATTGAACTTAAAATGAAACCAGAGATGTTTATGTATTACCTAGATACCTAACTTCGTATGTCTCAAACCACGTAAAAGTGAAGCCTCAAGGTCAGGAGGCGGCCATTTGTTAAAAAGTCAAAATAGTAATGTACTATACGGTAAATATGAAATAAAACTCAGAATATGATTGATATATGAAGGTTATCACAAATAAATTGTAATTAAATTGGTGAAATATTAAATAAAACACAATACTTGTTCTTAAACATTATTTATTGATTAGAAAACAATATTAGTTTATTTAATTTATGTCTTCTGCTGACAATTTGATTCTGATTGGACCACTTTGCAATACTGTGCAATCTAATTTTTATATATTACTTGCAAATATATAAAATTAGATCAATTTTATGATTATTATCCAAAGAAATTTCACATTGTAATTGAGAAAAAATATTTTTTTCACTGGCAAAAAGATTAATTATAAAATTTATTATTTTTCTTTCAATATTATTTGTATTTGAAAGTGTTTTTAAATTATTAGTGAAAATATTAATTTGTTTTAGTAGCTTTAATTATTTTAAAAACTTTGCTTGCTTTAGTTGGGGTAAAATCTTTTCTCCTTATATTTATAACCCAAGAGTTTAATATGTCTTTATTTTTCAAAGGAAATCTAAAAGATATAAAATAATGTATTTACATAAATTATATTACTCTCATTTCACATACAAATATTTTAACTTTATTTTCCATTTAATTGTTATAGTTAGATTGAAAAAGTACATAACCTTACCCAAAAAACTGCACCTTTCCCCCAGTCTGAAATCTATTCTTGCAACCAAATGCTGAACAAGAAGCTGGCATTTCGGTGGTAAATTACCCAACCAACAATAACTAAAAAACACAGTTTTTTACAATACAATTCAAAGGCGGCTGCATAGCCCGGGAACGATAGGTAACGAGAAAACTTCAAACCTTGCTTTTAGCTGTTAAACAAATATTTTCGTATAAAAATTAATGCTGTAGATAAATTTATGAGTACAAATAAATGATGTTCAGTTAATTTTATACGTTTCTTGTAAATTTTAGCCAGTTTCATCAACAAATAAATGTTTTAATGTGTTGACAACATTTTCGTTACTGTTCTCTATCTCGTTCCCGGGCTATTAATTGATGCCGTAAGTAGATCACTTTATAATCGTAAATTGTACTTTCAAAACATTAGTTATATATTACAATACATACTTTTAAATTGCCAGAAATCCATAAAGTTGAATAGACGTAAAATACTTACATGACTTTTTAACAAATGGCCGGCACACGAAATTGCTGGCTTCACTTTTGTGCACGGAGTTAGGCATCTAGCTTATAACACGTGAACATCTCTGAATGAAACAGATATTTATTAATAACTTTATAAATAGTGTCGCTTATATACCTACTTACAAAATTAGTGTTGACAAATTACTTTATTAATTTATGTCAATAATTGCAAATTTTCAATTAACGAGAAGGTAGATGATAAAATGTTACATTTCATTAAATAATAATTCAAGACAAGACATGCGATTATATCAGCATATATATATATATATATATATATATATATATATATATATATATATATATATATATATATGTATATATATATATATATATGTATATATATATATATATATATATATGTATATATATATATATATATATATATATATATGTATATATATATATATGTATATATATATATATATATATATATATATATATATATATATGTATATATATATATATATATATATATATATATATATATATATATATATATATATATATATCAAAACGTGCGAAGCCTACAATAAAATGAGTGACTTTTATCTCACTGTGCTTAAATGTTACTTTGACGTGATTGGTTTGTCTGAAACATGGTTGCGTACCGATGTTTCGAACGCTGAGTTTTTTCCGCCTGAAACCTACTCTGTTCTCCGTAGCGACAGGAATGGGGACTTATACAATTCAAATATTTTGGTCGACATCTAGTGTGTATATACTTAAAATTAAAAACCAAAATTAAACTTATCAAAGTGGACATATATTTTTTAAAACAGTGCAAAATAAATGGCGTGTTTCCGAAATTCATGAAGATAAAAATTAACAAACACAACAAAGATCTGACCAAAATCATTATCAAAACTAAATTAAAGTGGTTACATTTCGAAATGAGCGTGTTATATGAAAAACTCAACAAATTAGAAATTTCAACCTTAAACTTACATTTAAAACTTACAAAACAATTTAATATAGAATGGGAAACTTTTGACAGAAAAGCTAATATCATCGCCAACGCGAAATGCAAGACCAAAACTATCAGGATTAATAAAAAACTTAAAAAGTTAATTACACAAACAGTAGTGCCAACAAAACAACCAATAAACATCGTACACAACAAAACTAAAATTGAGTTCAGTGACGAGGAAATGAAACTCCTCAACAAAGGACATAGTGTAGTTCGCCAAAAATTCAAATAGAAGAAATTTTAGTGGATGTAGAAAGAGCCATAAGCCACCAACCTACCGAAGTACAGCAAACCATAAGAAAAGACGTCGAAAACATCATCAAAGCAGAGATACACCGACCATCCAAACCCGAAGAACAAAAGGATTACAAAACCATCAAGATATTGCAGAAGAAAGATTGTTTATATTTAAAAGCAGACAAAGGTAACGCAGTGGTAATACTAGAAAAAACAGAATATATTAACCAGGTTCATAATTTATTAGATAACGGTCCTTATGACAAATTGGCCAAAAATCCCATTACCAAGTATACGAACAAAGTTCTGGATAGTTGTAAAAATACAATAAACATCAATCTAAAACGAAAATTGAAACTACCCAACCCGAATTTATCAAAATTATATTGTCTGCCCAAAATCCACAAAAAAGATAATAGTTTCAGACCAATAGTATCGAACATCAATTCTCCAACATATCTGCTAGCTAAACATTTGGTAAAAGTATTTAGCGATTTAAACATAGACATGGAATTCTCTTTAAAGAATTCCCAACATTTAGTTAACATATTAAAAGAGTTCAAAATCAATCCTGGTGACAAACTCATATCTTTTGATGTAACCGCCCTATTTCCAAATGTTCCCATTCCAGAAACAATAGAAATTCTTAAAGAGAAACTGTTACAATGTAATTTAGAAGAAAACATCGTTGAGGAATACATTTTGTTGACTAAAACTTGTATGGAACTGAATGCATTCAGCTTTAATAACAATTATTACCAACAAACGTTTGGTACCGCTATGGGAAACCCTCTATCTCCTTTTCTAGCAAATATATTCGTCAACAACTTGGAAAAAACACTGGAATCTCAATCTGAAATATTTCCCCGAATTTGGCTTAGATATGTCGACGATGTCTTTGCCGTAATAGATTCAGATTTCGATTTAGACAAATTCTTGGAAATTATTAATTCACAATACCCCACAATTAAATTCACCCATGAAATAGAAGTCGATAACGTCCTACCATTTTTAGATTTAAAATTAATAAAAACCCAAGAATCAATAGAATTTGACATTTATAGAAAACCCACTAATACCGAAAATTATATACATGCCTCATCGAACGCTCCTTTCAAATACAAAATTGCAGCATATCAAAGTCTCATCCACAGACTATTATAGGTCGTGCCAAATAGAAATGACCTGTCAATCATTTCTTGCGCATATACTGCGTAGCACTATTTTTAGAGCGGAGTAGTCTCTCACTACCCATTTCATAATGATAAGCCTGGAATACATCTGACAAACGTTGCCATTCGTTCGCATTCGTTTGCGTTGCTATCATTGCTGCACATGCGCAGGCAATTCTCGGCAACGTTTCTGGGTAGCATGACACATCGGAACGAATGACTGGCAATTTACATTCGCTAGCATTCCCACCATTTGCACCCATTCGTTGGCGTTGTGACCACGTATATTGTTGAGAAGATGGCCACGAAGGTAAATATGAATATATAAATTTAATTAAATTCAATATCCTTAACTTCTGATAAGCAGTTTATTTTTTATTCATATAATTAGGATTCTTGGAGCACCAGTGAATGCATCAAACTAATTGAATTATACCGTACACATATGGTCCTGTGGGACACAACGAATGAATTTTATTATTCAGCGTTAAAAAAGAAGGATGCATATGCTGAAATATCAGCAGAGATGAATATTCCAGTAGCTGATATAATAAAAAAAATGAAGAGCTTAATGTCTTCGTTTAGGGCACAAAAAGCCAAAGGCACGAAAAGCGTTGGGACAGGAAAAGGTAAATTTAAATGTTTTTCAATACCTATCTAATAAAATTCATCGAAACGAAAAATTTATTGTGAATCTACATTACAAAATTATTACTTATTTCTAGCTCGCAGAGAAATATACATTTCGAAATGGTTTGCCTTTAAACACATGCTTTTCTTGGCTGACCGTGACAAACCCACAGGCACAGTAGATACGGTGAGTACATTATAACTTTTATCGCAGTTCCAGTTCCTAATAATTATCTTGCCAAGGCAGAGGATTATTTTGAAAATATTCTGTAAATTCTGCTCTGTTGTCACGCGCAGTTGCCTTTGATTTGCGTGGTGTTGTTTTAAGAGAAATTAAGGGTGTATTTACAGCACCATCTTGTCTCCAACTACCTTTTACCAAGTTCCCATCAATTTCGCTGTCAAAAGAACCGGCGGGTGTATATACTTCCCGTGATGTCTTGCTTTGCCGTAAAAAATTGTGGAGATAAGTAATTGTCATTACGACGAGTGTGGCTCTATCGGGTTGGAGCAGCATAGGACGTCTCAAAATTCTGAAAACTGAACACATGATGCCGAAAACGTTTTCAACAACCCTGCGGGCTCTACTTAAACGGTAGTTATATATTCTTTCTCGCGATCCTTTAGGACCAATAGCATAGGGTTTCATAATATTTTCCTTCAAGGGAAAAGCTTCATCAGCAAGAAATATGTATGGTACTTCGGGATGTCCCTCTTGTAGAGATCTTGGTGCAGGCAAATTAAGACGTTTTTTATCAATCAAAGTGCAGAGTTTGGAATTTTTAAATACTCCCCCATCGGAAATTCGTCCTTGACATCCACAATCTACGTATAGAAAGATGTACTCAGCGTCTACTAAAGCAAATAATACAATACTGAAGAAGGATTTATAGTTATAATATTCGCTGCCACTGTTGAATGGTGACTGTATCATTACATGCTTTCCATCCATCGAACCCACACAGTTAGGAAAATTCCACTGATCTTCATATTGTTTGGCTACTTGTATCCATTTTTCGGAAGAGTCGGGCAACTGCAAGAAAAATTAAAACATAACAATCGCTCCTATTTTGATTTGCTGAATATCAGTTTTCTGTTAGTTTGTGGTCAATCAGAATTGATGTGACTTGCTTCTGATCTCTGTGAGAACAGGCCTACGTATTGTTTATTGTGTGTTTAAATTTTTACAGATTCATGAAGACCTGGAAAATATTAACGACGAATCATCACAAGATGAAGATGGGGAAAGTGATGTTGCAGTTGAAGAGCATACTACTCGATTAGATGATGAGGATGATTATGAGACAGTTGAGACAATCTTAAAAAGTCAAGGAAATATTAATACAACCATTAACCCTGGCAAGGAATTGGATGATATACAAAAAGAAGCTTTGGACGTTGCTGTTACTTGCGAATCACCAACTGCTGATAATCAAAGTGCAAAAAAAACGCAATTGGTAAGCTCTGTTCCAAACGCCAAAAAAAATATTTCAAGGAGTGATAGGTCTAGATCTAGAAGAAAAGTGGCAGAAAACAAAAAGGGTGATCAACAACTTGATAGAGCTTTTGAGTTACTCGAAAAAGCAGCAAGTGAACCTGCAAAGCCGCAGTATGAAGGCTTAGGTATAATTCCTGACAAGCATACGACTTTTGCTCTGCATGTAGCAGAAAAGCTTCGAGGATATAGTTCATTTACAGTTTCACATGTGCAATATGAGATTAATAAGATATTGTTTGCTGCCGATATAGGACATTATGAAAAACCTTCCGGGATTGCACTTATACCTCATTCGCAGTCACGTATACCTTATTTATACGGGTCTCAACCATCTACACCTCATTCATACGAGTCTCGATCACCTTCGCCTCTTGCCTACGGATCTCAGCCACCTACATCTCATGCTTATGGATCTCAGCCACCTAGATCTCATTCATACGAGCCTCAGCCACCTACACCTCATGTATACGGGTCTCAACCATCTAGACCTCATCTATACGAGACTCAGCCACCTAGACCTCATTCAAACGAGTCTCAGCCACCTACACCTCATGCATACGGGTCTTATCCACCTATACCTCATGCATACGCGTCTCATCAACCTACATCTCATGCATACGGGTCTCCAGAACAATTGCCTATACCTCAGCAACAGAATAAGCCACAAACCGAAACAGCCGAAACTGATATCATGCACACATTAAACACGTTTTAATTTTGTGAAATATTTACAAATTTATAGTTCTTTTGTTTTCCTCGTAAGCTGGTCTTTGTCAGAAGTACAATTTAGTTTTATATTAATAAATTTACGTCTTACTAATAGAATATGTTGTTTTACTACACACCTTTACCCAATCCTTCAATACTTCACAGATGGCATTGCATACTTCTGGAACTATTGTTGAAATAACCTGTCTTGAAATTTTAAATGTATATTGTAAACTTATATACGAATCTCCACTAGCTAGAAATCGCAAAGTAACGGCAAGTCTCACTTCTGGCGGTATGGCTTCTCTGAAGTGCGTATTCTGCCTGACAATTTTTTCACTGACCATTTCCAGAAGAATGGAAAAATCTTGTCTGGACATCCTTGTGAAATTTTTGAAAAATGTTTAATTTAAGTCTGACAATAAGTTCATACCGTCATATCTATATCTGCTTCTATATAATTCATGCATCCAAATAGTTCTTTGTTTTCTCTTCTTTTTCTCTTTTTGTCGTTTTAAAATTCTATTTATTACAATATACGCGGCACTGGCTATAACAACTTGATTTGCACTCATATTAATTCTCTCAGAATCAACCTTCCTCGTCAAATGGTTGCGAACGACTGCAAATGATTTTCAACACGTCCACATAGCAACGTTTCCAGACATTCGTGGCACACATTTCCTTTTGATCTTTTCATTCTTACCGACAGCCGATGGAAAGCATTCGTTCGCGCTGCAGCCATTCGCTCCGCAATTAATTCGTTGCAAACGACCGTCTACACTTGACGCATGCATGAGAATAAATCTTCGGCAACGCGAACGAATGGCAACGTTTGTCAGATGTATTCCAGGCTATACGTATACTTTTTCCGTGCGCCGCTTACCCAAAAAGAATTCTAGGGGCTGCCCACTAGTCACTCGTCTAAGTACTGTAACGACATAAATACAAAACCGATGAAGACATAAGCGTTCAACTGACAATGGATGTAAACATTGTGTTGTGCCAGTGGCGTAGAAATAATTACGAAACAGTATTTAGAATATTTAAATTAAGCTTAAAATATGTACAAAATACCGATAATATAAAGATTATTTTACAGTGTGATCAATAAAAAATCTAACTCTGGGTAGGCTATGAACAGAGAAACGTATGTCTGATCATTATTCAATTCAAAAGTCGTTATCAAAATTGATCTTGAAATATAATTTTAAGGAGAAAGTAGAATAAAGAATGATACAGTATATATTGCCCTTCGTCGTTTTCTAATTTGTTTCCATTTCTAAAATAAGATTCAAGAGAAGCTTTGATTTCTTTAGACATTTTTGACAATATCTTGTGTCAAATTGATATTTAATTAAATATTTTTAAATTGACATACGTTTCTTTGTTCATAGTCTACTTCGAGTTAAGTTTTTTTTTTACCTTAATTAGAAAAACCTTTGGTCTTGGGCATGTTGGTATCCTGGGTTCAAGTCCTGCAAGGGAATGGTTTTGTATGATATAGCTTCATGCTTCATATATATTATTCGGACGCCACTGAGACAAACCCGCTTAAGTACAATGCATGTGATTGGCCCTTTAAGTAAGAAGGGCGGAGAATGCGTAAATGCGTTTTACGCGCAGGTCATTTCTATTTGGCAAGACCTATAAACGTGGCCGGCACCACAAGACACGCAGCGAGGACGGACAACGATAGATCTTCAACCACTACGAGTGTTGCAGGTACCTTGGTACCGCCCACCGTAATGGAAACGAGAAGTAAGAAAACAAGATGGACCCCTGAAATGAATAGGTTCCTGTACAAAGCTTACCTTCTCATCACAAAAATGGAAACAGATACTAAAAACTACACACATACAATACAAATACTATGCTCTACCATTGTATTAATCCCACATGCGAACCCAAATTGCCAAGATTACAAGAAACTAAGTTAACAAAATAAACATTACAAGACATCAACACCATTCTTGCCCACGACGTTGAAGAATGTACCATAATAGAAGATCTACAAGCTTATATATATACAGGTGCAATAACAACATTAATACTACACGACATCAAAGTAGAACCAAGAAAGAAAGATACATTGCATCAGAACAGCACAAAGAAACCATGGCAAAGGCGTATTGAAAAGAAAATAAGATTTTTTAAGGGGAAGAAATGAAATAACCGAATAATAACAAACTCCAACTGAAAGCACAAAAAATAAATATAAAATACAAAAATAAACAAAACACAAACATCATAAAAATCTGCGACTTACTTAAACAGAAACTTGCCGTTCAAAGTGATCAAAGAAGAAGAGCGACTTTTCTCTTCAAAACAAACCAGAAACAATTTTATCGCACCTTAAACAACAGCATAAACAACAACAATGATACAAACATAGATTCACCCTCAATACAGGAAATCCAAAACCTATGGAAAAACATATGGGAAATAGATAAAACTCACAACACACGCGCCGCATGGTTAAAGACAGAGAAGAAACGAATGGAAAAGGTACCCCTGATACGACCTCCCACCATAAGCTTAGAAGATGTACAAAATGCCATAAAGAAGAATCAAAGCTGGAAAGCCCCTGGATTAGATCACATTCAAAATTACTGGATAAAGAAATTCACAGCAACACAAAAAATTAACAGAACTCTTAAATCAAGTGATCCAAGACCCTACAGCTGTTCCCAATTTCATAACAGGAGGCGTCACACACCTACTACCGAAAACTAACTCACCGAGTCCAGACCCTGAAAAGTACAGACCGATAACCTACCTGCCTACATTATACAAGATTCTCACGTCAATTATAGCGGATAAAATCTACAAACATCTAGAAACAAATAATATTCTTACGGAAGAACAAAAGGGATGCCGAAAAAACAGCAGAGGATGTAAAGAACAGTTAACCATAGATTCCATCATCATGGAACAGGCACGTAAGGAAAACATAGATATACACAGCGCATACATCGACCATGGAAAGGCATACCACATAGCTGGCTTCTGAACATCCTTCACACATGTAAAATTAACCCAGCCATAATTGATCTACTTGAAAGCCTAATGAAAAATTGGAGAACAAATCTACATACACAAAACGGATCACCAGGAGAGGTGCAGATTAAATGCGGCATATTTCAGGGCGACTCACTTAGTGCTTTATGGTTTTGCTTTGCACTACAACCATTAACTACCATCGTAAAAGAATCCGGAAAAGGTTACAACATATCAGGCACTAATCAACAACTTAGTCATCTATTCTATATGGATGATCTTAAGCTAATAGCCAACTCCCGCATTAATCTCAACAAATTGATACAGCTAACGGAAAACTTCAGCAAAAACATCAAAATGGACTTCGGCCTAGACAAGTGCAAAAAAAAACAGAAACATCCAAAGAGCTCAATTGACCGGTTTCACCTGGACAGGAAGAAAGGAGGTAGAGGGTTCATAGACTTCACCAATGCCTACTACAGGAAGGTTACTAATTTAAGAGAATATTTCATTCAAAAATCTATAACAACACCACTGCATGAAGCTATCGCCAAAGCTGACAAAAACTATAGCCCATTGAATTTGTTTAATAAGAACTACCAGCCACAAGAGAACATAATAAACGATGACAATAAAATCCAGAAGTGGAGAGAAAAGAACTACATGGGAGGTACATTGCCATAACAGAACAACAACACATAGACAAGAAAGCATCCTTCGAATGGTTACAACACAGTGACTTACACGCAGAAACAGAGGGCTTCGTCATGGCGATCCAAGATCAAGTAATAAACACACGTAACTACAGGAAATACATAATCAAAGACCCAGCCGTGACGAATACTAAATGCTGAATGTGTAACGATGCAAATGAAAATATAGAAAACATAATATCAGGGTGTACTATACTAACAGGGATAGACTTTTTTTAAGTGTCTATTGATTCATTTTAATAATTAATTGCTTAAAATGAATAAGAAATAATTTTAAAAAATTATAAAGCAAATTTGAAGTAATAATTATTAACATTTGTAAAAGAAAGTTTGACGAAAGCGTGCTCGCAGCACGATGGTAGCTATTTTGCTTCTTATGTGTAAGGTCGTGGGTTCGAATTAGTGCTGTCAAGAACCGGGAAAAATTAGAACCGAATTCGGTTCCGGGTAATGGAACCGATCTTCTGTTCCGATTCATTGTATTGGCATTGTTCTTCGGTGCCGGTTCTGAGTAGTGGAATCGTTCTTCGGTTCAGGGTTATAGGATCGATATTTAGAATATTCAATTATAATTTTGACATAAACCGATTTTCTCTTTTATTTGAGAAATATTATTGAATGATAGATATTATTATTTTTATATGTATTTAATTAAATATAATGATATGTAAATATTATTATACTAAATGAAATATGTGAAAAATTGTTTAGAAAATATAACCGCACAATGTAGCAAATAATTGTAGATTACACTATTAGTTTTGTATTATATTTTCAATTTTCATTCTATATGGTTTATGTCAATAGCTTGACCTTGAATTATATTTTAAGTTAACGGTATCTACATAATGACAATAGTGCGCATAAAATTTAACGGATCGAGGACAAAGCAATTGATATTTCCAAAAATTTCACTTACTACTTATACGAGTATATGCCGCTCTAGTCTTTACATTTTGATCATTTTCTTGACGTTAGTTTGATTCGTAAGGTCATTTTATTCATTTTGGGGTGGGAATAATATGCCTCATTATTTGTCAAATATTTTTGTTATTATTTTTATGATGAAACAAATCACTAATGTTATTAAAATGGATCAGGTAGATTAGGGACGAAGAAATTAAATTGAACTTAACTTTAAAATTAAAATAAATCGAAAGGGGTATAAAAGTACAAATCCTGTAGAAATTGAAGCAAAGGCGCCTATGTGGCAGTCGGGGAAAGTTTACCTGTTTTTGCACGTGTTCTTAGGAGAATTGCATTATATGTTTTTATCAGTCTACCTGGTATAGTAGACGCGGAGATATAGGAGCGTGGAAGCTACCAATCTAGGGTACGTACAGATCTTCAGGGTTTCTTCTTACTCCCGGACTGA
Organism: Harpalus rufipes; assembly: GCA_951394225.1. Classification (NCBI taxonomy): domain Eukaryota; kingdom Metazoa; phylum Arthropoda; class Insecta; order Coleoptera; family Carabidae; genus Harpalus; species Harpalus rufipes. The sequence goes on along the minus strand of OX596282.1, from coordinate 25,136,030 downwards.
CCCGTATTTAACGGTAATTTCCATAGGTATTACAGGTGATTATGGTTTGTGAAATTAAATTGGAACTTAATCTTATTTTCTTTTATTTACTACATATTTATGTCCCAGAGAAACGACAGTAATTGTAAATAATAATTACTTTAAATTCTTCACCTGTGATTGGTTGTCGCAAATAACTAATTGGTATTTAGGAAACTGATCTTAATTACAAATAACACTTTACAATTGTGTTAGTATTGTCGAATCTTTTGGTGTAACACTGTTACAATTTAACAAAATGTGGAGACCATGGTCTGAATGTGAAGACAATAGCAATAGTAGTAGTAGTGATGAAGAAGTTCAATCTTCAACTAGAATGCATTTAGTGGAACTGAGTCAGCAAATTGTTTTATATATATATATATATATATATATATATATATATATATATATATATATATATAATAATAATAATAATAATAATAATAAATTGAAAGAAGGAGAAATGAATATAATAAAAAGAGCAAGTGATCTTACACACGTGCCGTACAGTAGGTACAGTTAAAAAAATAACATGTGGAATACGAAAACGAAGAAAAATAAATGATAGCGGTAGAATAAAAAGGTTGTCTGATTTTGAATTAGATTTAATTAGAAGAACAATATATGGTATGTACGAAAAAAATAAATTACCATGTATACCTGCCCTTCAACAACAACTTATTACTTATTTTTATACCATTTTCCCAAATTCTTATACTAGTTTCATTTCTATTTCATTATTTAAAAAAAAAATACTTTCAAAATAATGAACTTATTATTCATAATCATAAATTGATTGATAATATGTAAACTAATTCATGGATTGTAATATTGTAATTTAAAATATTAAAGATGTGAAAAGTTTCCGAGATCAATATTTATATAAAGTAGTATCAGTTTCATAATAGATATTCATCCTGTTTCGGTCCCAAAACCTATAACAGGTTTGTTTCTGTTCCATAATCAAGATTCGATCTGTTTCGTTCTCAGAACCGAGAACCGACGAGTTTCGATTTCAGAACCGAGAACTGATGATATTCGATTCCAGAACCGAGAACCGATGAGTTCGATTTCAAAATCGAGAACCGATGAGATTCGATTCCGAAACCGAGAACGGATGAGTTTCGTTTCTAGAACCAAAAGCAGAGTAATTTCAGTTCTGGAACCGAAAACCCGAGTAGTTTCGGTTTCGGAACCGAGAACCGGGTAGATTTTGACTCGGAACCGAGAACCGGGTAATTACACATGCAAATAACTGGGTACCCGAGTAATTTTGGGATTGGAATCGAACCGGAACTGGTTCCCACCATTATTTCGAATCTAGTAAACTCCTTTATTTATTTTTCATTTATATTTATTTAAAATAAACAGATAAAATTGGCAATATACATATGTATTTAAAACTTCCAAATAAATAAATAGAGAAGCTCACTAGATTCGAACCCAAGACCTTTCACATACGAAGCAAAAGCATTACTATCGTGCTATGAGCCTATTTTCTTAAACTTTTTTTTTGCAAATGTTAATAATTATTACTTTAAACATTATAATTCTTTTTAACTTTATTTAATTATTCCTTATTAATTTTAAACAATTTATTATTAAAATGATATAATAGGTGCTTATGAACATGTGTACAAAGTTTCATTATAATCAGTTTTAATGGAAACAAATATTCAAAATATTTTAGGAACCCAAAAACGTGCTTATATTTAAAACTCACCACCGAAGTTTTTGACCAAAGATAATAAGGTGCGTGAACTTGGCAGCAACATATTTAAAAAAATTAATACAAATGCACTTAATCGATTGAATTTCGTTTGTAATTCATTGTATTTTACTAAATATTATTTGTATTGCGCAATTAAAGTTAATGAATTGCATTTTATGCCAAGTTCACGCTAGCACCAAAGTTTGCTTATTTTTTTTTAAATTTCACGAATCGTTTGTATTTCGTTTGTATTCCATTGTATTTCTATTAAAAAATTGAAAAAAAATTGTACGGGAAGCTATGAAAATATCATTTTTATGCTGCCAAGTTCACGCTAGCAGCAAAGTTTACGTATTTTTTTTTTTAATTTCACAGATCGTTTGTATTTTTAATAAGAATTTTGAAAAAAAATTCTACCGAAGGATATGGCAATTTCATTTTTATATTGTCAAGTTCACGCTAGCAGCAAAGTTTACGTAATTCCTTTTAAAATTTTCACAGATCGTTTGTATTTCGTTTGTATTCCATTGTATTTCTAGTAAAAATTTTGAAAAACAAAACTACGGGTAGTTATGACAATATCAGTTTTATGCTGCCAAATTGACGATAGCTATTTCACGTATTTTTTGTTAATTTCACAATTTCTTTTTTGTTTCATCCGATTAAGGGTAACTGACAACACCCCTACGGGATAACCAGCAATTATTTTGTGCTCGGATGGTTAACCTATCTTCCTTATTAAATATATTATGAAGTGTTACATTAGGTCTTCTGACGATTAAGAAAAACTGACAACACCCCTACGGGTTAGCCAGCAATTCTATTGTGCTGGGGAGGTTAACAGGACCCCTAGCTTCCTTATGAAATATATTATGAAGTGTAACAAATAAACAATTTTTAATAATAAATTATTTCATCTGCTAATATTAGGTCTTCTTACGATTAAGGATAACTGACAACACCCCTACGCGTTAGCCAGCAATGCTATTGTGCTGGGGAGGTTAACAAGACCCCTAGCTTCCTTACTAAATATATTTTGAGTTGTTACAAATAAAAAAAAAATAATAATAAATTATTTCATCTGCAAAGATTATACTTCTTACAATTAAGGGTAACTGACAACACCCCTACGGATTAGGCAGTAATTTTATTGTGTTGAGGTAGTTAACAGACCCCCTAGCTTCCTTATTAAATTTATTTTCAAGGGATACAAATAAACAATTTTTAATAATAAATTATTTCATCTAAGATTATAGGTACTTCTGACGATTAACGGTAACTAACAACATCCCTATGGGTTGCCAGAAATTCTATTGTGATGGTGAGGTTAATAGGACCCACAGCTTCCTTATTAAATATATTTTCAAGGGATACAAATAAACGATTTTTAATGATTAATTATTTCATCTAAAATTATAGGTACTTCTGACGATTAACGGTAACTGACAACAGCTCTACGGGTTAGCCAGAATTTCTATAGAGCTGGGGTGGTTAACGAGACCCATAGCTTCCTTTTATTTTTAATAATAAATTATTTCATCCGCGAAGAATAAAATTCTGACGATTAAGGGTAACTGACAACACCCCTACGGATTAGGCAGTAATTTTATTGTGTTGAGGTAGTTAACAGGACCCATAGCTTTCTTATTAAATATATTTTGAAGTGTAAATAAATAATTTTTAAAAATAAATTATTTCATCCGCAAAGATTATAATTCTGACGATTAAGAGTAACTGACAACACACGTACGGATTATAAATATAAATAGAAACACCCGTAGGAATGTTGTCAGTTACCCTTAATTGTCAGAATTATATTCTTCGCGGATGAATTAATTTATTATTAAAAATTGTTTATTTGTAACACTTTAAAATATATTTAATAAGGAAGTTATGGGTCCTGTTAACCTCCACAGTGCAATAGAATTTCTGCCTAACCCGGACAGGTGTTGTCACTCGCTCTTAATCGTCAGAAGTATAATCTTTGCAGATAAAATAATTTATTATTAATTTTTTTGTTATTTGTAACAATTAAAAATATATTTAATAAGAAAACTAGGGGTCCTATTAACCTCCCCAGCACAATAGAATTGCTGGCTAACCCGTAGGGGTTTTTGTCAGTTATTCTTAATCGTGAGAAGACCTAATCTTAGCAGATGAAATAATTTATTATTAAAAATTATTTATTTGTAACACTTCAAAATATATTTAATAAGAAAGCTATGGATTCTGCTAACCACCTCAACACAATAAAATTACTGTCTAATCCGTAGGGGTGTTGTCATTTACCCTTAATCGTCAGAATTTTATTCTTCGCGGATGACATAATTTAATATTAAAAATTGTTTATTTGTAACACTTCAAAATATATTTAATAAGGAAGCTATGGATCGTTTTAACCTCCCCAGCACAATAAAATTGCTGGCTAACCCGTAGGGGTGTTGTCAGTTACCCTTAATTGTTAGAATTATATTCTTCGCGGATGGAATAATTTATTATTAACAATTGTTTATTTGTATCCATTGAAAAAATGTTTAGTAAGGAAGCTAGGTGTCCTTTTAACCTCCACAACATAATAAAATTGCTGGCTAACCTGTAAGGGTGTTGTCAGTTGCCGTTAATCGTCAGAAGAACCTATAATCTTAGATGAAATAATTTATTATTAAAAATTGTTTATTTGTAACACTTAAAAATATATTTAATAAGGAAGCTAGGGGCTCTGTTAACCTGGGGAGGTTAACAGAGCCCCTACAATAGAATTGGTTCTATCCCGTAGGGGTGTTGTCAGTTACCCTTAATCGTTAGAATTATATTCTTCGCGGATGAAATAATTTATTATTAAAAATTGTTTATTTGTATAACTTGAAAATATATTTAATAAGGAAGCTAGGTCCTGTTAACCACCCCAGCACAATAGAATTTCTGGCTAACCCATAGGGATGTTGTTAGTTACCGTTAATCGTCAGAAGTATAATCTTAGCACATAAAATAATTTATTATTAAAAATTGTTTATTTGTAATACTTCAAAATATATTTCATAAAAAAGCTAGAGGTCCTGTTAGCAAACCTATTAGGAGTGTTATTAGTTACCCTTAATCTTCAGAATTATATTCTTGGCGGATGAATTAATTTATTATTAAAAATTTGTAACACTTCAAAATATATTTAATAAGGAATCTAGGGTTCCTGTTAAGTACCCCAGTACAATAAAATCAATGTTAAGCCCGTAGGGTTGTTGTATTTCTCTACTATATTTATAAGTTTATGGAGGAGATATTATTCAACTATTTTATAGTTCATTAAAATAATTATTCAATATATGTATACTATCTAATTTGACCCCATATACCACATAATCTTTTACATTGATGATTATACCTATTTTCATATTGCCGGACGGTTTTACAGAACAGTAGACATACACTGCCGGGTCGCTGAGCGGTGCGCCGCTAACTTCACTCCCGTAAGAATTTTTGGCAAAAAAAGCACGTCTGAGATGACCCCTCAAAGACGCGCCACTTGTCCCATTTAACCAAAGTCGTATCTCTTATAGTTTCCGAGATCCTAATGGTGGCCTTCGAAATCCGGACACCATGTGTATGTGTTTGCTGGGTTTGTGCATTTTTATTCAATCGAATACAAACAAAAAAGAAATTGAGAAATTAACAAAAAATCCGTGAAATAGCCAGCGTCAATTTGGCAGCATAAAACTGATATTGTCATGACACCCGTAGTTTTTTTTTTTTAATTTTTACTAGGAATACAATGGAATACAAACGATCTGTGAATTTTTTAGAAAAGATTACGTAAACTTTGCTGCTAGCGAGAACTTGGCAGCATAAAAATGATATTTTCATAACTTCCCGTAGAATGTTTTTTCAAATTTTAATAGAAATACAAACGAAATACAAACGATTTGTGAAATTAAAAAAAAAATTAAGCAAACTTTGCTGCTAGCGTGAACTTGGCAGCATAAAAATAAAATGCAATTTATTAACATTAATTGCGCAATACAAATAATATTTAGTAAAATACAATGATATACAAACGAAATACAATCGATTAAGTGCATTTGTATTAATTTTTTTAAATATGTTGCTGCCAAGTTCACGCACCTAAGATAATACCTTCCTAACCTGAAAGTGTAGGAAGTTATTTTTTTAAAATATACAATAGCCTATTGTGGTTGTAAACTTGCTCCTGGTACATAGACAATACAAGGGTTAAATTCGTCTTAGTTTGTGTATTAAGATTGTTACTTCCGAATGTGTTTAGCGTGTAATAGATTTTTTATTATTTATTTTTACACCCTTTTTATTACCACAATTTATTGTATTTATAAGCAGTGATATGTGGCGTATAGACAAATAAATAAAATGTAAGTGACTGCGACGTGAAATATTTAAAATAATTTTTAATTAGCAGTCTATGCAAATGTTAAACAACTAATTTTTAATGACACTAACAATTGTTTATGGGTTGTCAAAAATTTAGGCCTAATAGTATTTGACTGCCCTTGTTTCACTCCTAAACAACTTCAGAAGATTGACAACTCGTAAACATTTATTACTGTCATTAAAAATTAGTTGTTTGACATTTGAATAGACTGCCAGATAAAATTTGTTTAAAAAATTATACGGCGCAGTGACATACGTTTTATTTTTCTCTGCCTAAAACGTTACAAATATTACAACTTACGCCGAGATAGAAAAGTTTACTATTGAATGTAACTTTCTGATAAAACTATGATTTTACATTATTGACGTTGCAATTAAAAAGTTATGGTCTAATCATGATCGAGACATCCAAGTTTCATACAATCTATATGGCGAAGACACCGCTTTTCTTGTAAATTTACGTATTTTGCTCGAGGCTGATGAAATTCTTAAAAGAAAGACACAAACAAACATCCCTATACTCTAGTCGGTTTTAGAATCTAATACCTTCGGAATGCAAATCGGTAAATGTTACCGCTGCGTTACTTGGGTCGGTATATATTTTAACTGAGCCAAAGCTCTTTAGTAAGCACAACTATCTACACCGGTATTGTATACATATACACAAATAATGATAATAGCATATTAGCTCTATGAGGTTGTTATAGCAGTATTTTTGAATCTTTCAAAACAAAAACTATTCGTCATCGCTTCTTCCAGTACCACCTGAGGCGGCTATAATAATAATTTTCCTTCGCTTGTCCTCCGACATAATTGCATTATAGTATCGCGTTATACCATACCTGTCGGTACATGTTGAAAGTTATATCATCAAAAGGAATGTATAATACCCCCCAGCTGCTAAATTAGTCATTCCGTTATTTGTACCTGTCGAGTACGGCCGTACAAGTTTATAATATCAGTGACCAGTGTAGTGCTTTAGTGAAAATAGGAAAAAGGCGACTTGCCTCTCCTGGCTATAGTGGAGGATCTTCAAAGAGACAGCGCTATGCTGCCTTGGAATTAGAATTAAAGCGTCTTAATGATAAACTGAATGAAATTCAGTCAGATTCGATATCTTCTGGTAAGTAATATTTTTTTTCCTTGGTGGCTATAGATCTGGTAGTCATGTGACTTACCTTATAGATCTTGATGACACGTGTGCATCACAGCCTTAGAGGTGGATCTAGTAGTCACGTGACTTACTCACTTTAGTTCCCAATAAATATGTGTTTATCCTTACCTCTAACTATTGTTCTTTCTCTCCGGCCCCTTCCTAGATGCCGGGCAAGATGAACGTAGTTCATCTACTGATGAGCCTTTCGTTGAGAAAATCAAAGGATTAAACTAAGATTTGCTTGCAGCTTTGGATACAAAGCCTGCTGAGAATAAAATAAAGTAAAACATGAAAAATTAGTCCTACGTTCGACAAATTTTCTTCAAAAAGGATTAGGTAAAGACATGAAAAAGGAACTAGCAGAGAAATACCAGTTAGCAGCTAACTTTCAAGACTTACAAACCACCAAAGTTAAATGGAGCGATTCAAGCATACTTGCCGGAGGCTATTAAAAAGCAAGACAAATTCTTGGTCTCGCTACAAGAACAATTTGCGAACGGTTTATCAGCAATGGGGTCATTAATTACTAGCATTTTAGATAACAAAATTGAAAGCACTATTGAAACTTTGACTAAGTTGGCGGACGCCTCTCAATTTTTTAATAACATTCATAATGCTGTATCAGTCCATAGAAGATACGTAATAACTCCTCAGCTAAATACAGATAGTAGAAAAGTTATTGAGAACTGCGATATTGATGAGTTTCTTTTCAGCAAAAATTATACGAAAATTTGAAAACAAGTCAAGCCATGAAGAAGGCTAGCTTGGACATGAAAAAGAAGGCGCAGTGGCAGCCGCAGTCTCGACCTTTTCCGGTAGCGGGACCCTCAAGTGGAAGACCCAACACGATGAATAGAGCTTATAATCATTAAACTACCAGCGACAACGATCCAGCCGCAGACTAAAAGAAAGGAGAGGGAAGAGCCAAACGCAGTGTATAATTGGAAGAATGTTACTACGGACAATGTTGTCATTGATTGGGTAAAAGGGTTAACACTACTTTTTATTAAAAAACCTTATCAGAAAATAATACCCAGAACAGTAATTCCTAAATCCCACATAAGGCCCTTCGAACAGGCTATCGAAGAGTTATTAAATATAGGTGCTATCTCAGTATGCTCCATCACACCAGAGGAATTCTTATCCCCTTTCTTTTTCGTTAAAGAGCCCAATGGGAAAAACTGATTTATTCTCAATTTGAAGGAATTAAACAAATGCATGGAACCATCCCATTTCAAATTAGAAGATGCTAGAACAGTCACTAAGTTAATAACAGAAAATTGCTACCTAGCTAAAATAGATCTAAAGGATGCCTATGTTGTTTTGCCAATTAAAAGCAACTTTCGGAAATATTTAAGATTTGTTTTCACAGAAAAAAGATACGAATTCAATTGTATGTCCTTCGGTTTATATAGCCCCTTATGTTTTCACGAAATTATTAAAACCGGTTGTAAGACATTTACGATTGAAAGGAATACTATTAGTTATATATTTAGAAGACATTTTAATAATAGGAAAGGATTTTTATAAAGACGAAGCTGGCGTATCAATAACAATAGAACTATTAACGTCACTTGGCTTTATTATCAATAAAGAGAAAAGCATGTTGTTTCCAACACAGGAGATACATTTTTTAGGCTTTATGTACAACACAATCAAAATTCTTAGCATTAGGTACCTAAAAATCACCAAAATTATAACCAGAAAATGATTATTCCAAGTTATTTAAAACAGGATTTTAAATGGTGGTCTAATAACTTATTGCTTTCAGTACGTGACATAAAACAAATTAAAAATAAATTAGAAATTTTTTCAGACGCCTCAACAACGGGTTGGGGTGCCTCATGTGAGGGTTTAAATACACATAAGTTTTGGAATAAAAATGAATTAAATTCCACATTAGTTGCTTAGAATTATTAGCAGCCTTTTATGCCTTAAAATCTTTTACAAAACATTATACAGATATTAACATTTTACTTAGAATAGATAACGTGACGGTCATATCTTGCATTAATCGCATGGGCAGTGTAAGATTTCCAAATTTAAATAACATCACTAGAAATATTTGGAATTGGTGCGAAAGTAGAAATCTATACGTTGTTGCCTCCTATATACCGTCAGTAGATAACTTCAACGCTGACAGGGAATCTACACGCATGTATACTGAAACGGAATACGAACTAAATATTTATGCCTTCAAAAGCATAGTGACTAAATTTGGGAATCCAGAGATTGACTTATTCTCATCAAAAATTAACAGAAAATTCAACCTTTTGTTTCCTGGAGTCCAGACCCAGATTCCTGTTAAGTAGATGCCTTCACCTTAAGACGCAGCAAATTTTTCTTTTATGTCTTTCCTTCCTTCGCTTTAGTTACGAAAGGTTTAGAAAAAATCGTTGAGGAGAAAGCTACAGGAATTGTGGTAGTTCCTCACTGGCCCTCATAACCCTGGTATCTATTATTTAATAAACTTTTAGTAGAAACCGCTATAATATTTAAACAAAATAAACTTTTGCTTTTATCACCTTTCAGGATTACGCACCCCCTTTACAAGGAACTTGCCTAAAGGCAGGAATATTATCCGGACAGCATACCTTAAAAGAAATATTTCAGAAAGCGCAATAGCATTTTTAATCGCTTCCCTATCAGAAGGCACTTTAAAACAATACGGCAATTGTTATAAAAAATATTGGCTGTTTTGTAGCACAAAAGATTTAGATCCTTTTTCGTATAGCCTGGAAAATATCTTAAAATTTGAGTTGTTCTTATTCTACCTTGAATTCCTATAGGGCGGCCTTGAGCCTAATTTTGCCAGTACTAGAGAAAGACGAAGTAATCATTAAAAAAATTTTTAAAGGTATATTTAATATGAGACTTAGCACTCCTAAATACTCATTTACTTGGGATCCAGAACCTGTACTCATGTATTTGGAAAACATGTCTCCCCTAGAATCCTTAAACATAATGGATCTCACTTTTAAATTAGTCACCCTCATGGCACTTACTAGTGCACAACGAGTACAGACATTATTAAAAATTTAACTGAACAATATTATCAGATCTCAGAATGCAATTAAAATAAGAATTACAGAGAGAATAAAGACATCGGCCCCAAATAGACCACAGCCCTTGCTAGTATTTCCAGTCTTTCATGAAAAACCAGGATTATGTATAGCGTCAACAATAAAACATTACATACTTGTCACATCGAAGCACCGACCAAATAATCAAAATTACTTAATCCTGACACATAAGAAGCCTTGTCATGCAGCATCCTCTCAAACCATTAGGATTAAGATGGTACTGAAAAAAAAGTGGTATAGACACAAGCATTTTTTCTAGCCATAGTACAAGACATGCAGCTTCGTCTGTAGTTAATAGATCTGGAGTGAGCATTGAAATGATCAAGAATAAGGCAGCGTGGAGTCAGATTTCTAGTGTGTTCAATGTGTTTTATAAAAAAACCTGTCATGGCAGAAAACACAGCCTTCGCAAATAGTATATTAAGTATTGGCAGTTAAATATGTATTACAATTTGGGTAGCATAAATATAAAATTACTATTTTTTGTTGGTATTGGAATTCCTTTTGTAATAAACTAATTCCTTACGCACCCCCACTTCTTTTTTCTCTACTTTAAACATCTACAATGTAATTCATTCGCCTGTCCTCCGATATAATTGCAGAACCCACCCTACCCCTTTTCACCCCAAGTGCGGGGCTAATACAACTAACGAAATGACTAATAATTTAGCTGCTAAGGGGGGTTATATACATTTCTTTTAATGATATAACTTTCAACATGTACCGACAGGTATGATATAACGCGATACTACAATGTAATTATATAGGAGGACAAGCTCGGAAAAATAAGATCAACCTTCCTTACAGGTAAGTCGGTTAATCTTACAATTTTTAATAATAAACGACTGGCAAATTCTAAAGCGCAGTGTAACTATAAAAGCAACCCATTTAATAAATGTTAAAATGATGGTAGTATTTTCTGTTTTTTTTTTTTTTTTAGAAGCAATTTTAACTTTTAATACATAATTCATCAATATCTGTTTACGTTTCACTGAAATAACTGCTTGTAAATTTAATTTATCAACGTCAATTTGAACAAATTTACTTTAATAAAAGTAATATTACTTTTAAGCGGTTCCCGTGAATACAAGTTCTCTTTGAAGTCAGCTTGTAAAAGAAATTTACGAGAAAAAATTAATATTTTGTATTGATTTATTGGTTCGACAACTTGTTTTAATGCTAGGTAGGTGGATTGGATATTATGCCGGGCTAGAGTATTTCGGATATTTGGCTATGGAACTAAAGGAAAAATTAAATATACTTTTATTATATATTATGGAAAACGAGGAAAGAACAATGAAATTGGAAATAATGAAAATAAGTTTTAAAAAAAATATATAAAGTGTTATGCAGGAAATGAAAAAAATCTATATTTTTCCTGTTCGCCCAGCCGCGTACTATTCTGTAAATATATTTGTTTACATTTTACAAACAAAAATGTAAATGATGAATTTTAAAATAAAAAGTATTAATAAATCCATTATAAATCAGCCACAGTAAAAATAGATATTTTTTATTTTAAATTTCTTTGAATGTCAAATTTAGCAAGTACACTTAGCGATATAGCCAATATTTTTTGCAGCCATACACAGAGGCTTCCGCAAACAGTAACTTTGTGGTTTGCTCCAGTTCAGCTAGATATCGCGTCATATGACAACGAAATGAAAATTAAAGCAAAATTATGAAAATAGTATATTTCGCGACGCTTCTGTGAGGAAGTCTCGCCACCCCAGGTCGCCTGGTGCACACTGGGAACCACTGCTTAGTCTATTCAATAGAGATTTTATTCTGATTTTAACGATATACGAGTAAATATTGCAGTAGGCTATGCATTACAAAACTATTGATACGACCGTTGTCTAAGTTACGCTAGTATATTATTTTCTCATATCTAAAATAGCGACCGCAAATAATTAATAACACAAGTAAGAAAATTAGCTATTGCCTGTATCGTATGTTTGAATTTTCTGTTTATTGTATAGGCTACTTCAATATTCTAATTTAATTTTTAATTTTTAATATATCTCATATATAAAAGCTGGTGACCGGCACAGCCGAATATAGGGTTTTATTATGTACAATCATAGTTTCGTAATTTCCTGATTCCATAATTATTATAGGTAAAAATACTTCAAATAATTTTTTTGAGCTTAAAATTGTGCATCTGAATAAGCAAAATTAATTTAGTATGCTTTATAACGCCAGGAATTATGTAAGAAAATGTAGACAAACACGTCAAAAATAGCTATGGAATGGAAATAATAATAGATTGTGTTATTAGAATTAAAAGAGACTTTATTTGATGAGCAATTAGTTTGCATTTGCGAGGTGAAGTGCAGCGAAGCCGAGCGTACGCAAAAATTGCGAATCAAACAAGGCTGCAAATGAGGGTACTTCCGGTGGACCAATTAAATCTAATCATCTAATCTAATCATGTCTGCATATGGATCTAAACTCGAGGAATACGAAAAAAATATAATTTTTGGAATATGCTTTGACAGTTATGAGAACAAAATATTCACTTTTTTCTGTCGGGGCACTTTAATTCTACGTAAAGAAAAATAACATGTATTCATTTTTTCCATTCATGGCACTCGTATTATAGCCTATTTTAATCAAATTAGTATAAATGTTTATATGTATTTTTCTTAAAAAAAAAAACGTTATATACGGGTATAAAAATATTATATCACTGAATTCAGAATTAAATTCTCTATCGAATGAATAAATACAAAATACATGTTTTACAAGATGTTTTAACTGTCCGGGAAGCTTCTTCAAGCCTACTTCCTATAAAGTCCAAGGAGAGATACGAAAAAGTGTACGATATTATGTTTCGTAAATGGAGAAATACCAAGAAAATTAAAGGACTTGATGAAAATTTGATGCTGGCTTCTTTTTATCAGAAGGTAAGCTATTTGATATTAGTACGAGTGTTTTTTTATACAAATTATTTTGTTAATTGTTTCAGGCAAAAGTTCTTAAGGCATCCAGCTTATGGTCTACATACTCTATTCTAAAAAGTACTATGGGTACAAATAAATGAAAATATGGACATTTCATAATTTAAGAAGCTAATCGCTTTTTTCAAACGTCAAAACGACTCTTATGAACCGAAAAAATGACAGTGGAAAATGTAACCAAATTTTTAAACGAGCCTCCACACGACACATTTTTATTATACGCTTAAGAAGAAGTATGTCATTTTCTCATTTTGTGATCACTAAACAATCTTCCCCTTTCCCTTCTGAATCATCACACAGATTCGTTTCACAAAAGAATGTAATAACCACCATACTTTTGAAAACAAAGAAAATACCTATGTTACATAAAGGATTTGTTTTAAGTAAACATACTTTATATGTTCATTTTTTTTTACTTCTAGAAGATCCATTTTTAATGTGCTGATTATAATACTTGACAGTAGATTATTTATAAAACAAAATAAATTAGTTTGCATTGGTCTGCACTGATGTTTGACGCTAGATGATGTTTATATTATTCAATTTGGTTTCTTAATATAATTTTAAATCAAGATTCAAAAGGATCACGATTAAACTAATCAGTATTCACAAAATTACAATCACCGTCCGAAGGAACACGGTTATATTTATAACGATTTTAAAAAAAAAATTCAATGCTATGCATGTTAAAAATATTATATACAAATGAAGAACATAAACGTAAAATAAATAAATAATTATCACGGCATATTACCCATTCCTGGGTGTGCCAGTCTGCTTTGTACACAGATTTCGGTATGGTGATGACATATTTGTACCGTGCGGGCGTTTACTAGGCGTCAGCTCACGGGGACTGATTGCTGGCGTGGAGAATGCACCACAGAAGTCAATTTTGTGCAATTTAAAATTTGAAATATTTGACGTCAGTGGTGTTGAATAATAATAATATTTTTGTATTTCAATCGACATAATACACATATGTATAGAAAAATTCACAACACATGGAAAATACATACATACATATATATATATATATATATATATATATATATATATATATATATATATATATATAATATGTGGAAATTGCCAAGTTGGAGTGCACGGAAATCTTATCTGAAAGGTTTAGTTTCAACAACAGATGTAAGACGAAGAAGAAAGGATACGAATAAAACCAAATACCGTAAGAAACAATCTCATGACTGTTTTCTTCCAATAGACTCAGGTAAAAAGGTATTAGTTTGTAGAACGATGCTACTGAATACCTTCGCCCTGGGAAGAAATACTTTTGAACGATGGACTACAAGCTTTCAGCATAATAAAGAACCAAACAACTCCAATGAGGATAATGGAAACGAAATGGATGAGTCCAATAATAGTAAAGCAACTAGTAAACTAAAGTCAAGCAAATTTATGAAACAACAAGCACGGCAGTGGCTTAGCGACCTACCAAAGGTTCCAAGCCATTATTGTCGAAGTTCTTCAAGCAAATTGTACCTCGAATCAATATTTCGTTCTACACTGCACATTTACAAAGTATATACCAATTTTTGCAGAGATAATGAAAAGAAACCAATCTCTCGCACATTGTTTAGAAAGATATTGAAATCTGAAAACATTGCTATCCATAAACCCAGGAAGGATCAATGTGACCTTTGTTATTCATGGAAAACCGGTAATATTTCAGACGATGTATACAATGATCACATCAGGAAAAAAAATGAAGCTGAAGTAGCCAAAAAGGAAGCTAAGGAATCTTTATCAGATGAGAAGTTCGTTGTAACAATGGACTTGCAAAGTATTCTTTTGGCCCCCAAATTGGAAGCTTCTGCAGTATATTACAAACAAAAATTACAGATCCATAACTTTACAGTGTACGCGTTAAACAATAAAAATGTAGACCTTTATGTTTGGCACGAGAGCAATGGAAGCGTAACCGCTAATGAATTTACCACCTGTATAGTCAACTACATAGAGACAACACAGAAAGAAAAACACTATAAACACATTATTTTGATATCCGATGGATGCGGATATCAAAACCGCAATAAAGTACTTTCAAGTGCACTTTTGAAGCTTTCCGAAAACTTAAATATTACTATAGAGCAACTCATCCTAGAACGCGGACACACCATGATGGAAGTCGATTCAATACATTCTTCCCTGGAATTTTATTTTAAACCTCCAATGTATGCACCGAGTGATTACGTTACACGAATGAGGCAAGCAAGGGATCATCATCCGTATCGTGTACATAACTTGGACTTTACCTTTTTTCGAAACTACGAGAATGTTGAAGACAATTTAACATCCATAAAGCCTAGCAGAGATTCAAAAGTTACAGACATACGTGGTTTATTGTATTTACCAACAGGTAACATGAAATACAAATTAAATCATAGCGATGAATGGGTGGAATTTGTAAAACCTCGAAAAAAACGTAATGTTTCAAAGTCTAAGCAACATTCGCTAGTACCAGAACAATTATACTCTTGTCCAATTAAAATTAAGATTCAAAAATTCGATCACTTGCAAGAGTTAAAAAAAGTCATGGAAAGCGATTACCACTCATTTTATGACTCATTGCCTCATAATTAGTTCTATAATAATCCAAAATTGTCGTTTATTTTGTAGAATCATAAGCAAATAATTTTGTTTCGTTTTTTTTATAATTGTTCTACTATTTTGTAATAAATTTCCTATTGTAAACCTTTAAAGAATCTTTTTTTTATGTTCAAGAAAAATACTAACATCACTATTAATATTTGTGTTTAAAATATATGGCATGTGTACATAAATTATAGCAAAATATCTACCAAAAATATTTTTCAATACCTGCCATGTATGCATAAATGTCAGTCAATACCTGTTATGTGTAACGATAGTACAATTATTACAAACTGCTGTTAAACCTGTGTAAAATGCTGTGTTTTTTAAAACTAAATATATTCATTATAAATGTTATTAGAAAACTTATAAAAATTTAGCTCAGTTTAATACATTATACAAAAAAAAATCTATTTTTTTTTGTCTACTGTAAAACTTGTTTATTTCACATAACAGCATTTGCGGTGCCAACGACGATATATATATATATAAATAAATAAATATTTCATCACGGCATATTACCCATTGCTGGGTGTGCCAATCTGCTTCGTACACAGATATCGGTAATGATGGAATATTTGTATTTAATGGCACAAAATTGACCCCTGTGGCGCACTCTCCACGCCAGCAATGAGTGCCCGTGAGGTGACGCCTGGTAAACGCCCACTCGGTACAATATATATATATATATATATATATATATATATATATATATATATATATGTAAATATATACGAGGGTCATTCAATAAGTAAAGAGGCAAATGGCTATAGCTCAAAAACGGTTTATTTCAATCTTTCAAAATTAAGGCTATTTTTCAACATAATCACCCCCACAGTTATGCACTTGTCTCATCTTTCTTGCAGCTTCCTAATTCCCTTGGCGAAGAATTCTTTCGATTTCCTTATCTTCCTCATTGTTAGCAAATCTTTTTCCACGTAGGGCGTCTTTGAGTGGTCTAAACAGGTAAAAATCAGATGGGGCGAGGTCGGGACTGTAGGCAGGATGAGGTAAGACCTCCCAACCCAATTCTTGAAGCTTATCACGGGTCAGCTGGGCTGTATGAGGGCGGGCGTTATCGTGCTGAAGATTGACTCCTTTTGACAAGAGTCCACGGCGTTTGCTCCTGATAGCTGGTCTAACTTTGTGTTCTAGCATCACAGAGTAGTATTGGCTATTGATAATTCGCTGATCTTCAAGGAAATCGCAATAGACTGGACCCTGTGAGTCCCAAAAGATGGTCAGCATCACTTTACCTACACTTTTTCGGCCACTTTTAAACCGATCAACCCACTTGTAAAAATTTGCACGGTTCATATAACTTTTACCGTACTGTATTAACATTCTAGAAAAAAATTCACTTGGTTTTACACCTTCTGCGACTAAAAATCTAATGACTGAGCGCTGATCTTCTAAGGTGCAATCTTCTAGTGGACTTGCCATGGTGAACTGAAAATTTTGAGGTTATGTTGACATAAAATGATGAAACAGCTGATCAGAGCATATCCCAAGGTTGCCAACTAACACCCCTGAGAAGATGGTACACATTCATTGAATAGTTTTAAAATTATAGAATTTGTCTCTTTACTTATTGAATGACCCTCGTATATATACAGTGTGTTAATTAAAAACCTGGCCATTGGCGTGGGAAATCAGTTTTTCCTTGCGCAAAATTCCCAAATTATTTTAGACAAAAATACCTCAAATAAATGTAGTAGAGAATTAAATTCCGCACCCGAATTAGTAATAAGATTTTATTTTTGAAATTTCATAACCGAGAAAATCAATTTTATTTTTTTCTGGAGATAGCTGATTTATAGCGGTAGCCATGGAATTCAAACAAAATTACGAACAATTGTATGCCATCCTGTCAAAAAAGTTTGTGTTTTGTGATTTTCGTTCAATAGCATACTCGTATATCTCTGAAAGTATGGAACAGTTTTCTCATGAAGAAAAGATTCAGATTATTAAATGGTGGACAAATTTTGTTTGAGTTGCATGGCTATCGCTATAAATCAGCAATCTCCAAAAAAAATATTAAATTGATTTTCTCGATTATTAAATGTCAAAAATAAAATCTTTTTACTTACTCGGGTGCATAATTTAATTCTCTACAACATTTATTTGAAGTATTTTTGTCCAAAATAATTTGGAAACTTTTGCGCAAGGAAAAACTGATTTCCCATGTTAAACGCCTATGGCCAGGTTTTTAATTAACACACTGGATATATATATATATATATATATATATATATATATATATATATATATATATATATATATATATATACAGTGTGCGATTAAAGTGTGGAATATCAAAAACAAAGCCGAACTCAGCCGGTTTTTATAAAACCGCTGAAACACGTCGATTTTAATTTTTAAAAATACCCATTAATATGTACGATTCATCTTCCGATTTTCATTTGTTTTTCAGTTATGACGTCATCACAAAAAAAATTAAATGACAACATAGATTTTTAGTGGTGAAATCCGATAGTGTTTTTTCTTCTCTTTATGATTATGCAAATAAATCATAACGTTGCATAACAAAAATTCTGAGAAAAATCGAGTTGAACATTTAATAATAATGAATAATCAAGATACCCTGATAAAAACATTTAAAAGTTGATTATGGAACTTATAACTTATAAAACATGAAAAACGAAAAGTAATAGGTCGATTTGGGTATTTTGCATTAAACATATCACACACTTCTTGCTGGAATCTTGTAAGGTTCCCACATCCAAGAAAAATTAAAATTTCTATTCGTTGCCTTATTCGCCATGGCCTTGATAATTTAGAAGAATATTATTAAAATTGAACAATAAACTAAAATATTTATGTCTACAGAGTTGAAGATTGACAGAATAATTGAATGAAACAGTTTGCTACATTTAAATTTTTTTATCGAGGTAGGTATCTTGATTATTCATTATTATTAAATGTTCAACTCGATTTTTCTCAGAATTTTTGTTATGCAACGTTATGATTTATTTACATGATCATAAGGAGAAGAAAAAACACTATCGGATTTCACTACTAACAATCTATGTTGTCATTTAATTTTTTTTGTGATGACGTCATAACTGAAAAACAAAAGAAAGTCGGAAGATGAATCGTACATATTAATGTGTATTTTTAAAAATTAAAATCGACGTGTTTCAGCGTTTTTATAAAAACCGGCTGAGTTCGGTTTTTTTTTGATATTCCACACTTTAATCGCACACTGTATATACAGGGTGAGTCACCGAAATCGCCGTCTTCGATATCTCCCTTGTCGTTAGAAATACAGCATAAGTTTATTAACAGAATTTATTCGTCTACTCAAGGAGCATAACGTAAATTTATTTTCACATATACAGGGTGTTGCATTACGGCTCGGCGATAATTGTTTGTCTTTTTTAAATGGAACACCCTATATATTTTTATATATTTTGAATTGTATTTTATTCACCTATACGAACATATAAATTTTGTTTTAGTTTTCCACAGCGTTGCCAAGTTATTCCGTTTTTTCTCTAAAAAAGACCGAATACACGCATTGCTTTATAAAGGCTTACTGAAGTTATTTTAATAGTAAGAATTACGAATTTTCTTTTCTGTATAACTGTAATTATACTCTATGTTCTGACATATTTTTTTTTAAATGTAATTATACAGGCTGTCCAATAAAGCGAATCAAATGTGCTCAATTTCAAATGACTATAACTCGTCATTTTCAAATGGAACACCCTATATTTTATTATTTAGTTGTGTGTATTTTTGTATTATCTTCATATATTATTAAGGGTATCACTTGCCTAAAACCAATAATTTTGGAGATTTTCACTATTTTTCTCTAAATTTATATATTTAATTAAAAATTAAATCTAGTATACCATGGATATTGTTTTTTGAATAAGAAACAATTGCAGTAATGATAGTGTTTTCATTAGCCAGGTTATTATTAATAACAGAGGGATTAAGTAAATTAGTTTATTGATATGAGTCTCTCGCAAGAAGAACTTACGAATATGGTGTATGCTGGTCAGGCCAGGCGTCAACTCACGGGCACTCAATGCTTGCGTGGAGAGTACGCAAGAAGAACTTACGAATATGGTGTACGCACTTGAAGCAGCGGAAACAAACCCTCTTTTGGCATCAAGAATTTATGCACAACGGTTTCCGGGAAGACGACATCCAAATCCGCGTTCTTTTGAAAAACTAAGGGAAAGGTTTGAAAGAACTGGTCATGTTCAGTACGACAAAAGAGGGTTTCTTTCCGCTTCTCCAAGTGCGTACACCATATTCGTAAGTTCTTCTTGTGAGAGACTCATATTAATAAATTAATTTACTTAATCCCTCTGTTATTAATAACAACCTGGCTAATGAAAATACTATCATTACTGCAATTATTTCTTATTCAAAAAACAATATCAATGGTATACTAGATTTAATTTTTAAGTGAATATATAAATTTAGAGAAAAATGGTGAAAATCTCCAAAATTATTGGTTTTAGGCATGTGATACCCTTAATAACATATGAAGATAATACAAAAATACACACAACTAAATAATAAAATATAGGGTGTTCCATTTGAAAATGACGAGTTATAGTCATTTGAAATTGAGCACATTTGATTCGCTTTATTGAACAGCCTGTATAATTACATTTAAAAAAAAATATGTCAGAACATAGAGTATAATTACAGTTATACGTAATTCTTACTATTAAAATAACTTCAGTAAGCCTTTATAAAGCAATGCGTGTATTCGGTCTTTTTTAGAGAAAAAACGGAATAACTTGGCAACGCCGTGGAAAACTAAAACAAAATTTATATGTTCGTATAAGTGAATAAAATACAATTCAAAATATATAAAAATATATAGGGTGTTCCATATAAAAAAAGGCAAACAATTATCGCCGAGCCGTAATGCAACACCCTGTATATGTGAAAATAATTTTACGTTATGCTCCTTGAGTAGACGAATAAATTCTGTTAATAAACTTATGCTGTATTTCTAACGACAAGGGAGATATCGAAGACGGCGATTTCGGTGACTCACCCTGTATATATATATATATATATATATATATATATATATATATATATATATATATATATATATATATACAGGATGTTCGAAAAATAAGGGAACAAATTTGGAAAATATATTAATCAAACCAAAGCAAGAAAATAATCCTAATATACCCATGTCCGGAAACGAACCATTTCGGAATAAAACACTTTTGTTTGAATTTTTACTTCCTTGTACGTAAGTAAAGGAAGTATTGTAATCGCGAAAAATTTCGGTTTTCAGATTTCAGCGGAAATATCAATTTTGATCATCCCTGAATCCATTTTGACTAATTTCGTCGTGACGTCTGTACGTACGTACGTATCTCGCATAACTCAAAAACGGTAAGCCGTAGAAAGTTGAAATTTTGTATTTAGGACTCCTATAACATCTAGTTGTGCACCTCCCTTTCTGGTTATTACACAATTTCCAGAAGTGACACTTTACATGAAGCCTATAATAGATTTTAATGAAAAACTGTTTTAAAATATAATCCAAAACTTTTCAAATTTGGTATACAAGACTTCTATGTCAATCGAAATAACATAGTAGATTTTAGTTAAAATAGGCTAACCGGAAGTGGTACATTACTTGAAGTTGTTAACAGTTTTTCTTGAATAAAATAATTTTATTTTGATTTTAGAAATAAATGCTTCAAATAAAAGTTTTAGAGAATTAATTTCTGCGTCTAGCACATCAAGTATTATTAAATTAGCCCTTTGTATAAGCGAGATATGTAAATTTAAAAATTATATACTTTTTTGTTTTTGTAATAAAGCTTGCTATGGATTAGGACAAATATATAAAAGAATGTTCATGTCAAATTACGTTAAATACGTGCAATTTTATGATTCGTACAATAACAAATATATTTTTATTGTGAAATTAGTCATATTCATTGTTGTAATCAAAACTCTCTTTAAAAACTCTCTTTATGATCGCCATATATCTTACTGTATTGAAGTTAAAAAAAAAATTGTAATTTATTTATTAAAAAATATGTATAGTTTAATAATCGTACAAGGAAGTCGTGTGGTGTCCACATCAGATTTTTTCATCTTCATTTAACCTAACATTTGTTTCGGCATGTGCTTGTTGTGCGACAATGTCCCTGAACGTGTCATGCGATTTTACATTTGATTCTGCTTGAGACAACTTAGTACATGGCGACTTCCGAATAGTTTGTTCATTTGATTTATTATTATTATTTACCGACTGAGTAGGTATTTTTTTGACAATTTTTATTGTTTTTACTTCCTTGTACGTAAGTAAAGGAAGTATTGTAATCGCGAAAAATTTCGGTTTTCAGATTTCAGCGGAAATATCCATTTTGATCATCCCTGAATCCATTTTGACTAATTTCGTCGTGACGTCTGTACGTACGTCCTTACGTACGTATCTCGCATAACTCAAAAACGGTAAGCCGCGGAAAGTTGAAATTTTGTATTTAGGACTCCTATAACATCTAGTTCTGCACCTCCCTTTCTGGTTATTACACAATTTCCAGAAGTGGCACTTTACATGAAGCCTATAATAGATTTTAATCAAAAACTGTTTTAAAATATAATCCAAAACTTTTCAAATTTGGTATACAAAACTTTTATGTCAATCGAAATGACATAATAGATTTTGGTTAAAATAGGCTAACCGGAAGTGGTACATTACTTGAAGTTGTTAACAGTTTTTCTTGAATACAATGATTTTATTATGATTTTAGAAATAAATGCTTCAAATAAAAGTTTTAGAGAATTAATTTCTGCGTCTAGCACATCAAGTAATAATAAATTAGCCCTTTGTATAAGCGAGATATGTAAATTTAAAAATTATATACTTTTTTGTTTTTGTAATAAAGCTTGCTATGGATTAGGACAAAAACATAAAAAAAATGTTCATATCAAATTACGTTAAGTACGTGCAATTTTATGATTCATACAATAACAAATATTATATTTTTATTGTGAAATTAGTCATATTCATTGTTGTAATCAAATATGTCTTTGTTGTAATCAAAACTCTCTTTAAAAAGAATCGGGTTAGATTAATGTTAATTTAAGAATGATAGTAGTAAATGAATTATTTTTTGCTCTATATCAAAATATTTCTCGAGCTTGGCTTAAGCCTGTCAATATTTTGTAATTTATTTATTAAAAAAATATGTATAGTTTAATAATCGTACAAGGAAGTCATGTGGTGTCCACATCAGATTTCTTAACACTTGTACTTCTTTGGTTAAGTTTTCCACCGTTTATGTTAACTCTTCAAACTTGAGAAACAGAAAATTTAAAAAGTGATGATTGTATTTCATTATTTTTTTTTAGTATTTCTTCAGAATCGTACAAGATGGATTCGCGGATGTTACATAACCACTTGATATTTTTTTCATTACTTTTAATTGCATTGTATTCAAGTTTGCCAATTTTTCGATTTTTCCGCAGGAAATATGAAAACAAGAACCACAAATTCCCGGACACTTAACGAAAAGATCTTCTGTTGATTTTTTCACTATATTGCACAATTTACACTGCACATTGATTTCACCATCTGCCATCTTGGATAGTTCTTTTGTTTTATTGTAACAATCACTATTTATGAATTGAAGTGAATTTAATAATTGTTGTATTTTTGCAGTTTGAAACAAATGAACATAGATAAGTTATATATCGTTGGAAAGCTAAAAAAAAATCTCTTTTCAACGGTGTAACTTTGCAAAATTCTCATTTTAATGGTGTAATTTTCCAGTATGGCGTCCATTTAAAAATTAAAACTTTGACATCATAGCTCGAAAATTAACAGTGATAAAAAATTGAGCATAAAAAGTGCGTTAAAAATGTGCAAATTAAAATCCAGTATTATCTCACAATTGAAAGTTATTTGCAAAAAATATAAAACTGCAAAAATTACATTTTCGCCTATATCTAGCGACCTATGCATTTTTTCGCAAACAATGAAACACCATTAAAATAGTTTCCTAAAAGGGCAACACTTGTCTAATTTAACCGACTTCGTATCTCAAGTTCTCGAGATCCCCATGTTAGACAAGTTATACACCTATATATTTCGCGCACACGGTGCGGTGCATACAATATTTTTTTCTACAACTAAATTTAATATTTAGCAAATAGGTATAACAATTTTAAAAAATCTGTTGTGACCAGCACAATACCTCTCGCCATTTTCATTTTATGTAGCATGGGGCGCGAGCAGTTATGTGACTTTGTTGGTCTTCGCAAGCATATGGGGGGCCCGTGTCAGAATGAGAGCTAGTAATTACATAGGTGTCAAGTATCATAAGTTTTAATTCGAAACATTATGATATTCCAAATCCATGTGGATTATTTTCCTCGGCAAGTATATTCCATACTAATGGATGACAAATAAACATCAGAACATTTTGAAATTTTGAATGAAAAATTATGACATATGACAATTGTGACATCTATATAAAAACTACTAGCCGTCATTCTGACACGGATCCTCATCTGCTTGCCAAGGCCAACAAAGTCACATGTCTGCTCGCGCCCTATAAGTACACACAAATAAATGAAATTGTTTCTCTTCTTTCGTTCTATAAGAAATTTTATCTTACTATTCTATTATGTTCAAAATTCTTCAAATTCATTGACTGTATTAGGGTATTTCTTAAGGATATATGTAATATTAACATATATGTAATTTAAATATATAATTAATTAATAATACAATAATATACATTAAATGTACTCTTACCTCCCAGAAAAATCTGACAATGACATTTTGCATTTACATGTCAATTACAAAAATTTAAATATCGCAAATGTTTTTCGGGCAACGAGATTTATTACAACAGATTATTTTATATTATTATATACTATATCTCCAAACCTATACGAAATATAATAAAAAAATTAAGTGTAAGATTGAGAATTTAATTATCTTTAATATTTGTAGTAACAAATGTTCAAAAAATAATATATAATTTTTTTTTTGTTAGAAACTACCACTTCCGGTTGTCCAATTGTTACCAGAACCTATTCAACTCTTCCCATTACTGTTATATTGAGGAATCCGTAGTCAAATAGGTCTTTAGTCTTATAGAATTTGAGAAATCGTGTCTCCAACAACCTCACACACACACACACAGACATCATTGTAAAAATGTTAAAATCGGATTCTATGGACCTTAAATCGTGCTTATTCAATAAAATCTGGATATGCGATTTTTAGTATGAATCCAATACCTCTCTTAGCGAGAGGTAAAAAACCTATATCGACATTTGTCAATATGACAGATAACAGTTGAATTATCCAATAATATTTGACACCTTTAACTTTAAATTGTTACACAAGTTTAATACAAATGTAATATAGAGGTAAGATATTATGCGCTATGTGGAAGTGAAAATCCGAAATTTGCTGCATTCAAGCTTAGAGAACATGAACTATCAGTAGATAAAAAAAAATTATTTTGGGGTTCACGAATAATCATACCATCATCTATGGGAAAAAATGTTTTTAACGAATTACATGAAAGTCATCCGGGAATAGTTCGAAAGAAAGCTTTAGCGAGATCATCAGCAAGCTGGCCGAAATTGGATGCAGATGTAGAAAATATAGTACCACAGTATAGCGGTTGACCGCTACGTTGTCATTATCAGTCACTTCAACCTGAGGTTGTCAGTTCATCCTTGGGAATATCCGGAAAAACATGCTACATATTGCATATTTATTTCGCAGGGCCTGTTTAAGATATGTACCGTGAGTATTTTTTGAACATGAAACATGGGATTTGTCATATCCATGGTTACGTTTTAATTGACAGCAATGTATTTGCCTGTCTCATTTAAAATGAAACATAGGGGACAATTTTGACATTTGTCTACTCTGTCAGTGTCAAAAAACCAATTTGAAATACAATGGTTTATTCTGTGGAAGAGAAGGTGCAGATTATTAAGTGGTATTATTCGAATTTTAATCCAAGTTTAAGGCAAGTGTCGGACTTGTTCCGCGCTTCATTTCCTGACAGGCCTACACCAAGTGCAGCAAAAAATTTAAGAATAGTGAATACCTTTAGAGGAAATGGTTGCATCGAGCCTGCACATAACGGTAGGAATAGATCCTGTAATATATTAACTGCGCAGAAAAAAACATGAAATTCTGACATTAATACAAAATAAGAACAGATTAACATTAAGAGAGAATCTCTCTTAATGTTAATCTATTCTTATTTTGTATTAATGTCAGAATTTCATGTTTTTTGCCGAATCGGCAAGCTACTGCTGCAAAGCTACTGTACACATAGAAAGGAGCATTACAGATCATACCATTTCCAAAATCACCAGAAGTTAGTTATGGACGATACGAAACGAAGAATAAATTTTTGTGAAAGAATGTTTGAAAACGTTAATAACTATTCAGATTTGCTGCAAAATATACTTTTTACGGACGAAGCAACTTTTTATTTACATGGTGAGGTAAATTCACAAAATTGTCGGTATTGGTCCAGGGAAAATCTACATTTGTATCATAGTACGAGGCAGTGGCGGATCCAGAAAATCTCTCAGGGGGGGGGGGCGAACTACTTTTTTTTAGTTAGTGGAATTCATCTCTTCAAGGCATTAAAATGACCGAAAATATGGGCTTAATGTCCATATGCAACTAACTTCACGCCACGTGAATGACAATTGACAATACGTTTTAAAATTTCGTAACAGATGTCGCTAGTCGCTAGAAATTCAACAATGACACCTGTTATGGCGCCAAAACTGAATTTTATTTAAATATTGTGGGTAAATTTCTCGACTGTAATGTGGATGTGTTGTTAACAATTACTCGAAAGTTCAGTCAAACAGCATTTATTCTTACTATAACAACGTTTCGGTGCTTCCTTGTACCTTCTTCAGGGTCTACAATGATTGCAATAACATCAATGCAAGGACTGATATTCAAGAACTTAACAGCGTATATTTTGGTGTATTGGAAAAGTTCAAAAAGAAAAAGGCAAATTTTAGGCCAAACTGAGTTTCATTAATTTCGCTACATTTTATTTAAATTCCTACAACTTGCTACATTATTATTGGTGTACAGACGACCAATAGGAGTCCGTTTCAATGTCACCAGAATCCTTACACAGGATATTTCCGGCTATTTTCCATATTATTTGGTTGTCGGTTTTAGAGAAAATGGGTGTGTGTATGCTCTTTGAATTTTTTGGTACGATTTTCAATAGATTAAATGGATGTTTTGTATGAATGTATTTTATGTATATGAATTGTAACAATTTGTAAGAACTTACTGTAAGTGTGATAATATGTCCATGTTATTTTGTATGTATTACATTCTTGTTGTATAATTGTTGTAGACCGTGAAGAAGGTGCAAGGGTGCACCGAAACGTTGGTAGTAAGAATAAATGCTGTTTGACTGAACTTTCGAGTATTTATTAACATCTAATTTATTTAAATATCTATAAACTTTTTCTTGGTTCATGTTGAGTTTTTATACAACAAAACAAAATAATATTTATTTATTGATCTGTAATTTTACAAGGAAGACATCTTAAAATTTTGAAGAAAAACTCTCTAAGGGGGGGGGGCGATCGCCCCCCCCCCTTGGATCCGCCACTGGTACGAGGACTCATTGACCCGAGAAAGTTAACGTTTGGGCTGGCATAATAGGAACCCACATTATTGGGCCATTTTTTATTAACGGGAATATTACTGCTCAATATTTAAATATAATAGTTCTGTCAAATTCATCCCCTATGTTTCATTTTAAATGAGACAGGCAAATACATTGCTGTCAATCAAATGTCAAGTCGTAACCATGGTTATGACAAATCCCATGTTTCATGTTAAAAAATACTCATATATTGTACAACAAGACGATTGAAAATTCTCGATTATACGAAACGTGTTGCCTGGAAACATCACGAGACCGAAGGTCGAGTGGTATTTCCAATAGGCAACTCGTTGAGTATTTCGAGAATTTTCTATTGTCGAGTTGTATACAAGTAGACTATATCATGAATAAAAACTAAATTAAAAAGTAAATAGTAAATGTAACGTAGACCTGTGGTCTATTTTATTTTGACAGAAATGTCAAACTGTATGCTACATAACCTATCTTTTTGAATATAGTTGTAGTAGTATGTAATATTACATTGAATTGCTCGTATTTTAAAATAAATGCTTGTATTTCAAATAAACTAGCAACAGTGCAGTTTCTAGATTTGTGATCCAAATAATTATTTGTTTACTTGTCAAATTTTTACTTCAATAATGCCTTGCTGTCAAATAATAGATGCGTTCAATTATTTGTTTCGGTGCACTTGGAGCTGTCAGTGTGATTATAAATGTCTACTTAAAGCATACATCGCACGATTTTCGTCCTCAAAGTCTAACTACAGATTCATTTGTACACTCGATACTGTGTTCGAAGGAAAAAGATCATGTCCGTAAATATAATTAAAAATGGCATTGCCAGTTCTGAGTACATAGAACAAAATAACCAAACGCAGCTATAAGTGAATATACGAAGGTAGGTATATTCGAATATACAAAGGTTCGTATATTCGTTCACCATGGTTACTTAATAATAACCGCTGTAATACGTGGTAACTAAGGAAAATCACGCATTCTTATTTGTTTATAACTTAATGAATGATATAGTCACGGTAATTGTTAAAGCACGAAGTAAGTGGCCTGAGATTTTACCAATGACTAAAATCACAATTAAAAGAGTAATTAAAGCATTTTTAACAGTAATGTCTCGTTGCGGAGTCCCAGAACATATAGTTTTTGATAATGAGTCACAATTAACTAGCTATTGTTTCAGACAATTTATAAATAAATTTGCGATTATCTTAACCAGTCCTTACCGCCCGCTATCAAATGGCGAAGGAGAACGTTTTGTAAGTAGGTACATTTAAAGCAATTTCCGGTTTTAAAAATCTAGGTGAATTTGAAAGATGCTAATGAATTAATCGTTTCCTATTATTATATAGAAATACACCCCATACCACTACTGTTATTATTTGAAAGACGTGAGGTATTGCAAAAAAAATTAACATATATTTTTTCTTCTGAAATTCAAATAACTAAGAATAATACAACCTTTTTTAGTTTAGATTCTGTTATATTTATTTAATTAACGACGTTTCGGTAATATACCGTCGTTAATTAAATAAATATAACAGAATCTAAACTAAAAAAGTTGTATTATTCTTATTAAAATATGAGTTCTGAAAGATTTTTTAATAATAACTACATTTTACAGTATCATTAAATATGATTTTCTGTTCATATTTCTGTATATATTAAGTGCAGTAGCAATTTAAAAGTATACTTTTTGAATTGGATCGAAATTACTCTGTCTGTGATATTTAAAAGTTACTAACCAATGATAGAACTGATAAGATGATGAAAAAAAAAACATCAACGTCAATGATTGCTTTAATGACAACTGTGTGACATAAAGTGTAAAATAAATAAATAAATATTTCATCACGGCATATTACCCATTGCTGGGTGTGCCAATCTGCTTTGTACAGATATCGGTAATGATGGAATATTTGTACCGTGCGGGCGCTTACCAGGCGTCACCTCACGGGCACCCATAGCTGGCGTAGAGAGTGCACCACAGGGGTCAATTTTGTGCCATTAAAAAGCGATGTAATTTTTGGCGTCGGTCGGGATCGAACCCGGGTCCCCAGATTCGCGACCAGACACTCAGGCACACGGCCACGAGACCCCATAAAGTGTTGCGTGATTTTTAGTTCTTTAGCGTAGTTCTTAGTTATTTATTATTATATTATCGCGTTATATTTCATAGTTTAAGGTAAGTTAACTTTAGTTCAGATATATTAACAATTTATTAATGTTTTATTTGTTTTGTGCAGTACTCCGAGGATGAGGATATGTCAAAATATCATGGATAAACATTTCATTCAGGCTTCTTCCGATAATTTACCATGGATAACTGCGGTATCCGATACAGAAAATTACACTTAGGATAGTTAGGATACCGAAACTTACAAGTAACAAAAATATTAATGTGTGCGTTCGCAGACGACGTAGTAATTCTGGCAAGCACTGAAGAGAAAATGCAATTTAATGTCTGGAATGAAACCTGTCAAAGTACGGTTTAAAAATTAACACAAGAAAAACTAAGGTCATGACAGTACCAAGAGAGCTTGATAGAATAAATTTGACGATAAATTCACAAAAATAGAGCAAGTAAACAAGTTTCAATATTTAGGGGTCCAAATTGAAAATAATGGATTACAAGAGGCTAACATAAACGTCAGAATTCAGAGGACAGCGAAAATCCTCCATGAAATAAAGAACAGCTTCATAGCATAGAAGGAAATTAACATCAAAACGAAGATAACAGTATACAATTCAATTCACAGATCAATTTTAACATACGGATGCAAATTTTAAGTATTATCTACGACAATGAAAAGTAAAATTCAAGCACTTGAAATAAAATATTCAGGAAGAGTATTAGAAGTAACACTATGAGATAGAATCAGAAATAAAATGATTAGAGAACAACTACAATATAAATCTGTACTGGACTTCATCGAGGAGAGATAGCTAGCTTACTGGGGACACATGATGAGAATGAACGAAGATAGACCGATGAGACAAATATGGATTACGAACGTGGTACAAAAAGAGACCGAGGTAGACCTAAACACAACTGGGATAAGCTAATACTGAAGATCTTGAAGAAAAATACGACTATTCAAGACGCCAGGAAGATAGCAACGAATAAGAAGCAATGGGCGAAATTTGTACACGATTAAAAATGTAATACACTTTATGGTAAAAGGGTTTTAGACAATATATATGTAAAGAATAAAAGTTTTTCACTATTTTCTTTGTAAATATTTTTACCTCTCGCTACGAGAGATATTGGATTCATGCTAAAAATCGCATATCCAGATTTTATTGAATAAACACGTTATAAGGTCCCTACAATCTTATTTTAACATTTTTACGATGATGTGTGTGTGTGTGCGTGTGTGCGTGTGCGTGTGCGTGCGCGTGCGTGTGTGCGTGTGTGCGTGTGTGTGTGTGTGTGTGTGTGTGTGTGTGTGCGTGTGTGCGTGTGTGCGTGTGTGCGTGTGTGCGTGTGTGCGTGTGTGCGTGTGTGCGTGTGTGCGTGTGTGTGTGTGTGTGTGTGTGTGTGTGCGTGTGTGCGTGTGTGCGTGTGTGCGTGTGTGCGTGTGCGTGTGCGTGTGCGTGCGTGTGTGCGTGTGTGCGCGTGTGTGCGTGTGCGTGTGTGCGTGTGTGCGTGTGTGTGTGTGTGTGTGTGTGTGTGGGATGTTGGAAGGACGATTACTCAAAAACTATATAAAAACTATTTTTTAACTACGTATTTCCCAATCGGACATTCATGGGAAGATCTGAAAAGGTTTTGGTAACAATTGGACAACCGAAAGTAGAAGATTCTTGAAAAAAAGTCTTCTAAAAATTATCTTATGGCATATTACCCATAGTTAAATATTTAATATTATAGGTATATTACACATACCCTTCAGAAATACTGTTACTCCCGACAATGAATTGGAAACATCTCGAAAAATTAGAAGAGTATGACAAAATTTCTTCATAGAAAGAATTTAAATTTAAAAAATCTAAATATAAGGAATAGATATAAGTGGTATTTTTGGTGTAGAGTGTAGGTATACAAGAAATGTTAAATACATTAGGGCGCGAGTAGTCATGTGACTTTGTTGGCCTTGACAAGCAAATATGAAGGCCCATGTCAGAATGATAGCTAGTAATTATGTATATAGATGTCAAATATCATAATTTCTCATTCTAAATTTAGTGATTTTCCAATTCCATGTGGTTTATTTTCCTCGACAAGTAAATTCCACACTCCTGGTGACAAATTAACTACGTGAATTTAGAAAATCTTAAATTCTTTAATGAAAAATTCTGACATTTGACATCTATGTACATAATTACTAATTTTCATTCTGAAACGAGCCCCCACATCTGTTTGTCGAGGCCAGCAATGTAGCATGACTGTTCGCGGCCTATACTTATGTAACCAAAAAAGGAAGTGGCGAGAGGTATTGTGCTGGCCACAACAGATTTTTTTATTTATGTAAGATTAAAAACAAAACAAAATATTTTTCAATATCTTCTTAGCATTGTCCCTCTGGTGCAGGTTCCCCTGTTTTGATATATGCATGCCATTTCACACGGCATCACCCACAGGCAAATGCAGAAGTCTGATGTTTGTGCTGATGGTGTTTCGCCAACGTTGCTTAGATCTTCCACGTGGACACTAGCCATCAACTTGAAAACTGAAGGCGATTTTAGGGACATTATTTGGCGCTGCACACCAAACGTGACCGTATCAACGAAGTTGCCACACCCGTAATTTTTTGTCAATCAGTATTATTATATAACATTCTGACCCAGATAATTAGTTGTTCAGCGACGCTATAATCATGATGCGAATACGAAATTAGCTGGTCAGGCACAGCACTTGTGACAACCATTATATTCTTCTTTCTTCGCTTTGAGGCACTACTAGAAATATATTTTCACTATTATCAGTTTTATTTGAGCACATTGGCACAAAACACTTTTTTACAACTATGTTTGATTATTTCCAAATACAAAAATCAATTGTAATAGTTGACAGCTGTCACGACTGTCACTCGTTTAAATTCCGTTAGCGGTAAATGTAAGCCACACACTTATTGGTTAGTGACTTAGTTTCGTCATCAGGCGGAAGGAGAGCGGGAAATTTAAACATTACATTTTCATCGACATTTTTCTCATGAATAGATAGTAATATGAAAAAAATATGCCTAAAATATTTTTTCTTATTCTTTCGATTTAGGGCCGGTATTTTCACTTGCGAATAAAGCTATAGATAAATTTAACCTTCGGATAAATATTTTTGTTGTCTTTCCACTTGCATATAAATTTATTCGAAAGAATAACATCTATTATTCACGGAATAAGTTATTCGCTAGTTGGGTAGCGAATAAACGATTTATTCGTATGTGCATTACATTTCTACATAGTGCAGATTTATTAACAAAATGGATATATTAAATATTTTTAATGATTCTGATGATTGTTTGAACTATGAATGAATAAATAATGTGAGAATTCGAAAACGCACGAACAGACAGCGACCTAATCACACATATCAGGGAAATTTTTGACAGATTCTGAATATGAAAACAAACTGTTCTTATTTTATTATTACAAATTGGGGTTTCTATTTGATCTCAAACAGTGCATACATAGGTAAATCCCTCCTTGGGTAAATCATTATAAAGATCC
The DNA here is from genome assembly GCA_951394225.1 of Harpalus rufipes. NCBI lineage: Eukaryota > Metazoa > Arthropoda > Insecta > Coleoptera > Carabidae > Harpalus > Harpalus rufipes. Next base: position 25,102,735 of record OX596282.1, on the reverse strand, counting down.
TAACATTTGATGCTAGTAAAATATTTTCGGATTTTGAATAGTTATATATTCAGTAAGTCTAGTGGCCAATGGTTTAAAAACAAGACAGACAGAAGACAATCAAAAAGCAGAAGATATAAAAAATTCTACTTGTCAATGTCAACTAAATGTTTTGTATTATTCTGAATTTAAATAAACTGTAATTTATGATAATACAATAAAACATGGTGGCAGCGGTATTCTATTAAGTGCGGTAAACTTGTGAAATATTATTATAATCATGGATTCACGTGGAGTGATAGAACCCTTGCATACCGAAGGCGATATGAGTATAAATTGGAAACGGTATAAAAGACAATTTCAAACATACATTGATGCATATTACTCTAACGCTAAAGCTAAACAGAAAATAGGTATACTTCTTCACCATGGTGGAGAGCATGCTCAAGATGTTTATGAATCGTTCAAGTTTGATGATAAGGAAACAGACAATTTAGAATCTATTTTAAAGAAGTTTGATGAACATTTTTTTCCAAAAAAAAAATGTGACATACGAAAGGTATCTAATTTTTACACGAAAACAGCAAGAGTCAGAGACATATGAACAATATATGACAGTTTTAAAAAATATGAGTAAAACGTGTGAGTTTGATAAGCTCAATGATGAATTAGAGAGAGATTTGTTTATTTGTGGAGTAAAAGATGCTAACGTTAGACGCACGTTGTTAAGAGCGTCGAAACTTAATCTAGACGAGGCATTAGATGTATGTAGAACTCATGCAGTAGTCGAGAGACAACTAACACAAATAGATTCTACGGAAGACGAGTTGATAAAGATTAAAAAGGAATCGGAAATTTATATGTTAAAAAGAAGAGTACAAAGGGATAGAACGGATTATAAAGAAACACCAAAGATGATAAGTGATTGTAAGTTTTGTGGCTTGGCACACCAATATGGTCGTTGTCCAGCATTTGGAAAAAGTTGTGTAATCTGCAAAAAATTGAATCACTTTGCTCGAAAATGTTCACAGAAAGAAAAGGAACAAGTAAATTTGTTAGAGGGACAATTTGATAGTCCGAAAAAGAAAAGCAGCAGTGATGAAGAGTATCAGCAGGACGGGATTTCAATGTACTTTACTGTAGATAGTCTGAAAAAAAATAGATTGGTATATGACGTCGTTAATCATAAACAATCGAACTGTGCACCTCAAGGTAGATTCGGGAGCTCAATGCAATGTTATTAGTAGGAAGCAGTTTATGGAGCTAGGCCTGCCAAATACCTGTCTTCAAAAAACAAGGGTAATTATTACATCCTTTACAAATAATAAGTTACCTGTGATGGATAAATGTCAGTTAGATTGCATATATAAATCGTTGAAGTTTCCTATTGAGTTTCTGGTTGTAAAAAGTGACTGTGTGAATATTTTGGGCTTGAGAACATCAGAAAAATTGGGTTTAATTTCAAGAGTGGATGCATTGAAAACAATGTCTATTAATTCAGAGGTTCCTGCAAAATTTCGTAATTTGTTTGATGGACAGCTGGGTTGTGTGCCCGTTGAAGTAAAATTGGAAGTAGATACTAGTGTAAAACCAGTAGTTTCTCCAGCTCGCAAGATTCCTTATGCGTTATTACCAAAAGTAAAAGAAGAGTTGGATCGAATGGTGAAAATAGGTGTCATAGGACCTGTTTCGCAACCTACAGACTGGGTAAGTCAAATGGTTGTAATACAAAAGAAAGATAAATCTTTAAGAATATGTATAGATCCTCGACCACTCAATAAAGCATTAAAAAGGGCACATTTTCCATATCCAACTATCGAAGAGATAACAATTAAGCTTTCAGGAGCAAAATATTTTTGTAAATTAGGTGCACAGTCAGGATTTTGGATGCTACCCCTCGATTATGAAAGTTCTAGGTTGTGTACTTTTCAAACAACTTGGGGTAGATATAGTTTCAAGCGGTTACCATTTGGAGTCGCTCCTGCTCCAGAAATATTTCACAAAGTTATTTGTGAAACTTTTCAAGATATAGATAATGTAGTAACGTATCAAGATGATGTACTGATATGGGCTAATTCTAAAAATAAATTATACAGTACGTTGTTAAAAGTTTTAGAAAAAGCTAAATCAAAAGGAATCAAATTTAATAGAAATAAATGCCAATTTAATGTTAGTCAAATAACATTTTTAGGACACAGTTTTGGACCTGATGGTGTTTCAATAGATCCAGAAAAAGTAAAAGCAGTTAACCAATTAAGATCTCCATCTGACAAGAAATCTTTGCAAAGAGTGCTTGGTATGTTTAATTATATATCAAAATTTATTCCAAACTATTCTGTTTTGACTGCTCCAATCAGAGAATTATTAAAAGATGATATTGTATATCAATGGCAAGAACATCATGAAAAGTGTTTCAAAAGTCTGAAGGCATTAATTACAAATGCTCCAGTTTTAGGCTTCTACGATATAAAAAAAAGAGTTGACATTAAGTGTAGATGCTAGTTCAAAAGGTGTAGGAGCTGTCATACTCCAGGAAGGTCGTCCCATTGCATATGCTTCAAAAGCCCTCACAGATGTCCAAATTAGGTATTCTCAAATTGAGAAAGAACTTCTAGCTCTTTGTTTCGGCACAGAAAAGTTTAAACAGTACATTTTTGGTAGAGATTCAGTACGAGTGGAGACAGATCATAAACCCATTCTTGGACTAATTAAAAAACCTCTGTATAAAATTCCAACCAGGTTGCAAAGAATGATGTTAAGGTTACAACCATATCGTCTCAATATAGTCCACACACCCGGGAAATACTTGTATATTGCTGACACTCTATCCCGTGATTTTACGAGAGATAGTTGTGATACAGATACAGACTTTGATGAAGAGTTAGAGTTACAAATTTTAATGCTTATTAAACATTTACCAGTGACTCAGGATAATTGGAAATTGATAGATAAGTATTCTGAAAATAATCCAGTGATTGTTAAATTAAAAAAATATACTTTTGAAGGATGGTCGAGAAATTATAAAGATTTAGATGATCGTGTTAAGCCATATTTTCAATTTAGAGATGAAATTGTGTTGATAAAAAATATGTTGTTTAGGGGAGACAGAATTATTCCCCATAGCCTAAAAGGTGAAATGCTTAAAAAGTTACACACTGGACATCCTGGAGTATCAAGAATGACTAACAGAGCAGAATTAACAGTGTTTTGGCCAGGCATTTATCAAGACATAAAAAATGTGTTAATTCGTGCATAACTTGTAAAAAATATCTAGATAATAAAATAAAACTTGAAATGAAATTTAAAGATGTTCCACTTCTTCCATGGCAGGAGGCATGAGTTCAACCAGAAATATTATTTGGTGTTGATAGATGCACTGTCCAACTATATTGAGATCTGTAGCTTGCCTAATTTAAAAAGTCCTACTGTAATAGAAAAAATTAAATCAGTTTTCTCCAGACATGGAATTCCAATGACTTTGTATACCGTTGGTGGATTGTCTTTTGATTCGGAAATGTTTAGAAATTTTGAAAAAGAATGGTGTTTTAATCATATTATGTCAAGTCCTTATTATCCAAAGTCAAATGGCTTAGCAGAGAGCGCTGTTAAGACAGTTAAAAAACTTTTAAAGAAAACTGCGGATTCAAACGAAGATTTTTATTTGGCTATGTTAAATCAGAGAAATACCCCTAGAGCTTCTGTTCATTCTCCAGCATCCAATTTGATGGGCCGTCAATTAAGAACTAATATACCTTGCTCTTTAAAAACCCTGACTCCAAAGTTAACATACAATCAAAACCGAGAGATTTTAAAGTTGTGGAAAGAAAAGTCAAAGATTTATTATGATAGGTCAGCTAGAAGACGTCGTCCAGATTTTCATTCTGGTGCCTCACCAGTCGTTTTTCAAAAATCTAAGAATGATGTCTGGTTACCTGGAGTAATATTGGGTAAAGGTCAGAGTCCCAGATCTTATATTGTACAAAAGAAAGATGGAGGAACATATACTAGAAATGAAATTAATATATCTCCAGCTAATATGTCTCCAAATAATGAGTTACCAAGTAACTCAGATGTAACTAATATTTCAAATGCTACAAATAGTTATGCTACCAGGTCAGGAAGGACAGTCAGGTGTCCAAATAAATTTAAAGGCTTTAAAATGTAAAAAGGGGAAGATGTTATATATTCAGTAAGTCTAGTGGCAAATGTTTTAAAAACAAGACAGACAGAAGACAATCAAAATGCAGAAGATATAAAAAATTCTACTTGTCAATGTCAACTAAATGCTTTGTATTATTCTGAATTTAAATAAACTGTAATTTATGATAATAAAATAAAACAAATACTTTTATACAATATTCATTTACCTCGAACTGAAAGGAATATACAAAAATTATAAGAACAATTTTGTAATATATATTTCATTTACCGCATATGATTACTGTAATAGATTCCTTTTTAAACTACACTCTCCCGGGGCTAAAAATGCAGAAGGATATAGATGACATTAAAGATGTCAAACAAAATTTTGACAAGTACGGATTCAAAACAAGTTGACACATTTAATCCTTGTCTGCTTAACATGACTACGCAAAACTCGATCCTTCTCAACTGACACAAATTCACTCTGCAAGGTTACCAATTCACGAATGTTAAAATTATTCGACAGATAGCTAACGTTGTTCGTAAATCACAAGAGACACAAGCTAAGAAATCAGGTGAAAATCGTTTATTTTTCACTAGGGATAAACTATGGTCTCGTAATTATAATGATGGAAAGAAGATTTGGCTACATGCATCAGTTTTACATGGAGCAGCACTATTAACGTATATTGTACAAATAGGGAATCAAATATGGAAGCGTCATATTGATCAACTATTGCGGCGACATATAATTTATCAGAAAATGAAGGTCAAGAGAAAATGATTGACAACGAAAGAGATATCTTAATAATATCGTTATATCCACCTCTAATAACAGAAACACTACAGCCGTCTTTAACGCTCCCTACAACACAAAGAATAAAATTTAACACTTTTTTGAGGTAATACTTGCAAAACGAAAGCAATAAGGTTAATAGTTATAAAAGAAAAAAAATGATAACAATGAGCGTTTGTAAGGTGACGCCTGGTAAATGCCCACACGAAATGAATATGTCATCTTCATTACTGAAATCTGTTTGTTTTTCTAAACTATAACTAATTGAAGCGCTCGGGGGAACAAGGTACAAAAGCCACATTTGACTTATTTCGAGTTATTCGACTTTATAAGTTTTGGTGAAATCCTGAAATCAATTGCTGCTTTTTTGAGAAGAGATTATATAAATTATTGATTTACCGGACAATGATGTATCAGACTATAATAAAAATATAGTGAAATTATCTTTTTTAACAAATTTATACAAAAAACGTGGCATGAGACTTTTTTGTCTCAATGTGACAAGTACATTCTTTGGCTACAAAAAGTAATAATTTCTATATAAATATATACTAATATAAGAGGCATGTACAATACACAAAAACAAAATATGAAATTCTTACAAAATAAAATATAAATAACAAAATCCTAGAAAGAATTTTTTTTTACTATTCGTCTAGTTCAAAATCAATCATGCTACCATCTCCATCTACACATTCTACTTCTTCTTGATTTTCAGTTTCTTCATCTGGATCTCCAGATGTTTGAAAAATAGATAAGTAGAAGCTATGATTGATAGCAGGTATATATTGCATAAGTTTTTTTAAGTCTGCAACTTTCTTGCTATTAAGTTTTACTGGATCGTTGTATTTCCTGCTCAGTGTGGTTAGAATTTCGTTGGATTGAAGACCTAGTTTGCTTCCCCGCTTTCCAAGATTAACTTTTTCAAAATGGCCATTGATCGTATGCTTCACAAACATGGCATTAGGATCACTAGATTCGAAGCGAAAACATCGAACCTGATTAAAATTTACTGGCTCTTTAGCTTCAGTGATAATTTTTCGCACTATTGGTATCTTGTCGAATGAAAAGAAATCCTCTTGTTGCATAACGATTACCTCGAATGGATTTGTTCGTTTACTTTTTAATACGGCTTCATACCACTCTTCTGGGCTAAATATTTGTCTCAAATACTTCTTGTGTTTTTCTATGAGAGCAAAGTCTCTATCGCATGGTAAGTAAGTGTGACCGGATACTAAAAAATTATGTTTTATACTTTTAAACTTTCTTTCTCTCACAAGTTGTAGCCACAACGACATGATAAGCCAATTTTTATTTTGGCCTCCGCAATTGTCCGTAAAAACGACAAGCTCTTCTTGACCCGTTGTTTTCCTAGAACAGAGATATTTTAATAGAACACTAGCTATTTCTTCACTTCCCCTCTTAGCTGTAGTTTCCGTCCACATATACATGCTACCTTTTCCAGTTCCACAATCATGGATCCCTAAGTTGTAGGTCCAAGCCTTTCTCATATAAAAAGCAGGTCCAACAGTGAGGCATGGGGTAGGAAGTGTTTGTTGTAAGTCAAAAGTTATAACTAACTTGTTCTTGTTAGCTTTGACAGATTCTATTTCTTCTTTTAGCAGGTTCTGCATTGCTTCAGCCTTTCTTTGATGCAGTTCTAGTATTGTCTCTTGTTTCCTAGCTTTAGCCTCATTTTTGTTATTCTTTTCGGTATGAATCAAAATATTTAACGAGTCGCATGTATGACACGTATCATTCTTCGGTAATTTAAAACCGATATTGTACTCATTGCAGAATATTCTCCGATATTTGTCTTCTTTAACTGGTACAATATTTTTTTCTTTGCACCAGTCAAGGTAAAAATCCTTATATAGTCCAGCAATAGATATGTCATGGTCTAAGTATACTCTATTGGGATTCTTCTTCCTACTGTAGTGGCTTACGTATTTTGGAAACGCATTAATATGATCATAAACAGACTGCACTTGATTCAAGGGTGTTCTATTGGGTCGATTATGATGCTTCCCGCGTTCATCATCTTTTGGAACACTTCTTCCTTCTGATATTTGAGAGCAAATAAGTCGAACTCGTTTTGAAGATTTTTGCAATCCGCGCACCGATAAAAATTCTTGTTTACATAATTGTTTATCCACACCGCTTAGTTTAACAAAGTATTGATATGTCACTTTCCTAGATGATTCACGTCTCTTAGTCTTTTTTTGTATGAACGTTTTTTAGGTATGGCTTTTATGGATCCAAATAAATATGTGTTTTGATCTTTGTAGGATCCTAAGTTCCAAAACGCATTGAAAATGTCAACTTCTTTTCCATTCAATACTTGCTCTCTACACTTCCTGTTGCAATTACAAGGAGGACCAATCATCCTATCTGTAATTTTGTTTCCTCTGCTATTTTCATATGAATGTCCTAAATTTCTTTTAGTCTTAGCTTTTTGTTTCTTCCTGCGTTCAACATTTTTCTTCCGCCACCGAGACGGAGGTGTCTTTTTGGGTGTTTCTAGGATCCCTCTTGATGTGTTGCTTTCTGTTCTCTCAGGAATCTCTAATGCTTCACAATCCACATTATGTTGGGTGTAACTTTGAGATGTCTGCAATAACATGAACTTTGTACTAAACATACTCGTAGCATGAAAAATTTTGTACTAAAAAAAGGCATAAGCCGCAATAAAAGTATTTTCAATAATCAAAACGTAATAAGTATTTATGAAATATATTTCAATGTAATAGACAATGTAGCATTGTCAAACTAGTGAAGATCATGTTAGAATAATAACTTTTCAGTATAACAGACGAAATAGCATATGCCACAATACAATATACAACAACAAGATCATAAGCCACATTATTATTTACTTACCGATAATTTGCTATCAGAGGAAGATGCAGAGCTGCTGTCACTTGAGCAATAATCCGGGTCCTTCACACTGTCATCTGAATCGAAATCCTTCCCCATATCGCTGCTATTTACATCACTTTCAAACAATTTTCTTTTACATGGCAGATGTTGGCCGTCCGCCATGATGGATTTATTGTGGCTTGAGACATTGTTGATTTCAAATAAGCTAAATAATTCAAGTGAGGAACAAAGACTTTTGATCACAGTGTCGCCATCTTTCGTTATTTTCTTCAGATATTTGTAGAGTGGCTTGCGACTCCCTTCAAGAGCATTTGTGGATAATAAACACGATTTTTTCAAAAATGTGGCTTATGTACCTTGTTCCCCCGAGCGCTTCAATTAATCGATTTAAAAAACGGGTTTTTTTGCTATATAAGTAGTAAATTTAGTCACATACCCCATTATTATGAAATGTACTGACTGTCCGGATTTCGAAGGCCAACATTGGGTTAGCGGTACGACTTCGGTTAAAATAAACATGTGGTGCGCCTTTGGGGGATCATCTTCGATATGCTTTTGTATTGCCGAATATTTTCATAGTTTACTAGATAATGGAAAGGGCGGAAACCTGAATTTGGTCATTTTTTTCATTTTGAAATTACGTCTAAACTATGAGAAATTTTGGCAAAACAAAAGCATATCTAAGATGGGTCCCCAAAGGCGCACTACGTGTCTTATTTAACTCGTATCTTTCGTAGTTTCCGAGATCACAATGAGGGCCTTAAAAATCCGAACATCCTGTATAGTAGATATTTAGATAACAAACAACAAAAAGTGTAGCATTTTTTCATGTCTACCTGAACAATTTATATAATTAAAATTTAAAGTAAGTATTTAATTAGTGAGTAAAATATGATATGAGCACATTTTTTTTAAAGCTGTAATTTTTTTTGTATATATGGTAAGTATGCGAGTAAATTTCAAGTAAGCCAATTTATACATTATGCATGAATACATGATTAAATTATAGGCAAAAAACTTTCAATAAAGAATAATATAACGACAAAATACTTTAATGAAAGTGTTTTGCCCATAATTTAATCATGTATGCATGCATAAATTAGCTTACTTATAAAAAAGTGATTCGGAATTATATGTGCTTTAGGCAACCCATAATCAAATTCTTTCAACGTGATGTATCCCTGGTTAAAACTGATTACAAATCAATATTTGTACATAATTTAATCTCTCGAAACATGTTGCAGATGATTATTTACATTATAAAATAACAATAAATTTACACAATTATTATCATTCAAAAATCATGTAAAGTTAAATATATTTCAAAAAAGGATAAATTGTGGTAAAAAAAACTACACATCAAGCAGGAAAAGTCCATTTTCTTAACACAATAAAGAGAGAGCTTACTGTATCTTAAAAGCAATCGAATACCGTTACAATAAATCACACGGCATACAGCCAACTTTTACAATATATTTCTATTGATTTCACCTTTGTCTGTGTAATATATTACTGCGCTATTTCAAATAAAATTTGTTAAGAAATTCAAAAATATCAGATCTACACAGTAAAGTGGATGTAATAAAAGAATAATAGCTATAGACCAAAAATAGAAAGGAACAAAAAACAATGGATAAAGTAAATTGGACAACCCATCACGCCGCCTGCTAGCAACTCGTTGAGAAAGAATTGGAACGTTTTCTTGTTTCAGATATATACTCGTATTTTTAACGTTGGAAATTCGAAACAAAAAATAAAATATATCCAGTCAATAGTGGCGCATGCATGAGTGTATTAAATTATCGGTTGTGATAAAGACAGTGTCGATTTGAAGTTGAGAATAAGATCCACAAAGTTCTTATTGTATATACATAGGTATTTATTCAATATAAATACCAGCATCAACATAATAAAAACATATTAAGTTAATACGTATTTTATATTAGAAGTGTTGCTTAGCTGAAATTAATATTTTAAGTAATTTATGCAATGTTTTAAGCGTTTATCAAATTAAAGTAAAAATGTAACACTTTAAATAAAACATATATTTATTTCTGTCAATTTGTACATACATACTTTTATTTCTTGATACGTTATGACATTTATAAGTACACTGCTCACAACAAAAAATGCAGTTATGATTATTACTACATTATTTTTTAACCAAGAATATGTAACCATAGTAACCATCATTTATGATTGGTTAAAAATGATGTGAAGCTGAAGTTGTAAATTGTGAGTATGGTGATATTCATGTCATGTCACATTATTTATTTTCGGTCTACGAGCCCAAATTCATAATAGTTGGGCTTCTAAAAATAATCTATATTGTTTTTGCATAACATCATTTTTTTTTCTTTTATAAATATTTTAGAGTAATAGTATTTTACATTACAAGCCAGGTAAAATAGTTTTTACTGTTTTATTTGTTACTCACTTTTAAATCAAATTTAACTTATAACCAAAATCTGTCAGTTGCTATTGTGTCCAAAATTGGCTTAAATGAAGAAGCCTTTGGAGGTTGTTACTGTGGTAACGCGTATCGTTTGTTTAGTTGTTTATTTGTTAATAAAATAAGCATGTCAGATTTGTGGTCAGAATTCACAATAGACGTACCAGAAACCATCGTAAAGAAACCAAAAGCGTGGCTTCAAGCGCACCCCCCGGAACACCACCAATTTTGCCGAAATATCGCTCGAAAAACGTTTTTTTTTTTTGCCAATAACTTGGTTCTGGGTGGTTCTGCGACAAATAATGTTAATATCAAAATTAAAAATAACTAAATTCTCTATCGAAAAGGTTTACACACATATTTACGTAATATCAATATCCTACGAGCTACAGGCCCGGGGAGTCGCAAGTCGTTTCGGATTGACCCAATTTATCTACATTTTTGCTCTCTACTGGCTAACATGCTTAATTTTCAATATTAAAGTCTGAGTAAATATATTTATTGTAGATTTTCAAACTACAAATATATAAACTATCGGCGTTTACAACAATTATACGCTCGTTTTCACACCACCTTGCGGTAGCGCATTTAGCGCTTTTTTTAAGTGGTCCCCAATAGGCCTATCAGAGATGGCAGCGTATAAAATAAAATGTATAAACGAGTATAATACGTACGTATAATACGTATGAGTATAAAACTATTATGTATTATACATTTTATATAATATACACGTATTATATGTACATTATATGCATTTTATACAGTTCATGTATTATAGATATACGTATAATAATACACAACACCAAATATTTCTATACTGTTCAAAAGGTATAATACGTTTTATGCAGTATGAAATATAATATATAATACTTATGTATTATACAGGTATAACATAAATTTTATAAGGAACATATTATACTTTGTTTACGTTTTATACAGTACTTTTATACATGTAATGTATAAAAACTTTTATACATGTATTTTGACATCCCTAGGCTTAGTCCACTTTTTTATTAAATTGTTGAACTCATCTCCGGTACTTTTATTTTCTACTGCCAATGTATTCAATTTGTTTAGCTATTTTTAAAGTTCGCGGTCCAAAAGGGTTCCTGTCTTCAATTATACTGTGAGTGTCGGTATCGACCAAATGCATAGACTTTGTCAGAATTAGCCGTGTAGTCGTGTGTTTTTGCCTAAAGTGCCGATAATCCTGTCATAAGGATTAAAAGGTCAGAACTTATTACCAAATTCAGTAATGGTACAGTAATACCAAGAATCCTCAAGATTGGGGTTCGATGAAAAAGAAATTTGGGTTATTCCCTATTACTACCAAAAAAAGAAGGGTGCTCACATGAACCCTTAAAAACAATAAGCCGCAGTGTACACAAAGGCTACAAAACCGCATGTAGTTGTAGAAAAGCCGGACTAAGATGTTCCGTCATTTGTTCCGGATGTCAAGGTCAATCGTTTACAAACGTTGGGATCTATGTAGACGACTTAGATCAATCCGAAAAAACCGATGATCAGTTATTATAATTTTTGTCACACGACGACACGGCTAAATCTGAGAAAGACAAGGATCCTTTTGGACCGTCAACTATAAAAATAGCTTAACAAATGTAATACAGTGGCAGTAGACAATAAAAGTACCGAAGATGAGGTCAATAATTAAATAAAAAGGTGGATTAGGACTATTGGGGACACCACTTAAAAAAACGCTAAATGCGCTACCGCAATGTGGTGTGAAAACGAGCGCATAATTGTTGTAAACGCCGATAGTTTATATAATTATAGTTTGAAAATCAGCAATAAATATATTCACTCAGACTTTAATAGTGAAAAATTATGCGTGGTAGCCAGTAGAAAGCAAAAATGTATATAGATATAGTGTGCGTCAAACCAATACGACACGCGACTTCCCCCGCCTGTAGCTCGTAGGATATTGATATTACGTAAAAATATGTATAAACATTTCGATAGAGAATTTAGTTATCTTTAATTTTGATATTGATATTATTTGTCGCAAGACCATCTAGAACCGAGTTATTGGCAAAAAAACGTTTTTCTAGCAATATTTCGGCAAAATTGGTGGTGTTCCGGTGGGTGCGCGAGGGGGATAAATGAGTATGTCTAAAAGAGGACTACAATAAACCGATTCCAATAGTTAAATCTTTTTCCCGATTTAAAACGATGTTAATCTCCCTGACGACTGACCTAGAGAGAGAATACGCCGATTTCAAACAATGGCGAGAAAGAAACCGCGTAATCGGTGTAACTGGGGACGTATTACTAACTTACATCAATCAACTGTCCAAGAAAATTTGCCCTAATTTCATAAGATAATTGCGTTTTTGAAGAGAAAAAGTGAACGATATGTTCATAAAAAGGCTAAGGTTTTAATTAAAGAGCAAGTTGAAACATTTCTCCAGACGACCAATGGTTGCGTTTTAAAATAATTACAATTTTTGGAATTTTTGGTGCGTGTCGGTGTAACGAGCTTCTTTCATTAATTCTAAATGATGTAGAAGATACTAGAAAATACATTGTTCTTACTTTAAGAAATACAAAAAATTTGACGAGCAGGTTTACCATAACAGATGATGATTGTGGTTTTCAACCTTGTGTTTTGTACCGAAAGTTTGCAGCTCTCCGTCCTTCTGGAAGAGAGAGCCTACGGTTATTTTTAACATACAGTAATGGTAAATGCATCTCTCTTAATGCTGGTCTGCACAATATTGGCGATGTGCCGAAGAAAATTGCCAAATTCTTAGGATTAGAAAATCCAGAATTATTTACTGGTTATGCACAATGTTGTGGACGCCGGCAGATGGAAAGCCAGTGCGGTTGCGGAAGGATATGTGGATGATTCTATCAACAAGAAAATTGCAATTTCCAAAAAAAATGTTTCCTGCACATGAGTCAAAAAACTCTGCACCGTCTACAAACACTTCGGCCGAGTCTGCAGTTGGGTGCTCAGTCGTAAGCGACTGCACTTCGTTTGCAAAATTTAATATTAGCGGAAATCACAATTGTACACTTATTTTTAATTTGTATGATAATAATAAATATCAACAATGTTACTACAACTAACGTGAAAAAAGTTGGTAGCTTGTGAATATTGATTTTTAATTTGAATAAATGGTTTGATTAAATTGAGAAACTGTTGGATTTATTGTTAAATAATAAAATATAACAAATAAACTGTAATGGTGGATTTATACAGCGTAAGGCGTAACGTAACATACCGTGTCGTGGCGTATTGTGACGTATCGTAACGCGTGGTTTTTCTAAATTATTTTATACAGAACTTTTACGGTACATTTTCGTAAAAAGTATGCTCATGTGCTGTCGACACAAGTGTATTTCAGATATGTATTTAACAGGTTATTTTATTCGTAATACACTATATTTGCTTATATTTTCATCATTTCCATTTAATATAATCTAAATTTTAACACTTGACACATGTCGCTCATGTCATTCACAGTCACACAAAACAGACTATTCGTAATGCAGTATTTGGTATATTTATTTCCATTTAATATATTAAATAAACTTTGACACATATTAGCTACACAAAAACAGATTATAGCGCACGACAGTAATAATTTTCGTAATATCGCATCGTACCGTAACGTGCCGTAACGTAGAAAGATAAAAGTTGTCGATCTTTAGGATTTTGATACGTTACGGCACGGTACGTCACGTAACGGCTTACGTCTGTATAAATTGTCACATACGTTTGCATTGTTTTATTCTTTACGTTACGTTACAGCACGTTATGTTACGGCTTACGCTGTATAAATCCAGCATAACAAATAAACTTATAACAAATAAACTCTAACAAATAAACTATAACACAAAATGTATTCGTTATTTCTTTCTTATATACCTACCTAAAATATTACTACCTCGATTACTACATTACCAACTGAATTGTAGGTGTCGCTAGTAATCAATATCAAAATATTTTTAAATTAATATATTTTTAAAAAACAAATAAAAATTATAACTATAAATCATAATTAATAATTTGACACTTATTTTTAATATGTATGACAGTAACCAAAACACAATTTTCACATAACAACGTTACTAATGTGGTTACTAATTTGTAAAAAAAGTACAAGTTAGCTGTCAATTTTATAAGTTAGTAACGTTAGTAACTAGTAAAGATTAATTAAAAATCAAAAGTAGTAGGCGGTATTAATAAGTGCAGTTTACAAGTGAGTAACAAATATACATATTATCATAGAAATATACTAAAGTATTTATCATTATGTAAAAATATATTATATTTTATTAAATTTGTTAAAAAAAAGATATTCCAAATTATGTTAGCCAAAAAAGCAACAATTGCAAAGCGGCCTGCGAGAGCTGTGTGTAAGGAATATGTTCATCTTGTTTTAGGATCAACAAGAGAGCGAAAATTCTGGGAACGTTTATGTACGTGATTTGAACGTACAGCACAGCATTTGGGAAAGAATTTTTCACGTTCAAACGGAATGAATATGACGATATTAGCATGCATATTGCGAAGATGCAATCATTATTTTATGATGTCAACAATGAATTAAAGAAGCATGAAGAATCAGTAATATCTGAAAAATTGTTAATTGACTGAATTATGCCAACATTTGGAGGAAATTACAATGAATTTCTAAGTATTTGCGAAGCAATCGAAGTAAAACAGCAAAATGTCAATTTATTAATTGAAAAATTGTCTACAATTCAATTTCGCTCTAAGAAAATGAGACATTTTCAGCAAAAACAAAGTGTACCTACGGAAAAAAGAAATATAACAATGGAATTGATAACAAGAGTCAAGATGCGTCAAATTCAGAAAATACCAGAAATACGAAGAATAATGAAAAAGATTATTTCCAATGGAAGTATTATAACTGTCAACAAAGAGCAACTGCAACTATATGTACGCAACCAGGTAAAATAAAATACAATTAGGTGGAACAAAATCGAAAAACAGATGCGTTTTTAATAATGATGTTAGTCATGTTCATGGTCGCACATGCGATAGTGGAGCACCGTTTCATATGACGCGCAATAAATTACATTTTGAAACATAAACGATTTAATATGCTTTAACATGTATAACTCGCAAATGGCTTGAAAATTCTAGCTTATGGTAGTAAAAGAGTTCGAGTTTCTATGTGCTATAATGGTGTTTCGTACGATGTTATACTTTATAACGTTTGGTATACGCCAGACATTTGTCATCAATTATTTTCAGTGAAGAATGTGACGAAATACGGCAATAAAATAACATTTGAAAATAATCGAACAGTAATTCGTAACAGAAGTGGACAAATTTATGCCAAAGCATCTTTTATTGGCAGGGACGTCGTTTTATAAAACGCGATCAGATTGACAAACCTTCGTTGACTTAATGGTGTTTTACTATCTGGCTAGACGTTATATAAAACGACAAACAGCTTACGGTTACATTGTAATATGATTATTTGGTATTTTCGCTTGCAATATCTCGAAATGCACCTCAACATAATTTAAACCAACGCACAAAAGTCACACAGGGAAAACTATTATGTACAAATTAATGCAAAGACAATAGTTGCAATCTACCAAAATTGTGTTTATGTAACACATACTCATGATAGCAACCACCACAGTAACCACGTAAATATGCGCTCTTTTTGATGAGTTCCTGCATTTCTGCACTTGAAAAAATGAGCACTCTTGATAATGTAGGCTCATGTTATGAATGATCTTTCAAATAGCATAAGTTTTATTTTAATCTTGGACCTAGTTTCTAAAAAAACAATTAAGTTCAAAACTGCGAAATGATAGATTTCTATGCACGTATCATAATCGCGGCATGTTATCCATTGCTGAGTGTGCTAATCTGCTTTGTACACTGATATCAGTAATTATGATAACATGTCCATACCGTGAAAGTGTTTAGGAGGGGTTACCCCTCCTTATGGATACAGGTGCTAATTATACTTTCAAAATCATTAATTTTGTTACAGTTGATGTGGTTGCATAACTGTCAGACGCCGGAACATGACACACTTGCATCTTTTCTTTAAACTTTGGCTTTAAAATTATTGTAAGATAAAACCATGTACAATAAGTAATTCGCAGGAATTTGCTGAAATCCGTTTACGCCCAAAGAGAATGATACATTTTTTGCACTAAAAAGTTGAAATGGTAAAAAATATTGAAATTCTTATTCACCACTCATCTAAATTTCAGAGATTAGATTAAGAGCACAATAAAATACGTCTGAACAGTTTAACTAAAAAAAAATATTATTAATGATTCAAAAGTATTAAATAAACTAATAGTGATATGAGAGCATATATAATAATAATAATAATAATAATAATAATAATAATAATAATAATAATAATAATAATAATAATAATAATAATAATAATAATAATAATAATAATAATAATAATAATAATAATAATAATAATAATAATAATAATAATAATAATAATAATAATAATAATGATAATAATAATTATAATCTTTAGTGTATATCAAATATTCAACTTATTACAATCGATATTTTTTAATGAGGGTGAGTGAGTTTTCTTTCATATTTTCGTAACTTCGACGTTCTATACCTTTATTTGATGAGGATGAAATGATGAAACACACGCACAACAACCATACTTTATCCGGGATTCGAACCCGGAAGCCTTGGAGCGTGAAGCTACAGAGCTACCACTACTCCACCTGAGTCGGCATATATATTTGAAAAATCAACTGGCCTTGTCGGGATTCGAACCCGGGACCTCATACTTGCCAGGCGGGAACTCTAGCACTGAGCTATATGCCACCGACGACGCCAGTTGATTTTTCTTAAACTAATTAATTGAACTATTAACATATTTACGTGTACCCTCATATTCTACTCGTTAATCTGATATTTTTTCTGTAAAAATGTATAGGACTAATTTTGTAATTTTTTCCCCGTTAAATCAATAATTTATTATGCTTCTCCGATATACCCGGTATATTTAGTTGTACTTTGTATTTATTTAAGAAGTTAATAAAATAGCTTCACTTATTTATCTACCTCTTTATGAGTTTCTTTTTCTTTTTCCATGTTAGCTAATTTTCACCATATTTGTTGTCTGTAACAAGAGTGATTTTTTTTTTTGTATAATTTATTGCCACTGTGCTGTACTGTTATTGGGACCTTGTGCTGTTGTATCGCCACTTTTGTAAATAAATAAATAAATAAATTTGTCAGAAACTGTAAATGATATGGCGAACATTGCCACCTATAATCGTTATACAGACTAACGGAAGTGCTAATGGCCTATGCTGAAATGAAATAGAGGGAAGGGGATAATGACAGACGTCAATGAAGTATATAACAACACAAAGTTACATTTTTTTTTAAATGGAATGGTATTTATTTTTAGGCCCATAGAGTATTTTTTGTGAATTCAAGCATGTGATCATTTTATATCCTAACAACAAAAATGTTAGAAAAATTCATTTGGAATGTAAATAAATTTTATTTTTATTTATACTTATTTTTCAATAGGGTATACATGATACGAAAAACTAAGCATTGCGTGCTAATACGGATGCATTTGTTAAAAAGCAAGTTAGATTAGAAAATTAGGACGCTAAAACCGATATTTTCGAGATTCAATGGAACACCAGTACGCAATTTTTGTCAAGAAACTTGGAACTTATAGTCTCATTCTGTGGCCCGCAAGATCCCCAGACCTTAATCCTTTGTACTTTTTCTTGTGGGGCTACATTAATAACGAAGCGTATAAAATAATTCATCTGGATGTTCAGCATTTAAAAAATGCTAATGAAAATTTAATATACTTTATAATATCGACGGCCGAAATTTAAAAAGAGTAAGAAATGATTTGTATTAATCAGAATGGAAATAATTTTCAACAATATTTATAAATATGCAATCTTTTTAGTTTTTCGGGCTTAACGCTAAATTAAATTGTTTCTGTCATACTATTATTTCTGTCAGGTTTAATATATATGTATGTATGTATGTATGTAAAACTATAATAATAATATTTTTAATACTAATTTTATGTACAGTACATTTATGATAAGTCATGAAGTTAAATACTGGTATTATTAACATAATAATGTAAATGTGATATCAAAACATTTAAATTCAATAATAAATATGACAAAGTGAACGTTTAAATTTCTGTTAGGTATACACACACATAAACACATCACTACATTCATATACATACGTATTTGAATAATGACACATTTAGTCATCTATGACCAAAATAAAAAACAACACTAGTGTTAAAAATAAAAAGAATTAATGATGTTGTCAACATACATATAAATAATAATTGTGACGTAATATTTTCATGTTTAATAAAATAATTTTACTTGTTATGATCGTTAATCCAGCGTTTCATTTATAACTTCCACTAACTCTATCAGGTTATGGGCACCAGGAATTAAATTATTAGAAGTATAGTACGCGATTAAAGTTCACAAAAAAGAATAACTGTCAAAGATACGTAAGGTGACAGGTGACGAACTATCGAGCTCAGTCTATCGTGGTAGTCTCTTAATGCCGTGGTTATTCAATTAAAAATAATAATTGGCTAGCGCAAATACCGTAAACGCACCTCGAATCGAATTGCTTAATAGAAACAATTATGATACATGGAGCATTCAAGTCGAGGCGTTACTTGTCAAAGCAGATTTGTGGGAATATATATCCGGTACCCGTGTGAAGTCAAAAGTTGAATCAGGTGCACAAAATGCCGCAACTCAACAGCAGCTACAAAACGCATGGATCACACAAGATCGTAAAGCGAAGTCACATTATCCATTTCACCATCCGAACTAAAGCAAATCCGTGGATATGAAACTTCTAACGATATATGGGTGAAGCTACAAAGTATTTACGCATCGAAAGGGCCGGCCCGCAAGGCAAGTTTACTTAAACAATTAATTACTCAAAAACTATCTGATGGAGACGATGTGAGGGAACATTTGTCACGTTTCTTTGATACAGTTGACAAACTCAATGCCATGAGTGTAGAAATCAATGGCGATCTTCTCATAATCATACTATTATATAGTCTGCCGGATAATTTTGAAAATTTTAGATGTGTCATCGAGACGCGTGACGCACTGCCCGACGCCGAAACATTGAAAATTAAAATAATTGAAGAAAACGACGCCAGAGCAAGAAGAACAGAATATATTGAGTCAAATGCAATGTACGCTAAATAGCACCAAAAATTTGCAAGTACTGCCAAATCACACTCAGGTAACTACATTGCGAATAAAAAGAAGCCGAATTACAATTGCAGTTATTACAAGAAGAGAGGTCACAAGGAATCTGAATGTTTTTTTAAAAAAGAACAAATCAAGATAAAGGTAAACAAAATACAACTACGTAGACGAAAGCTTCTTTATAAACAGTCCAGTAAATTGCGGTAAAGACAAACTTTGATGTGTAGATGGTGGCTGCACATCAGATCTCTGTAATAACAAAGATTCATTTCAAACTCTTGGAAGATATTAACAGTAAAATACGAGTAGCTAGTACAGCCACTGCAGATGTTTTTGCGAAAGGTCGAGTCAGTCTGAAAATAAAATCTAACGATAGCTACAAGAACATAAATCTCGAAAATACATTATTTATTCCTGATTTAAGAACAAATTTGTTATCAGTAGCAAGAATTGTAGGCAAAGATCACGAAGTTATTTTCAGAAAGCAACATGCAGTTATTCGTGACTTGGATGGCAGTGTGAAAATGATAGCCGAACGCCGTGGTGATTTATTTTACATATGCTCGAGTCAACAGGAGGTTAACACCGTAACTGAAAATAAGCAAAATTTAATCGAATTATGGCACAGGCGATTCGGACATCTTAATTTTAAAGGTCTTCTTGCAATGAAGAAAAAGGTAAGTGTTACCGAAATGGAATTTAGCGATTCCAACATTCCTCAAAATTGCGTCTACCTTTTCCAAAAGCTGCAAATAGGTCAACGGAATGTCTTAATATCATTCACACTGATCTGTGTGGACTTATGAAAACTACATCAAACGGTGGTGCTAGATATTTTTTATCGATCATGATGATTACAGTCGTTACGGCGAAGTATATTTCCTAAAAAGTAAGGATGAAACTTCAACTAGACTCATCGAATTCATCGAGAAGGCTGAAAAGCAAACAGGCATGAATGTGAAATTCGTCCAATCTGATAACGGAACTGAATACTGCAACCAGATACTAGATTCATATTTTTCGAAGAAAGGAATTCAACATAGGCTTACAATCACATATACACCGCAACAGAACGGAGTGGCGGAACGCCGCAACAGAACTCTCATTAATTCTGCCAGGTATATGTTGATGCAAGCCGACATAAACAACTCATTTTGGGCAGAAGCCGTAAACACGGCAAACTCTATTCGAAACAGAAGCATAACGAAAACTTTAGAAGACGGTACACTTTTTGAAAAATATACTGGTAAAAAACCAAGTGTTGGCCATCTTCGTTCATTCGACTGCAAATCTTTCATTGTCCACACTACAAATAAAGACAAATTTTAACCTAGAGCGAAACAGGGCATTTTTGTAGGATATTCTTCCGAATCAAAAGCCTATTGTATTTGGGTTCCAGAAGATCGTAAACTCCATGTCAGCAGAGACGTGAAATTTTTAGAACTTTCAGAAATATAGAAGTTAACAACATAGATAACAATATCGATTGCTACCATGACGAAAATGAAGATTTCAATTTTTTTTCGGGTATGTGCACTAATGAAATATCATTAACACAGGCTATTTCTAGCGCCAACCGCGAAGAGTGGTTCGTCGCCATTTACCATGAGATGAAATCCCTGATCGAACACGATATCTGGGAAATAGTCAATAAACCAGAAAATGCAAGAGTAATAGGTTCCAGAATCGTATTACGTAACAAGCGCAATGCGGACGGTGTAATTGAATGCAGAAAAGCTAAGTTAGTCGCAAGATGATTCCCTCAACGTCCTGGGTTAGACTTCCACGACACGTTTGCTCCCGTGGCAAGAATGGAATCGTTTAGACTACTAGATGCTCTATCCGCTAAACTCGACTTAAAAATGAACCAACTGGATGTGACGACAGCATATTTGAACAGTGAAATCGACAGAATTATTCGTGGAAAAACCAGTTTTTCTTGAAAAAATATTGCAACGAATAACAATCGAAGAACATGGATCTAGAATTGATGCAAAGGCTACTGAGATGTTATTGCGAATCAAGAAGGGCAAGAATATGGTTGGTCAATTAAACCGGGCAATTTACGGCTTAAATCAGGCAAGACGCCAATGGTACAAGAGACTCAAAGAGGTTATATTACGACTTCATCTTCAGCCTTGGTGGGAGTACCACCAAGGCCGATCCCTGTGTTTTCATAAATGAAATAGGCAAGTCCCACACCTTCCTTCTGATTTACGTTGATGACATCATCATCATCGCATCCAACAATTCAAAAAGAGTAAATGATATAAAAACAACTTTATCTCAAGAATTCAAGATCAAAGACATGGGACTTGCAAAATACTGCCTGGGGATCGAAATCCAGGAACAAGAAAATCGTATTCAACTGTCTCAGAGCGGTTACATCCAAGAAATCTTGAACAGGTTTGACATGTCAAATTGAAAACCTAAACGCACACCCCTGGCACTTGGATCGAAACTAACAAAGGCAAATGAGAAGAATACCGAGGCGGAAAATCCCTACAGACAACTAACGGGAGCACTAATGTACTTAGCTGTTGGCACATGTCCCGATATTGCCCATGCCATAAGCGTACTTTGTCAATTTAATGACTGTCATGACAGCACACACTGGGCAGCAGCAAAAAGGTTATTGCGATATCTGAAACAAACTTCGAAACATGGTCTCTCATATAGCAAAGACGACGACGACATGAAAGGTTATGTAGACGCGGACTGGGGTAACTCCGTAGACGATCGGAAATCATATACTGGATTGGTATTCACTCTATCAGCTCCTGTTACTTTGTTCAACGACAATCAAGGTGCAGCCCATCTGGCAAAGAATCCTGTACAGCACGCACGCTCTAAACATATTGACATTCATTGTCATTTCATCAGAGAAGCTTTGGAAAACGGATATATTGAAATTATATATCTGCCAACTGACCAAATGCCTGCAGATATGTTAACAAAAGCAGTAAGTCCATCAAGATTCGAAAATTGCTGCAGATCCATTGGAGTTGTAGAAGAAAAATTTGAGGGAGCGTATTAGATATACAAATTTTACCTACACATAAATATACACATCACTACATTCACATAGGTACATGTATTTGAATAATCACACATTTAGTCATCTATGATCAAAATAAAAAACAACACTACTGTTAAAAATAAAAATCTGTTGTGGCCAGCACAATACCTTCCGTCAATCCTGTGTATAATGTATAAATTCCATACATAATTTTTCTTGCAAAAGATTCTAAATTTCCAGTAAAATTATTTCATAAACAAACTAAGCAAATTGCACTTGACACTGACATTTTCTTCTTCTTTAGCTTTTCCCATTCGTTAGGGGTCGCTATTTTTGCGTGTCGTTATTATTCAGTTCCATTTCTCTCACGTCTTCCGAAATACAGTCCTTCCATCTTATCTTTGGTCTTCCTCTGTTTCTTCAACATCCTATTACTAAACTATTCATTTTTGTTCAAATATAATTCATTTCTCCTCATGACATGTTCAAACCAATGTAATCATCTTTCTTGTATCTTTCTAGAAACTTGTAATACTAGAGTTATTTTCTTACCGTATCTTTCCGTGTTTTCTCCAACATCTACTTCAACATCCTCATCTCTGCCACATTAATTTACTTTTTATTGATACTGACATCTGTCAACTTGAATTATATGAATATATTAATAGTTTCCATGTTTAGCATAGCTGGCTGAATTATAAAATTTAATTTCTTTAAAATTCTTTAACTCTGTATCTATTGAATATGAAGTATAAAATGTAATCAAATCGTATAGAGAATAATATATTCTTTAAGTTATAATAACGTTAAATGTCAATTAATCAAATTTAATTGTTAAATCTTCAAATGAGGGTACTTCCGGTTCACCAATTATAACCAAAATCTAATCACTTGTTCTTCTGGACGTAAACTTGAGGAATACGAAAAAAATATAATTTTTGGAATCGTGGTATTGAAGTTATGGGATCCGGAACTTTTGTCACACACACACACAGACACATAGACAGACACACACACAGACACAGACACATACATACATACAGACATCATCGTAAAAATGGTAAAATCGTATTATAGGGACCCTAAAACATGCTTATTCACTAAAAACTCATCATTGAACTTTTTGACCAAAGACAATACCTTCCTTTCCTAAAGGTGACGGAAGGTAAAAAAGCATTAATGATGTTGTCAACATACATATAAATAATAATTGTGACGTGTAATATTTTCATGTTTAATAAAATAATTTTAATTGTTCTGATCGTTAATCCAGCGTTACATTTATAACTTCCACTAACTCTATCAATTTCAATATGCAAGTATTTTCCAATTAAATGTGAAAATTAATGAATCTTCAAGTTATCATTTATCAAAGTTAGAAAAAAAAAAATGGAAAATGTATATAAACATCTGCTACAGCTATTCATGGAGAGAGGTATTTAGATTATTGCTCAACAGAGAAAAATCAGTGCATGCAGAGGAGTTTTTATGGATGTAGGTAAGTGACTGTATAATTTAAGGATATTTTTCAGATATTTTATTATTATTTATTTGTTCTAACTTCCCCAGCACTTTGAGTATTATAGTGGTGTATATCATAGTCATTAGTAAATATTGTAGACTGTTTGTGAGCCTCAATATAATATGTTCAGTTTGTTTTCCTATTGATAAAAATTCCAAGCACCTTGGCAGCAAAATGTTGATCTGTGTTAGATCAGGGACTGTATTTTATTTTGATTCAGTTTTGGATTAGTTGCAGTGAACCAGTTTTATGCTTTAATTATTACATTGTGGATCATATATATATATATATATATATATATATATATATATATATATATATATATATATATATATATATATATATATATATATATATATATATATACAGTGTGTTAATTAAAAACATGGCCATAGGCGTTTAACATGGGAAATCAGTTTTTCCTTGCGCAAAAGTTCCCAAATTATTTTAGACAAAAATGCTTCAAATAAACGTTGTAGTGAATTAAATTCTGCACCCGAATTAGTAATAAGATTTTATTTTTGACATTTCATAACCGAGAAAATCAATTTTAAATTTTTTTAAAGATTGCTGATTTACAGCGATAGCAATGCAACTCAAACAAAATTTGGCCACCATTTTATAATCTGAAGCTTTTCTACATGATAAAACTGTTCTATACTTTCAAAGAAATATGTTATTGAACGAAAATCACAAAACACAACCTTTTTTGACAGTTAAGATGGCATACAATTGTTTGTAATTTTGTTTCATGGCTACCGCTATAAATCAGCTATCTCCAGAAAAATTTAAAATAGATTTTCTCGGTTATGAAATGTCAAAGATAAAATCTTGTTACTAATTCGGATGCAGAATTTAATTATCTACAACATTTATTATTAAGTATTTTTGTCTAAAATAATTTGGGAACTTTTGCGCAAGGAAAAACTGATTTCCCATGTTAAACGCCTATGGCCAGGTTTTTAATTAACACACTGTATATATATATATATATATATATATAGACTCGGACCGGTCTAAGTACCGACACTTATGGTACTCCATGGTAAATGAATTTAGGACTTGAATTAAGCTCTCCAATATAAGTGAATTATATCGTTATATTTATAAAAAAATACTGGATCGAATAGGCGAGTAAAAAAGGTAGTTTCCAGGTTAAAATAAGAATGTTGAAAAATAAATAAATAAATAAATATTTCATCACGGCATATTACCCATTGCTGGGTGTGCCAATCTGCTTCGTTTTTTTTGCTAAAAAAATAAAATCTTATTACTAATTCGGGTGCAGAATTTAATTCACTACAACGTTTATTTGAAGCATTTTTGTCTAAAATAATTTGGGAACTTTTGCGCAAGGAAAAACTGATTTCCCATGTTAAACGCCTATGGCCAGGTTGGATGGTCCAGCAGATGTTTATATACATTTTCCATTTTTTTTTCTAACTTTGATAAATGATAACCTGAAGATTCATTAATTTTCACATTTAATTGGAAAATACTTGCATATTGAAATTGATAGAGTTAGTGGAAGTTATAAATGTAACGCTGGATTAACGATCAGAACAAGTAAAATTATTTTGTCATGGTTAGTGCCACCATTTTAAGAAAATGGATATTTAACTGAAAATCAAATTCAATTTAACTACAAACATTCATCAACCAAGATTCATCGTTGAAAATGCATTTGGTTTACTGAAGGGCCGTTTTCGCAGATTAACGAAATTTCATAATGACAGTATAAGTTTCATTAATAAGTGTGTTATTACTGCATGCGTAATGCATAATATATGCATTAATTGTGATGATTTAGGAGAAGAATTTATTACAGAAATCATGGATGATCCTGACGACGACATATGTGATCCTACTAGTTTGATAGGTGATAATAGGAGGGAGATTATTTTTAATACTTTATTTTCTAATTAATGTATGTACCTAATTATTTATAATGAAATAAAAATAAATATTATTCAAATATGTACTATGGGTAATACACAGTAATATGCATACATTGTATGTCTTCAGATATAATTTAAACAAAAATAAATTATTTATATAAACAAGAACATAATTATCATAAATTAGCCTGCATTTTTCTTTTCCTGAATTTCCACCATTCGTTTAAGTATACTTAAACGGTCCCTTTCAATTTCGTTCCTTTCTTCATAAGACTTAACTTTTTTCAAAATTTTATCCTTCTTCATTTGAAATTCTTCTTCTCTTATTTCTAATTTTCTTTTATAATATTCCTTTTTTGCATCGCATGCATATTTTCTTTTTCTTAAAGTTGCTACGTTTATTCCGTCGCTGGATTTTTCGTGACTCTGAGTTTCAATTATTTCAGTTTCACTACTAAATTTATCAATATTTTCCTTAGTGTTATCTAAATATTCTGATTGCATTACGAACGAATCAATCGCGAGTGAATTTGAATTGGACGGCTTATTTCCCAGTATTGCATCGATAAGATCAAAATATATAAATTTTGATGGAGCCCTTCCAGTACTTGTATCTTTCGCTGCCCGATATGCTCGCAACAAATATCTCCATTTCACCTCGCATTTTTCGGAACTTTTCTGGAATATAATATTAAATAAATATAAAATATTAAATTATTTTATATTAGAAATAACTTGCAAATATATTCATGCTCTCCAGCATTGTGGAAATTACATTCCACACATATTTTCGTTTTTTAGCGTGCTGAAATTCTGCTTTATGTTCTTCATATTGATTTATTAATGCGACCTTTTCTTCCGCTGTCCATGTTTCTACAGATTTTTTATTTGTTTCGGCCAAACAAAAATCTATAATTTAAATTTAACGTAACCATAGATTTAGCAAAATGCATTATAAACCAAACTGAATAACCTATACATACCTGAATTATCTACATAAATAATTCTTACATCATTATTATTTTCCACCGAATTTTCCATTCTACGTTGCATAAATTTTCATCAAAACAAACAAATGAGGTTAGAATGGCAAGGAAAAAATACGCTTTATTAGCAATCCCAAGCAATCCGATCGGTCCGATCGCTGTAAAACAGCGATTCAGGAGGGAAAGGGGATAAATGATTGCAATCCAAAATTCGGTAGTGGGAGAAGTTGATCTTAGAGCAAAAGAACATGTACGATCTGACTGGGATCGCTTAAATCGGATTTCAGTGACGCAGTGACCGAAAGAAAGCAGCACTTATCTCATATTTAAGTTTCTCATAGTTGGTCAGACAAAACCAGAATGAACCAATTGTATTATTTAGTTAATTGATAATTCTATGAATATATACAAGCCGAAATGTAAGAATTAGTTATAATTTACATCTTGTTGCTGTAGCTCTGTCGAATCGATGATTTAATAAACTTCCTTATTACAATTATCATCGCTGTTTTACAATCAAGGTACAATCCTTCCTTCTCGAGTTCTATCCATTACATTATTTCTATTGTTCGGCAATGTGATACATCGAGCACAGTAATAAGAAATTCAATAATGACTTTCCAATAAGCTAGTACGTTTTAGGGTTCCTAGAATAACAATGTATTGTGTGTGTATGTGCGCGCACGAGCGCGTGTGTGTTGCGGTGTGCAAGTGTACGTGTATGTTTGTGTGCGTGCCCATACGTTTGCGTTTGCAGTTGGGAGTGTATGCAAAAGTTGATGCGAATATGTGCTAGTGCGCGTGTGTGGATGCGTTTAGTATTCAATCAATGTTAAAGTATACACGCAGGGCGTGGAGGCGACCAGTTTTATGTTTTCTCCTTTTATAATTTTGTGGAATGTTTTTATCTTATTTTCATGAAATAAGAAAAAGCAAGACATATTGGTGAAAATACGATAAAACATTACTCGTAATAAACGAGATATGAATTCTTAAATATCAGAATTCCATGTGTGAAGTCAAATGTCTCTTTTACGGTAGATAAATAGTTAGTTTATGATTTACTTATTTAAACATCACCTCTTTTACCGTTTTGGGTGTCTAGGTTTGTTTCATAGATAAGTATAAAATTAATTTTAAACTTTGATTAATATCGATTGAGAATATCGTGAATATAAACAATGCTGACGGTAACGTTTCATGTTTTTACAAGCTTTAAGTAAACTTCATTTATTAGGGTCAAACGTTGTACTCCAATTTCCACCTACTGCTGCAAATTTGATCGATTGGAAATTTTGTACACGTACGTTGTTCCAATAACAATACAATATGTTCATAAAAAATATAACTGAGTCTTGAATTGTGTCCACATTCCTACTAATTTTTCAGTGACAAAACTACTTTATTCTTAACAAAAGCATTGTCTCCACGTTTTAAAAAATGCACTTTGCATCGATCATCTTAACAATCTAAACACAACTACGTTTTTTTTTATAATAAACGGTTCACTGTGAAATTACGTTCTTTTCAAACTAAAAATTACCACCGGAAGTTTAGAAAGTAATTTTTGTATATTTGTTTATAACAAAAAAATGTGGTATCTCGAGACGCCCGACAGAAGTGATAACTTTGTCCCGATTATTTTAAGTTAAAAAATAATACATAATAATATATGATACATCAAGGGTGAAGAAGGAGAGTACGAAGAAAATTTGGAATGTTAACTGAAATTAAGGACGCGGAGAATTACAAGAGGTTGAAGAGACAGGCACAGGCCAGATTAATGTGGTGAAAACATTTTTTTCCGTTGAGACCTGTTCCAAGACAGAATCGACAAATGATGATGACATCAAGAGAAAGAAATTCATAATATGTTTTGAGGTGCAATACTCTCTCTGGCTATAAAGTACTGAGGGAAAAATAGCATTCTTCTATGAGGTCCATTACTATTTTTTCAGCACTAATAATAAATGGGGTCCTCCACTATAGTAAAAATAATAAAATGTACACTTTGTACTTAAAGTATTACTTAAGAAATAAATAACTATTAAGATTGAATAACATTTTTTAACAATTACTTTGCGAGATATTTGAAATTTGTTGTCAGTGTCACTGCGACGTCACACTAATGCTATCTTTCTCTCACAGCTTATTGTAGTCTCGTCCGCTATTTTGGAGTCACTTCAATTATTCAATATCAGTGTTATAACATTATTAATCATAGAAATTATTCACAATGACGGATTATTCTGCTTCAAATTGTGCAAATCATTTGTAAAATGGTTATAATTTTTACAGGTAAATAGTAAATATGTATTTTTTCTTGTTTTGTTATTTTAAATAAATATAATATGAAAAAATCTGATGTGACCAACACAAAACCTCCCGCCATTTACTTTTTATTAATTTAAATACATATACCTATGGGGTCTCATGGCCGCTTGCCTGAGTGTCTGGTCGCGAATCTGGGGAACCGGATTCAATTCCTACTATCAAATATTTCGAATTTTAAATGGTACAAAACTGACCCCAGTGATGCACTCTCCACGCCAAAAATGAGTATCCGTGAGGCAACGCATGGTAAACGCCCGCACGATAGAAATATGTCATCATCATTACCAAAATCTGTGTACAAAGCAGATTAGCACACCCAGCAATGGGTAATATGCCGTGATAATATCTTTATTTATTTTCTTATTTAAATACATACCTGTATATTTACTAATACTAGAAATTATGTATCTTAAGCTCCTTTCCATATAACTATTGTTCTATTTAAAATTTTCGTTTTAAAACGTTACTGTTATTAATTTGAAGTGATTATTTTTTTGGCAGTGACATTTATCTGTCAGTTACATACATTTTAGCTGATCTGTGTAACCAAGGGGTTGTGTGCATAAGCTCCGAGATATAATTTTTATATTATTTTATAAATTTATCCATAATATATATACATATATATATATATATATATATATATATATATATATATATATATATATATATATATATATATATGAAATATTCTTTAAGTTTTATAATAACAAATTGCTAAAAAATAACATTTAAAGGTATTTTTTGATGAAAAACTATTTTGAGCTTCAAGTAAACTGCCATTTCCGGTTATTCGATTGACACCAAAATCTAATGGCTTCTTTCCATATTAGAATAAGGTAGAAATACAAAATTTCAAAATTTTCTGAACGATAGTATTTGAATTAGAGCGTAAAAAAGATCCAGACACACACGCACATACAAACACACAGACATCATCGTGAAAATGTTAAAATGGATTCTATGGACCTTAAAACGTAGTCATTTATCAAAATTTCGATATGCGATTTTTATCACGATCCCTATACCTCCCTTACCAAGGGTAGCGGGAGGTAAAAAAGGTTATAGTTAATTATGAAAATAATTACTACATAAATTTATCAAAAATTCACTTTAATTTCATAATTTACTATGTTCATTTTGGCTCCAATTGGCGGACTAGTCAGCTAGATATTATCTTGTAGCTGTAGGTGTCGCATTGACTTCATATTGAAATTAAAAATCAAATGCAGTTAAACTAAAAACAATTAAGACTTTTTAATACTATGAATTGATTCAAAAGTATACGAATTTTCTTTTAAAATAATAAAAAATAAGAGTGTAGGAACCATTTATTGATGCAGATTCTGTAGATGTTTTAAACTTATTACCATTGAAATCAGACATGGGTAAGCGTTAATTACCAGGTAAATTACCAAATAAATTGCAGTAATTTCCGTAAATTACCATATTTAGTTTACCGTGAACGACTAGACTAATAACCAATAAATTACCGAGAATTTACCAAAAAAAATGAAAAAATTACGCATGTTACTTATCCATTGTGCGCGCATATTGGTATGAGAGCGGAAAGGGATAGTCTTTTATTAACTGTACCAGCCATCAAGGCCTCTATTGTAAACAGGCAGTTCACCCAATTTAATAGACGTTAAAATATTAATTTTGTAGTTATATTAAAAAATACATATTTGTAAATTTATGCATGCACGGTAATTTCTTGATAATTTATGTTAATTTAAAATATATTACGGTAATATATATTCTTAAATTACCCAATAATATAAATGTTAATTTTGAATTACCAAATTACCACGGTTATATACCAAAAATAACTTACGGTAATTATACAACGAAATTATATTTCGGCAATATATAGTTTACAAATCCGGCTGCTTAACTTTCATGGAGGATTCTCAGCATTTTGAGAATACCACGGTATGGAATGACGGAGAGGCGCAAATGGTTCATCCAAGAACAACGTAATACCTGACAGGTATACGAATCAACTGCAATTCTAAGGAAACTCCCATTTATTTTATAATATTCTTCATTTGTATATGTACTCACTTAACCGTATTCTGTAAATTATGCCATACGACTGACTAAAATATATAAAGTTGTACGATGCAGCCTGTATGTAACCTATTAGACAACAAAGCTTGCACAAATAGTATCCCTAGGTTGACATATTTTCTTTCTAAAGGCAAAAGTTTTACTTACATGTCATGAATTTAACATCAAATATATCGATATATCGGTGGTGAAAAAACTAATTCACCTTTAGGTAAGGAAGGTATTGTCTTTGGTCAAAAAATCGATGGTCAGTTTTTAGTGAATAAGCATGTTTTAGGGTCTCTAGAATGCGATTTTATCATTTTTACGACGATGTCTGTATGTGTGTGTGTGTGTGACGATTTTTTCATAGACGATAACTCCCACACTACAATTCTAAAAATTGTAATTCTTTCTTTACATCCATATGAAGAGCTGATTAGATATTGGTTATAATTGAACAATCGAAAGTAACCTCCTTTCAAGATTTTAACAGTTTTTCTTGAAAAAACGCTGTTAAATATCATTGTTTGACATTTAATGTTATTATAAATATTAAAGAATATTTTATTATCTATACGATTTGATTGCATTTTATATTTCGTATACACTGGGTATAGTTTAAAAAAAATTAAAAGATATAAATCAGCCTGTTATGCTATAACCATGGATACAGCTACTATTTTAAGAAAATTTCAATTGAGAGATATCAATGTCAACGAAAAGAAAATGAATGTGGCAGAGAGATGAGGATGTTAGGGAAGACACGGTAAAATAGGATAAGGAATGAGAAGATAAGAAATGACTCGAATGATAGAAGTTTCTAGAAATATTCAAGAGACGATTACACTGATTTGAATTTGTAATGAGGAGATATAAATAATATATTGGAAGGAGAATGAATAGCTTAGTAGTAGAAGGTAGAAGAAGCAGAGGAAGACCAAAGAAAAGATGAAAGAACTGTATTGCAGAAGACTTGAGAGAAAAGGAACTGAATGAGAACAATCAAAATAAAAATGAGTAGAAAAAAATCAAGAGTAGCGCCCCTAACGAATTGGATAAGCTAAACAAGAAGTAGATATCCGTATCAAGTGCAATTTACATAGTTTGTTTATGAATGAATTTTACTGGAAATATAGAATTTTTTGTAAGAAAATGTATGTATAGAACTTGTACATAATACATACACAGAATTAACAGAAGGTACTGCATGTGCTGGCTACATCAGATTTTTACCTCCCGCTATCCTTGGTAAGGGAGGTATAGGGATCGGGCTAATAATCGCATATCGAGATTTTGGTAAATGACCACGTTTTAAGGTCCATAGAATCCAATTTTAACATTTTCACGATGATATCTGTGTATGTGTGTGTGAGTGTGTGTGTGTTTGTGAGTGTGTGTGTGTGTGAGTGTGTTTGAGTGTGTGTGTGTGTGTGTGTGTGTGTGTGTGTGTGTGTGTGTGTGTGTGGACCCTCTTTACGCTCTAACTCAAATACTATCGTTCAGAAAATTTTGAAACCTTGTATATCTACCTTACTCTCATATGGAAAGAAGTCGTTAGATTTTGATGTAAATCAGATAACCGGAAATGACACTTTACTGGAAGGTCAAAATAGTTTTTCTTAGAAAAATACCTTTAAATGTTATATAAAAATTAAAGATTATTAAATTTTCTACAGGTTTGCATTAATATTTTTTTTTTATATTTTATGGATAAATTTATAACTATCAATAATTTTAATCCCGGAGCCTACGTTTTAACTCCACAGTTACACAGTTTAGATCTCAAATGCATGTAACTGACAGATATATGTCACTGTCAACAAATTAAGCATTTCAAATAATAGTAGTAACGTTTTAAAAAGAAAATTGTAAATATAACAATAATTATATGGAAAGGAACTTAATACAGTACCAGCATAAGTAAATATGTAGGAATATAGGTAATTATATAAATAAATAAAATAAATATATCATCACGGTATATTACTCATTGCTGAGTGTGCCAATCTGCTTTGTACACAGATTTCGGTAACGATGATGATATATTTGTACCGTGCGAGCGTTTACTAGGCGTCACCTCATAGGCACTCATTTTTGGCGTGGAGAGAGTAACACAGGATAATTTTTGTGCCTGGTATTTAAATTTAATTTAATTTTAAGTATTTACATGAATAAAAAATTAATTATTTTGTTGGCCACATCAGATTTTTTCTTTCTAAATTTGTAACATAATGTCCTTGTTAAACGTTGTAAACTATAAAAACCACGTTTACATATATTTGAAAAATATTTCTGAATATAGATCAATATTTAATTTATAGCAATTAATTTAAAGGAAAAGGCATGGGCAAATTATTAAGGATGTGCTTTTCAAGAACTTTAACTATAACATATAGACATCAAAATCATATCATTACAAAAAAAAATTAAACAAAAACTATTTACATGCAGAGTATTAAGTGGGGTATTTAACCACTGCAAAGAAATAATAAACTTTAATAATTATAAGGTAGCATACTTTAAGCTAAAAAATTTATTAAAATAAAAATGATGAAATAATACTTCGATGTAATAAAAATGCTTAATTTTAGTAAACGCAACGACACAGGCCCGAATCGACTATTATCGTAAAATTTGGGATGATTTCGGGCGAACTGGACGTAGATACTATTCAATGCTTTTTCTTGAATTGTAATTAAGAACTTTAGCAACATTATTGTCATTCTAATGACATTCTCAAAATGTTTCGTCAAATAGATATATATATATATATATATATATATATATATATATATATATATATATATATATATATATATATATATATATAATATGTATTTTAAATATTTTATTTATTTTAAACATATTTCTTTATTTTCATATTCATTACTAATTAAGTTGATAAGCGAAAGCAGATATCTGATGTGACATAATACCTCCTGTTTAATTTAATTTTTATTTATGTAAATACTTAAAATTAAATTAAATTTAAATATCGGGTTCGATCCCGACCGACGCCAAATATTTCGAATTTTAAATGACACAAAAATGACTCCTGCGGTGCACTCTCTACGCCAGCAATAGGTGACACCTGGTAAACGCCCATACGGTACAAATATGGCCATCATCTGGTAACTTCTCCACATTAGTCTTCGTCCACCCTACAATACTAAAACAAAATAAAAATAAAACCGACCCAAAATCCTACTGACCCATAGCACTAACAAACGTACTATGCAAATTTTTCGAAAAAAATATAAAGCGAAGACTCCTCTGGTATCTTGAAGCAAAAAATCTAATAACAAATATTCAATGCGGCTTTAGAACTGGTCGATCAACACTAGACCATAAAATAAAAATATGTCTAGAAGCACAAAATACATTCAAAAATAAGCAATACATGGTAGCCATTTTTTACCTTGAAAAAGCATATGACACAACATGGAAACATAATAGCAGAAAAACATTAAAAGATTACAAAATAGAAGAAAATATGCTAAATTTCATAAAGAACTTTTTAACTGACCGCAAATTTAAAGTCAAATTCAAAAATGAGCTATCAGCATCTCGAAAATTAGGAAACGGGGTATCTCAAGGATCTGTAATTAGTGTATTCTTAGTAGCTATAAATAAAATCACAATGCATATCACACTCTCGACCCGTGCCCTACTTTTCGCAGATGACCTTGCAATATATTTCAAAGGTAAGAATGTAGACAAAATAAAAAGACATCTGCAAACAACAATTAATAACTTAGAATCATGGGAAAAGGAAACTGGATTCAAATTCTCTATCTGTAAAACACAAGCACTCTACTTCTCCAAACTACGCTCCACGCCACCACCACCCGAATTAAAAATTAACGGACACAGCATTGCATATAAAAAATCGGTTAAATTTTAGGTATGGTACTCGACATCAAACTTAATTGGAAAGAATACATACAACTAAAAAAAGAATCAGTACAAAGATTAAACATAATAAAAAAATTGACAAGCCATGTGTGGGGCGCAGAGAGAGAAATATTAATGAATATCTACAAAGCACTAATCAGATCCAAACTAGATTATAGAAGCATGATATATTCTCAAGCTAAAAAACAACCATAAATTCTATACAAATAATACAAAATACTGCGCTCTGCCTGATTACCGGAGGATATAGATCTAGCCCAATAAAGAGTTTATTAATTGAAGCACGAGAAATGCCAGTGGATTTCCAAAGAAAACAATTAACACTGTCTTATATAATAAATGTCGCTAGCAACCCAACCCACCCAAATTACACAACACTATTCCAATGCAGTAACCAAAACATGTCCGTAAAACAGTCTACCCCATTTCATGAATACATAAACCAAACATTAACAGAACTCAACATATCCCTACCTAAACCTGAAAATAATTTCCGCTATGATCATGCACTTTGGTTAGTCTCAAATATAGAAAACAACCTGCAACTGACACAATATACAAAAGAAAATACTCATCCACAAACATACAAAAATACGTTCCATCACATTTGCAACAGTCAATACAAAGACTACGACCTTACTCGTATATATACCGTGTGTCTATCTTAAAGGTGTACATAGGAGATTAACATGGGTAATCAGTTTTTTGCAATTCCCTGCTCACATAATTATTTTAAACAAAAACGCGTCAAATAAAAGTTTTAGGGCATAAAATTCTACATCTAAATCAATAAACAGAATTAAGTTTACATGCTTTATAACGACAGAAATTAAATATGAAAATGTCGAAAATTACGTTGAAAATATAGATAGCCATGGAATTGAACAAAAAATAAATAAATGCTTGACGTTTTATCTGTCACAACGTAAGTTAACTTATTTGACATTTTCAACTATTTGATTTGGACAAATATCGTTAAGTATGACAATAACAGAAATATTAGATTAATAAATAAAGTTAAAAAATACAGTTTTGTTTAAATAATATGAATTTATTAAAAATTCAATATTTTGTAACATAATATTTTCAAGCAAGAAAAGTTTTATAATTATTAAACGAATAACAAGTAATTATAATTTAAAGATAATAGTTACAATAAATATTCAAATGCAGCACCATTTTCGACAAGATAATAATCTAATCTATTGTAAAACGACCTTTTTACATTAAATAGTTGCCGCTGAGTTATACGATGACATTCATTAAATATGGCATCTCTCAGATCATTTATGTTTTCGTGGCTTTGTTTATAAATTTGATTTTTTAAGTGACCCCATAAAAAAAGTCACATGGAGCAAGATCTGGAGATCTAGCAGGCCAGTTAATAATACTCCCTTCCATTTCAGCGCCCAGGAAATGCCAGATCCAAATATTCCCTAACGTTTCTGCCATAGTGTGCAGGACATCCATCGTGTTGGAACCAGACCTCTCAATCTGGGCTCACAACATTGTCTATTTCAGGACCAATTTCGTTTTGTAGCATCTCCAAATAATTTTCCGTATTTAGATTGCCACGTATTTCAAAAGGACCAATTATGTGGTGACCTAAAATTCCAGCCCACATATTAACTTTCTAGGGATATTGTGTCCTTGTTGAAATTCTAATTCTAGGATTTTCTGTTGCCCAACAACGTGTATTTTGGGTATTGGGTTCATTATTTAACGTGAAAGTGCATTCGTCGGTAAAACAAATGGACGATAAAAAAGTTTGATCATTATTAGCCCGGTTCTGCATATCTTCGCAAAACACTCTTCTACTTTCTTCATCGTATGGGAAAAGTTCTTGGTGACACTGCATTTTATAAGAATAGTACGACTTTTTTTTTAAATATTATGTATGATCCTGTGATGAACTCCCAACTCGTTTCCAATACATCTAGTACTACAGAAGGGGTTTACACTTATCATTCCTAGCACTCTTTCTTCCAGCAAGGCACGTTCTTCTGCTCGTCCTACATTCTGATAACGCGGCTCACGTGTATTTTTTGAAGACACACTAGCAGTCTTTTCAAATTTTGTCACCAATTTAGCAATTATAGTTGCACTGGGAATCGGCCGATCCATAAACTTAACGGAAAATAAATCACGCACTTTGCGGTAACTATTACCTCCATAAAAACATTTTATTATGAAAACACGCTCTTCATTAGTATAAATATTCATTTTTTAATAATATCAGACAACAAAACTAGAGACAAAATCAAATTGTCAGAAACGTCAAATAACTTATTTGACAAATAAAACGTCGTTTTATTTATTTTTTGTTTAATTCCATGGCTATCGATATTTTCAACGTAATTTTCGACATTTTAATATTTAATTTCTGTCGTTATAAAGCATGTAAAGTTAAATCTGTTTATTGATTTTATGCCCTAAAACTTTTATTTGACGCGTTTTTGCTTAAAATAATTAGGTGAGCAGGGAATTGCAAAAAACTAATTTCCCATGTTAATCTCCTATGTACACCTTTACGACAGACACACGGTATAGTGACGGTTCAAAATCAGAAACGCTAACAGGAGCAGCCATAGTACAAAATAATAATAATAATAATAATAACAAAATTTAAACTACACAAACTAGACAGTATATACACAGCCGAAGCACTCGTCATCCTAACCTGCCTAGAAAACAAAAACGAATAACAAAATAGCAACGTGCACAGACTCACTTAGCGTACTACAAAGTATAAATAAACTATATCCAAAAACTGCCATAATAAAAAATATCCAGCGCAAAATTATACGAGTTAAAGAAGACCATAACACAATAGTGAATTTTATATGGAACCCAGCTCACATCGGAATACAGGAAAATGATCGTGATGCAAGAAAACACTGGAAAGGCAGAAGAACTCGAACATCCAGCCCAAACGTATGACATAAAGACGGAAATAAAAAGAAAATTAAAAGAAAAATGGTAAGAAGAATGGACATCAGAAACTAGAAACAAACTAAGGAAAATACAGAACAATATAAACCCATATAAAACAATTGGAACAAGAAAAGAACAAGTCATTATAACAAGACTGAGAATAGGCCACACACGGATCACGCATGAGTACATCTTCAAAAGAACAGAAGCAGAATTATGCCATACATGCAACGTACCACTGACAGTAGAACACATTATAATATAATGCAACAAATTCCACATTGAAAGAAGACAGTACAACATCCCCAACGAACTTGGAGTTGCCCTCTCCAACAATAATACACACATAAACAATACGCTACAATTCTTAAAATCTATAAATATGTAGAATAAAATATAATACAATACTTTAATGTTTATATATCTATGTATAGAGATATTAATGACCATGATGTCGATGTATCTAAATCTAAAGAAAAAGAATAATTCTTTTTTAATCCGTCACTGCCAACAATTTTTAGTTAAAAATAATGAATTATCTAATCACGTAATACACGTTGAACAGGAAATAATTACGAATTAATTTACTTCTTATTTAACATCTGTTACGTGACTAGATAATTCATTGTTTTTAATAAAATTTCATGTCGGCAGTGGTACACTAAAAACGAATAAAAGACGAAATATTTTTTCCAGAAGTAGTGCTCCGAAACGTTGAATTTTTCAATAAATGAGCAGTTAGTAAATCAGAAAAGGTTTTTTATTTACACATTTCACTAAAAGAAAAGTTTTGTGAATGCAATACATCTGCTGTTTACGACCATTAAAATGTATTGAAACTTATTATGTTCAGTTATTTTAGATCCAACGTACGAGTAAATATAATTAAGGCCCGGTATTTTCACTTGCGAGCAAAGGTTTAGATAAATTTAACCTTCCAATAAATATTTTTGTTGTCTTTCCACATGCAAATAAATTTATTCGAAAGAATAACATCTGTTATTCGCGGAATAAATTATTCGGTAGTTGGGTAGCGAATAAAGGGTTTATTCGTATGTACATTACATTTCTAGATAATGCAGATTTATTTACAAATTGGATATATTAAATATTTTTGATGAATATGATGATATTTTGAACTATGAATTAATAAATAATGCGAGAAATCGAAAACACATAATCAGACAGCGACCAAACCACACACATCAAGGAAATTTTTGACCGATTCCGATTATGAAAAACTGTTCTCATTTTATTATTACACATTGGGGTTTGTATTTGGTCTCAAACAGTGCATACATAGGTAAATCCCCATTTGGGTAAATCAATATAAAGATCCTGGTATTTGAGTCTAGTAAAATATTTTCAGATTTTGGATACTTTTATCCTTTTATACAATGACATTCATTTACCTCGAACTGAAAGGAATATACAAAAAATAGTTATATGTATATCAAGTGCCGAAAGTCTATCTTTGTCGAACCAAAACGAAAGTTCGCTTCGCTCAGGCTGCAATCGTTTGTGTTCGATAAAGGACTTTCAACACGTGTTATACACACTATTTTTTCTACTCCTGCAAGATAAAAAATAAGGAAATAAAGAATTATTTTTTAAAAATAATTTGACATTTATTTTCAATTTTTGTATTTGTGATGCGTATCTATGACAACAACAAACATTCTATACAACATTTGTAAGTAAAATTCGTTGCTAGGACACCGAAGCGTGCTGCAAAATTTTGTAGCACTAGTGCTGCAAAGAGTTACTTTCAAGCAGGAGTAGAAAAAAAATTAAGGACAATTTTACAATATACATATTTCGTTTACGGCGGATGATTACTGCAATAGATGGTATACTTGTTATTTCCCGGGATTAAAAATGCAGAAGAATATACATAGATGACATTAAGGATGTCAAACAATATTTTGACAAGTATGGATTCAAAAGAAGTAGACATATTTCATCATTGTCTGCTTAACGTGCCTACGCAAAACTCCATCCTTCTCTACTGAGACAAATTCACTCTGTAAGGTTACCAATTCACGAAAGTTAAAATTATTCGACAGCCAGCTATATGTTTCAATGGAGTTATTTGTTGAATATATATATATATATATATATATATATATATATATATATATATATATATATATATATATATATATATATATATATATATATATATATATATATATATATATATATATATATATATATATATATATATATATATATATATATATATATATATATATATATATATATATATATATATATATATATATATATATATATATATATATATATATATATATATATATATATATATATATATATATATATATATATATATATATATATATATATATATATATATATATATATATATATATATATATATATATATATATATATATATATATATATATATATATATATATATATATATATATATATATATATATATATATATATAATAAATTTATTTAACGAATACTTATTCGAAACTTTATTTGGAAGTGAAAATACCGGGCCTAAATGTATAAATGCAATGCGAATTTTTAACAGCAATGATTTAAATGTCATAAGAACATGGATATATAAGATTGATTCGAATTTGTTCATTTTTTTTAAATTTACTATTGAACTAAATTTAAATGGACGTTTAAAATACTGGCCTTAAATTGGTCAAAATATCTGATAGTTAATACCAAAATTTTTCGTTAAAACTGAAAATTGTTTTTGCGCCATTTTATAAATGTAAGCTTAAATTTACTTACAATTTAAAGATATGAACAATTCCAACCCGATTATTTTTTATGTGGTTCAATTATCATAAAGAACATGTAAACTGAATTGAAGACGGAGTAAATTTAACTGCACGTTTATAAAACCGATCCGATCTGACAATTTCCAGTTAAATTTTTTACTGCTAGACAAATAAATAATATTAAATCAAATTATTGACAGCAATTTTAAATTTGACGTATCACTGTTCATTTTGTTCCGGGTTTATTTATTTTTATTTTATTATTAATCACTACATGATAAATCCTATTTGCAGAGGGAGTTTACAATAAGTTATATAACAACAATGGGGTCTCGTGGCCGTGTACCTGAGTGTCTGGTCGCGAATCTGGGGACCCGGGTTCGATCCCGACCGACGCCAAAAATTACATCGAATTTTAATGGCACAAAATTGACCCCTGTGGTGCACTCTCCACGCCAGCTATGGGTGCCCGTGAGGTGACGCCTGGTAAGCGCCCACACGGTACAAATATTCCATCATTACCGATATCTGTACAAAGCAGATTGGCACACCCAACAATGGGTAATATGCCGTGATGAAATATATATATTTTTTTTTATACAACAATAAGGAAGATATAGTGTGCCATGAGAAAAACAAAATTAAAAAAAAATCAAAAGTATTACAAAATTTACATAAGAAATTAAATTATGGTTAAATTATGGTAAGCCTCACAATATTAGATATTAGTCTATTTTTAATTTATTTGTGTAAAGAAATATTGTATAACATTCCTAAAGAAACTACAATGAGAGTCGGCAAAAATTTCAAAAATCTAGGTGTAGTTCATTAAGCAACAAACACATTCTATTACATGGAGTATTACAATCAAAATTTGTTCGAGCGAATTTGGTGTAAAATTTTTGGTGGTATCTACTATTAATTCGTGGAACATAAAGTTTAATTTGAGAAAATATTAGCTTCATTAACTACATTATGACTGATATTGTAGATGAATAATATGCATATTATGTTCCGACTATTTTCAAAAGGTATTAAATTGAATGTTGCTAATCCCGTTTCATAATGTAAACAATGATTATATATTTTAAAATTTTTGTACCAGCAGTATTTAACAAATTTCTTTTGTACACTTTCAATACTAACTTTATATTTTGTATTTTTTATTTAATTTCCAGTTAAATTTTTCAACCGGTGATTGTAACCAACGTCCTTAGGATTAGTTACGTAAAACGTTTTTAGCAGATCAATTACTTAACTGCACATTATAACCATGGATATGTATCAAAAATACATTGAAAAATAAGTGTCAAAGTTAATAACGTGATTAAAATTAAAAATGTTTTATGCAACAGGGCCCGAATCTTATAAATGCCAAATTTTCCACTCATAAATGTTCTACTACGAACTCGAACCTCTTTCATATTAATGTATAATAAAAATATAATTTTTTTGAGTTAATATACCCTAATATAATAATTAATGCTTTTCAGGGGTAATAAGAAATAGGCTTAAATTCAGAATAGCTTCCTTTTAACACAGGAATAGTTTATAACGAGCTTAACTCACAAATGTATAATAATAAAAATGGAATAAGCCTTAACTATTAACTCTAGATTAAACTCTTCATAAATGTTCTTTTAACACAGAGTTAAAAGATATTCTCGGAATACCTAATCTGGAGATAGTAAATTATTTATTATTACCGCTGTAAGAGTTACAAAATAGTTTACTATCATTAACACTATCTATATGAATGATAATTCATAAAAAGCTTAACTGTCAGTTTTACTTAATTAAAATGTCACGTTCTTCCACTTGGTTTCGTCGCATGCTTATTCTCTTGAGGCCATCGCTATATAATACATCCGATTCCAGTAGAAGAGCACTTACTCGTACTGACAGGAATGCTTATTTGATTACATTTTTTGCACGATCGACGCACAAAATTAATAAAAACAAGATTTGACAATAATTAAAAAAAAATAGTTGTCATTTTTAAAGTAAACTGTGATCGTTGTTTTTATTTACTTACCGCCTGGCTTCTTGATCACAATCACTTATCGATCAGTAATTTGTTAATAAAACGTAATCCCTTGGAAACCCTATCGGTAAAATCTAAAAAAATCCCGAACGTACAAAAAAGTTATTGCCTTCATATTGAAACCATGTACTTGACCCTGCAATCTAATAAAATATAGCGGCTTACTAATGCATACTGAATAGTTTTTTTTTTATTATTGTTATTATTATTATTCATTTATTATTTTTGATATTAAGCACTTTAAAATTTATCGAAGTACGGCTCTGGCATATACATCACCTAATTAAACGTATACGTGCCGAATGTCTTTGCAATTTTTTTTTTTTCGTTTTATCGAGATATGAAACTAGTCTTTGGCCAAAATTTAATTATCACGTGGGCTGATCCAAAACTTGTGTGTCACTGTTAGTGCAATTTAATATATAAAAGATTTTATTGATTATTGAAGTATCGTCGAATTACCGTTTATAATTTATTTCAACTTAAAATTCTCCCCAAGTGAGGTGTCAAGTTTTGCACATGTGGTAGCAATATTGTCTGTTTGCACTCTTTTCTCAATTTAATACAAATATTAATATCGTGCATGTAGACTTTTCCTACATTTAGAGGAATTAGTAAGACTTTTAGTGCCGTGATTCTAGTGAGTTTCACTGCGCACCACAGCGCGCCACGCCGATATCAGCTAATTTTGAACTGCCAAACAATCTATATTTCTAAACATATATCGAATGATCGAAAAACATATAATACGAAATTTTTCCATATATTTATTCGTAATTACCGAATATATTGGTTAAATTAGGCAAAGTTGCCCCATTACTGGGCCATTTTTGTTCGGAAAAAAT
Source organism: Harpalus rufipes (assembly GCA_951394225.1). Taxonomy (NCBI): domain Eukaryota; kingdom Metazoa; phylum Arthropoda; class Insecta; order Coleoptera; family Carabidae; genus Harpalus; species Harpalus rufipes. Next base: position 25,058,917 of record OX596282.1, on the reverse strand, counting down.
ACATAGGTCACTAAATATTGGCAGAAATGTAATTTTTTCCATTTTTGTTTTTTGCTTGAAACGTTTTTAACTTGCGATTTCACCTTAAATCATGCTTATTCAATAAAATCTGGATATGCGATTTTTAGCATGAATTCAATACCTCTCTTAGCGAGAGGTAAAAAGTGTAGCGAACACAATAATCTGAAAAACTAAATGTGTGCAAATTTGTTTGTTTTGAAAAATTCAATCATAACAATAAATTCTTCAATTATCGTTGGTTAAAGACTCTTCGTGTTTAGTTTATTATACTCTTAGTACTTACAGTACTGAATGTGAATAAATTTGTTATAATTCAATTGGAAAATATAGCTTGAGCAGAAACTTCAGATGAAAGTGATAAAATTATACAATACATCGCTGTAGCCTTGATTACTCCCCGTAGTACTGCCCAAAATGTAACTCGGCGTTATCAAGCTGGGGAATACATCAGATAACGAATATCAGGAACACTGTGCATTTAAACATCGATTTATAGCAATATTTGTACCACAAGAATGGGACACACTAAAAACCGTTGTTTGTTGTCATCTTCGCGGAATTAAAATTTCTGCACGAACCGTTGGCCAAGGTTATACGCATATTGTCTAAGCCTTAGGATGTCAGTTGCTTGTCAGCTTCGCTGGTAGCATATGGGGTATAGCGGCTACGTTTTGCGCGAGTTCATAAGGCCTAGGCAATGGAGCACTGAAGTTCCTTATTTTTCATATATGAATCCTGTTTCTATCCATGTTCATTAAATGGACAAGAATGTACGTGGAGGTCAGCAGAACCGTTTTCATAATATTACATTTCCTGAAAAAAACAATGGTAGTAAAATGGTATGGGTTGTTTTGGTTAAATATGATGGGTTGACGGCAGTTATGTGAAGTATAAAATGATTAGCTGAACCCGTAGTATCTTTTGCTCGATTTGTTCCCGAGAATTTCATCTTAAAAGTTGACGCCATGCGTCTTAACTTTGCACTTATAACAAAGCAGCATTTAAAATAAGTCAATATTCGTTTCGTACGATGATCAGATCGCAGCACTGCGCAAAATGTGAAACTACTTTATAGCAGTGTTCAGCATTGAAAATCCGTGGCAAAAACCATTCAATATCTAATAATATAATAATGTCTAATAATAACATACGAAAATAACTGATAATTTTCATGTGTTTTAATGATTGAATGTTCGTTCAACCTCTCTTAAAACATTTAAAGTAGAAATGAAATACTAAATTTGAATTAATTTCTATCATTTTTTTGCAATGTGAGGGTATGATATAATTATATCGTTGAATTAAAAAATAATAATCTCTATTTAATGAGTTAATAAAAAAATATATAATGCCATTTAATAAAATATAATATCGATCAATGAATAGATTACCACTGGTTTTAGCATAATAATGGTTATGCCAAAATATGTCGCCCTCTATGGCCTACAAAATATCTTAATCACTTTTTACCTCCCGCTACCCTTGGTAAGGGAGGTATAGGGATTGTGCTAAAAATCGCATGTCGAGATTTTGGTAAATGACCACATTTTAAGGTCCCTACAATCCGATTTTAACATTTCCACGATGATATCTGTGGGTGTGTATGTGTATATGTGTGTATGTTGATCTTCTGAACACTCTAACTCAAGTACTATCATTCGGAAAATTTTGAAACCATGTATTCCTACTTTATTGTAATATGAAAAGAAACATTAGATTTTGCTGTCAATCTGATAACCGGAAATGACACTTTACTTGAAGCTCAAAATAGTTTTTCTTCAAAAAATACATTTAAATATTATTTTTTCGCAATTTGTTTTTATAAAAATTAAAGGTTATTCAATTTTCTACAGGTTTGCATTAATAGTTTTTTTTATATACTTGATGGATAAATTTATAAAATAAAAATAAATAAATATATCATCACGGCATATTACCCATTGCTGGGTGTGCCAATCTTCCTTATACACAGATATCGGTAATGATGAAATATTTGTACCGTGTGGGCGCTTATCAGACGTCACATCACGGGCACTCATTGATGGCGTGGGGAGTGCACCACAGGGGTCAATTTAGTGCCATTAAAATTCGAAGTAATTTTTGATGTTGGTCGGGATTGAACCCGGTTTCCCAGATTCGCGAACAGACACTAAGGCACGCGGTCACTAGACCCCATAGATATGTATTTAAATTAATAAAAATGAAATGGCGGGAGATTTTGTGTTGGTCACATCAAATTTTTTGTGTATCTTTTCATATACACGACTAAAAGGCAGTATTCCATCATCTCGATACACCCCGTTTGTCAAAGGACATTAATATTATACATTTATAAACTACATTCAAGTGCGTGATACATTATGTGGCACAATAAAAAGAACACTAAAAGGAAAGCAACTAAAGAAACGCAAATAAAATTGTAAGTAATAGCTATACCTACATACTTTATCTTACGGAGCAGACTGCTGGGCACCCAGAAAATATAATATGAGGGAAACAGAATCATCAGAAATGAATTTTTTGAGATCAGCTAAAAGACAGCACAAGACTAGATAAGATCAGAAATAAAAGCATACGTGAAAAGATAAATGTAGAACCGATAACGGAAAAAGCTAAAGAATACAAAGAAAACTGGAAACATGTCACGTGTGTCACCAAATACAATTTCAAAAAATCTGATGTGGACACCACACGACTTCCTTGTACGATTATTAAACTATACATATTTTTTTAATAAATAAATTACAAAATATTAATTTTAATTTCAAAACAGTAAGATATATAGCGACCATAAAGGTAGTTTTTAAAGAGAGTTTTGATTACAATAAAGAAATATTTGATTACAACAATGAATATGACTAATTTCATAATAAAAATATAATATTTGTTATTGTACGAATCATAAAATTGCACGTATTTAACGTAATTTGACATGAACATTTTTTTATGTTTTTCTCTTAATCCATAGCAAGCTTTCATACAAAAACAAAAAAGTATATAATTTTTAAATTTACATATCTCGCTTATACAAAGGGCTAATTTAATAATACTTGATGTGCTAGACGCAGAAATTAATTCTCTAAAACTTTTATTTGAAGCATTTATTTCTAAAATCAAAATAAAATCATTTTATTCAGGAAAAACTGTTAACAACTTCAAGTAATGTACCACTTCCGGTTAGCCTATTTTAACCAAAATCTATTATGTTATTTCGATTGACATAAAAGTCTTTTATACCAAATTTGAAAAGTTTTGGATTATATTTTAAAACAGTTTTTCATGAAAATCTATTATAGGCTTCAAGTAAAGTGCCACTTCTGGAAATTGTGTAATAACAAGAAAGGGAGGTGCACAACTAGATGTTATAGGAGTCCTAAATACAAAATTTCAACTTTCTACGGCTTACCATTTTTGAGTTATGCGAGATACGTACGTACGTCACGACGAAATTAGTCAAAATGGATTCAGGGATGATCAAAATGGATATTTCCGCTGAAATCTGAAAACCGAAATTTTTCGCGATTACAATACTTCCTTTACTTACGTACAAGGAAGTAAAAAGCAATGATCTACAATCCAAAAGGATAAAGAAACATAGGAAAGCCGGGGACAAGATGTTAAAGCCGGAACAAGCAGAGTGCCTAATACTGCAAAGAGAAAGAAGAAGACAATATATAAAATGTTAACATACCTATACTATTTCCAGTTTAGCCGAAAAATAATTGAACTTTCTTATTTTAAATATGTTATATATATATATATATATATATATATATATATATATATATATATATATATATATATATATATATATATATATATATATATATATATATATATATATATATATATTTCTACAATTTGTATACTTTGTATGTATTCAATAATTTAGTATTGTAAAGAAAAAATAATGTTAATATTAGATACAATATAATACGTAGAGGAAGAAATACAATAAGAAAAATAATATTACTTTCGGAAGTGATCACTGGCTATATTGTGCAACGCGTTTTTAAATCTAGTTGCTAAAGATAAAAAATATTAGTGGGTGATCCTGCCTTAATCTGAAATAAGTGTAAACCGAAATTCTATATTATTTGATATCTGGAAATTATTTATACAAATAAAAACTCGGCAAATGACCTTAGTTATCGGCCCCCCTTTAAAAATAATAAAAAAGAATAGCAAATTGTGAATTTTTATTTTATCTAGTGATCTATGCATGTTGAAGAACAATCATATCTTTAAAATGATCTATTAATGAAGCAATACGTGCATCCTGTTTCCTGAATATATTCTATAATTTTGTAGTACAAATCTACAACAGTCTTGCCAATATGAATTTTCAACATCTAACAATTCGGCAGTAACCATATTGGCGATGGAAGAATACAAATATAATTATTAATAAAACTTAACTTGATATAATCATAATTAACTTAGCTACATTTTTCCATTCGCAGGTATAACAAAAATCCTCCATTTAGATCTCAAAATATAAAAGGAAATGAATTCAAGTGGTTATTGTATTCGCTTTATCGCTTTTAGATAAATTTGCTTTACTCACAATTTCTTTAAACAACTAATAAGCGCACATTATTAAAGGCAGTAAAACTTTAGTCGTCGTACTGGCTTTTCAAATTATCGGGACCAGGCTTAACATAGTTCACAGATAAAAAACTAACATTTTACCACATTTATTAAATTCACTAACATAATATAATCCATTGATGTAAGAAATTTAGACAATATGAAAAGCCGAATTATATAGGTTGTCCACTGAGAAAACCAGCAAACTTTTACCATGTATTCTAGGGGTCATTCTAAGTAAAAAAAAGGTCATATAAACTATGGATCAATTTTACTCCGTTTTAGAGATGTTTACAGAGCACAAAAATCTTTAATAATGAAAAAGTCTATTCTAATAAGAATGCTAGTTTAGTAGCTGTTGGTCACCTATTGTTTTATTTGCCGTATCAATAAGCACGAAATGTCAAAAATCTCCAAACTTGGCTTCGACGAACAACAGTCCTGCTAGATATTCAGCGATTGCTTGTAGATGGATTTCGTTCAACTGTATTCAATAGAATATCAGTTTGTTGATGATAATCCCGCTCACTTTCTAAATGTGGACGTGGACAAGATCCTGTTTCTCTTAAACATTGTAAAACACTTGAAAATATTGTACGATATGGAACTACGGGATTTGAATATCATCAACGGTATTCTGCTAATGCAAGTCGACCGCTTCCATTACAAAAACCATACAAAAAGACATGTCAGCATATTCCACATTTAGTAAAAGTTCTAGGCATACGTCTTAAATGATTAGATACATTTACAGTTCGGGTCACTGATACGTCAAGTAAAAAAATATGTGAACCATAACGATTTATAGTCAGAAAAAATATTTTGTCTGGTCCAGCAATAAAACTATAAGTATCCTAATTATGACAAAATGACATATCGCTCACTGCTTGCAATATAACATTAAATGGTAAAGGGCCATTATTTGCGCCGCTCTGCTGTAATGAAGACATGGTCTTTATAGTAAAATTTTATTGTTTTGTTATTTTTGTTGGAAATAATTTCTTATGAGATAACTGTAGTTCCAAAATCTATTTCAAACAAAAATAGCATTTATATTAAAGGTACAGTAAAATTATTTCACTATACTGTGCACTCAGACCAGGTAGAAATACTTTGCAGTGCACGTGTTCATTAGAGTGGCGCAAATAATGGCCCGTTGGCATCCAATGTTACAATGCAAGTAATTAGCGATATGCTGCTTTGTCATAATTGCAATATTTATAGTTTTATTGCTAGACCCAACAGAGTAAATTTTTCTGACTATATTTAGAATTATTATATTATGTTTGTTTATATTTAATATTATGCCATATTTGTATATTATAGAATAATAACAGTAATAGAGATGCACAATTGCCCGAACATGAAAATGAGAACACTTCCAATCTTTACTTTTAATAGTCGAACAATTTTTTTCATATTAGAATTATTTTCTTGGTTATTTTTTTTACAAAAAATAATAGGTACGACCAAGACAACAATTTTAGAACCTATCGCTTCAACATTTTAAAAGGTTTCAAGCGATGGCAATATTCAGGATTAATTATTATTTGTGATGTAACTCTGTAACCCCCCCCCTAAGACAGGTTATTGTAAACTAATGCAACCACTTTGTAACCCGCCTTAAGGGATGAGTTAACAAATAATATTTAATGTGAGTTCTTGCCAGCCGGGAGGTACAATTAAGTATTGTTCTAAATAATAATTATAATAATAAAAGTATTACTGTTGATGCTGATTGGCTAAAATACTTGAATATGGTAGAATAATAAAAATGGTTGCCTACGAAGATACAAAATAATAAATATATGTAGTAATAAGATGTAAAAAATGTTACTCTACCCATTATAGGGTTTCCGTCTTCACTAGACCGTTGTTTATATACTATACATTTACGACTAGTGGTGGGATCCGGATAGTTTCGGTTTCGGATCCAAAAATATCCGGATATCCGGATAATTGAATATTAAAGTATCCGGATCTCGGATCCAAATCTCAGGTATCGGATTTTGGATCCGGATCTGAGTATCGGATATTTTGGATCCGAATCTGAGTATTGGAATTTGGATCCGAATCTGAATATCAGATCTTGAATCTGGATCCGAATATCGAATCTTGGAAACGGATTTTTGTATCGAATCGAGTATGAGTATCGGATTTTAGATATGGAATTTCATTATCCGGATCGGTTGTCGGATTCGAATATTCTTAGTATTGAACCTTACATTCAAATATTAGCATCGAGTCTCATCAAAAGCACATAATAAATTAATGAACTTCATGTCATAATATGTTACTTTATATGTGTAATAAAAACAATACAACTATGAATTTTTTATTCACAATTTACTAAATAGGACTCTACCTTCCTCCCTGGCTATTTTAGAGTTATTATAAAATGTATTACTGTTTGTTTACTAATGTTTGAATTTGAACTCAATTCCAGATGTTAGCCTTCACATTCAAAATGAAGAATCGGGTCCAGAATTAAAATTTAGATCCGGATCCGTAAACAAAACATCGAATCCGGATTCAAGTTCAGAATCGGATCCAAGTCCAGATCCGAATCCAAATCAGAACCGGATCCAAATTCGAATTAAATTTATCGGATATTTTGAAATCCGGGTTCACGAATCCAAGTTTTGTCGGATCCACACAGCACTAGTTACGACCCACGTACCCATGCTCGGGTCCACGTACCCACTCTAATCTTCACGTACCCACTAACTACAATATTGTGGATAGATCTTTTATATTATCGTAAAGCTAAGTCAGCAAACAATTGAGTTATCAACTAATTATGAAACAATAATATTACTATTGCTTCCTGCAATATTTGGAAATACTAATACAAACTATTATGACCTCAATTGTGTAGTGACCTTGGTTGACAACTCGACTTATGACAATTCTGACTAGAAATTGCAGTTATAGTTGTATGAAGCGATATATGGAACTCATTATAGAATCTGCCAATTGATCGTTATAATGTTTGATAGGACTTGCGGTAAAGGTTCCTTGAGCCAGGTAGTTTCTTCTGTCATGGACCATACCCGAAATTTGTGTAATATACACTATGTACTCTGTATTAAATCTGTTTTACTATATGTTGTTCTTTTAATATGAAAATAGTTTTTCACAGTTAATAAACAAAAAAAAAAAACTGTTGACGAATAAACATTTTATTCATCAGTTAAACTATTCGTCGATTAAAATTGCATATTTTTGTTCCACCAACACCAGTTAGCATTTGACGAATAAATCGTTGGTTAAATTATCTGGAGATTTTTGCCTATTTAGGGGCGATACTTTCACTTGCGAAAAAAGTTATAGATAAATTTAACATTCGGATAAATATTTTTGTTGTCTTTTCGCTTGCAAATAAATTTATTCGAAAGAATAACGTCTGTTATTCGCGGAATAAGTTATTCGCTATTTGAGTAGCGAATAAATGGTTTATTCGTACGTACATTACATTTGTACTTAGCGCAGATTTATTAACAAAGTGGATATATTAAATATTTATAATGATTCTGATAATTGTTTGAACTATGAATGAATAAATAATGCGAGAATTCGAAAATGCGCGATCAGACAGCGACCTAACCACACACACCAAGGATTTTTTTTGACAGATTCCGATAATGAAAACAAACTGTTCTTATTTTATTATTACAAACTGGGGTTCGTATTTGATCTCAAACAGTGCAAACATAGGTAAATCCTTCCTCGGGTAAATCCTTCACTAAATTTCATTTGAATTCAAGGACACAAACCAAAAACTTTTTCCGTTGACAGCGAAGTTAACAGTTTTGTCAGGGAGATAAACTTGTTAGCATACCCCTACTCAACGCAAAATAATGACGAGAAAAATAATATTCTACGAATAACTATCTATTTAACGATTTTGGTTGGTGAAACGAAATTTTGACTAACATATGAATAAAATTTATTCATCAGATAACTATTTATAAATTATTAAAAAATCTTTCAGAACTCATATTTCCTGAAGAAGGCAATAGTTAATTTTGCCGAAACGTCGTATTTTAAATAATTAAACAGAAATAAAACTAAAAGGTTGTATCATTTTATTTATGAATTAATTCTGCAATGGTGAAACCGGGCATGTGTCTTATTTCTTATAATTTTCAGTTAACAATACTTATAGAAAAATTCAGTATGAGCTTTTTTTAATATGGACCAATTGTTTCCCTCCAAATGATTCCTTCAAGTTCGAATAATTTATGACTACTGCCCGCTAGCAACCCAATCCTTCATAAAGGTTATAAACCCTGCATTAGTTAGTTTCATATATCGCTTCATACAACTGGACGGTTCAGGGTAAAAGGGTACAAGTCAATTTTACCGGATTTTTTTGTTCACCATGAAACAAGTATATTGTTGAAAGCTCTTTCACTGGGAAAAAGGAAATAAGTCGTAGCATGATTGGTGTACTATAAAATACTGTTTTACAAATAGAAATAAGCCACAAGTGCAAATTTTAGGTTGGGTAAAAGGGAATATGTTAACTTATTTCCTTTTACTCTGTACGATATGTCTTCGGTAGATAGCGGGCTACTCTTAGTCAATGGAATCAAATTGACTTATTTCATTTAGCACTGTATTTGCGCCCACATCTGTCAGCTGTTATCTATAAAATAATGATGAGTGTTTCTACCAGAACTAAAAAAATAATGAAATTTGCGAAAATCACATGAAGCAATTAAAATGGACAATGGTAAGTAACTGCAGATTTTGATCTATCTAACCTAAAACATAAACTTTAATTTTCTAAATTTATTATTATAATATTCTTGTAGAAAAGAGAAAAAGGTGTAAAACGAAAACTATTCACCTCTACATGCGACGATGAGATAGTAGATTTTCAAAGTCCTTATACATCTAAAATGTATGAAGATATCTCTACCAATTCATTAATTCTTGAACCTGCAAATTCAACATTAGTGACTGAACATGTAATTTCAGATGTTGATGTACAAAATCATGGACAAAACAGTTTTGTTGATTTCGATACACCTATTAGCCTTCCATACGACTGGGCTCAAATGATAAGACTTGTCGGGAAGAAAAATCCGTTTTCGGTCGTAGAGATGAGTCAAAAAGATTTTCTAGATTATGAAAGTTTATTGAAATCAGATATTAATTTGAATAACAGATGTAATGAAAATGGGGAGAAATTTGTTTGGAGGGAGGTGAAATGGCTGAAATTTACAAAGGACCAGTTATTCAAGATATTTTATAAAAAATCCCTTAAGGAAGGAGAACCATTTTTTGTTATGGATATTTCGAGGCGAAATAAAGTTGACTCCAAACTTTAACCCCCTAAATGCTATACACATTATTTAATGCGTTTAAAATATTTATATTGAATAGAAATTAAAATATTAGAGGCATTTTCAGTTTACATAGTTAATTCAGTATAAATTTTATTAATTAGGCACATTTCCTTCACCTTTCAAGTGATACCTGCAATTTCCAATAGTTTATGATTCCTGACCACTAAACTACCCAACCTCTACATAAAAGGCTTCAAACCCTGCATGTCAGTTTCAAATATAATATAAATAAATATAATTATTGAGTATTTAACAATATTCGTAAATTATGTTATTTGATGAATTTTAATTTTATTTATAATATATTTTAATAATAATTTGGTTTTACTTGTATATCATAATTTAGGAATACATAATATTATTCTCTATACAGGATGTTCATTTTATTTTGTCCAGTATTGCTATCTTGAGAACTATAAGAGCTACGAGGTCGGTTAAATTAGCAAACAATTTCTATTTTACAAGACTATTTTAATGAGCATAAAAAATTTAACCAGTGGTTCACAAACTGTGGGTACCAACTTTGTTCTTTTAAATGAAACTATATTTTTTTATTTGTTTATTCGATAGAGAATTTTATTCTGAATACAGTCATATAATATTTCGATACCCTTAGATAACAATTTTTATGAGAAAAATGCATGTTTAGATTTATATCAGTTTTATTTTAAAATGGCTAAAATAAGTGTGCCATGGGTGATACAAATGAATATGAAATACAATTACTTTGAAAAAAAAACACAACAAATAAATATATTTACAAATACTGCTCAAATTGTCCTCCATAATACATAATCGTATGTTTCGAAACAAATTACTTCTTACTGATCTCAACGTCCGGCCATCAATATTATTTAAAACATTTTCAATGCTGTTTTTTAGATGATGTAAGTCTGGATACACATTATTATAAGCATTATCCTTTAAGGAGCCTCATAAAAAAATTCTAATGGATTTAAATCCGCCGACCTGGCGGGCCAAGCAATAGGGCCGTTTGTACCAATCCACTGATTCTGAAACATTTCATTTAAATATTGCGTTAATCTTTGCGCATTGTGGGCAGGTATACCGTCTTGTTGATAATATAAATCTCTTACAACATTTAATGGCACATCATCCAGCATATTTGCTAACGGGTCTCTTAAAAATTGCAAATACCGATCACGTGTGAGAGTACCTTCATACATATTAAAAAATATTTTATCTTTCAAAATAGTACACCAAATGTTAACACTAAATTTTCTTTGAAATCCTCTCTCACGCACAATTATAGGGTTCTCACTACTGCAATAATGATTATTTCTTACATTAAATATGCCATTATTTGAAAAATTTGATTCATCTGTGTAGAGTATAAATTTTAAAAATTCTCTTCCTTCATTTCACAACAAATGACAAATCTCAAGACGACTTCCATGGTCTACAAGATGTAAATATTGGACTTTTTTAAGTTTAAACAATCTGTATTTATTTCTTTTTAAAATTTTATGTACTCTTCCTACACTCTGGTACTCGCTAGCAGCCATTCTAATAGATACCCTTGGATTTGTTTTAGAATACGCCAAAATATCTCTTTCAATATCATTATTTATTGTAGTTCTTTGTTTTTCAATAAATGCAGTTGTATTGGCACGTAATCTGTTTTCAGTTTTCGGAATCGGAATGAGCCCTCAAAACTTGGGACTATACATATATATATATATATATATATATATATATATATATATATATATATATATATATATTGTAACGTTTTTATTTATATGGGTGAAGTGTAAAACATAGACAATTATTATTAACTAAAAGAATACGTTTATTAAATGGTAAATAAATATTAGAAATATAATTAAAAGATTATAAAAGTAACTAACACTATGATGAACAAATATTAACACTAATTTAAAGACTAAGATTATTATAAGACAATTAAACACTAAGATTATTTATTTAAACAATTAACACTACTCTTTATGTCACTAATTTGTATTTATTTATGTTCACTTGTCGACTGTTCTTTATATCACTAACTATTCACTACACTTATTTATATCAGACTTCTGCACCCGTTGCTTGTATATTACAGAGTCCGGTGCTGGCTTTCGCGGTGGGTTATATACCTGGCGGAATTATTTCTAGGCTCTTCTGGAAGCTACTAGAGAACATCTAGAGGTAAACAACATCACACAATAGATTACTGCCGACCAGTCCTAACGAGTGAGTGGCGGCCAGACACTGAGGCGCCTGGTAGCGCGGCGGCGGCGGCCGCGGGGTTTACGTTACACTGCCCCCTCCTTAAGATTGTTTCGTCCCGGAACAGTCCGTGGTGACGAAACCTGCATGTACTACCCTTGGTGCATTTCGAGTTCTTAAAGAAGTGACAGTCGATGGTCCGCTCAACTTCTTTTTCCTGACCGTTAGGGTTAAAGCTGCAGACGAGAATTTCAACGCCAGTGAAACGGAAGAGGATCTCTAACATGTTCCTTACAATCCTCCAATCCAAACCGTCTAGACCACAACCCAACTTCGGTACTGCTAGCTTCAAAATGTCATTCTCCAGTAGATGATCCCTCAAATCGCACAGCGAGTTCCATAGGCTTTGATACGACGGCTTCTGGTGCGAGCGTGGTTTTGTAAAAAAATAGTAGATGTACCGCTGATGGTCTGAATTGCTATCTCTCAGTCGTAGCGTTTTCCCAACAGATGGACGTTGGTTGGCCAGTTCTTGTAGTCGTCCATATTTCGCCTTAAAGACTGAGGCTATGCCGCGGGACATCTTTAAGTCTTCTGATACGCAGTGGCCGAGGGAATAATCTGAAGACACGGTAAACAGATCTCGATGTTCTTCTTTTATCACGCCGTACCGCGCCTTGCGCCCAAAGGAATAGTTCTCCATAAAATCTTCAAAAGTCGGTTCTTGAGCTATGATCCGACGAACTGCTGCTCCATTATGGTCTTCGTGGTTGTCTCCAGCAAAAGGGGCTAGCCGATTAAAGTGTACCACCCTCGGCTTCCCGGTAGGTCGTTTCTTAATTCTATATACCACGTCGTTTATTCTTTTGACTATCTCATAGGGGCCCTCCCAATTCTTTTGCAGCTTTGGTGATAACCCGCGGCGCCTTTGTGGGTTGTAAAGCCACACTAAATCCCCAGGTTGATATCCACCTTTTTCGGCTTTGATGTCATACCGGTCCTTCATTCGGTCGCTGGCAGTTTGAATGTTCGTACGGACTTGTTCATGAATGTTATCCATTCTTCTCCGTAAGCCCGTAACGTAGTCTTCTCCGGCCAGGTCTTCCCCAGGTTTGCTGCCGAACACTAAGTCGCATGGTAAACGCAACTCACGTCCGAATAAGATGTTCGCAGGAGTTTGCCCTGTTGTCTCATGCACGGATGAACGATAAGCCATCAGGAACAGATGAAGATGTCGGTCCCAGTCTCTTTGGTGGTTGGAGACTACCTTCGATAAATATCGGTTGATCGTTCTGTTCATTCGTTCAACCATGCCATCGGACTGCGGATGTAATGCAGTTGTCCTTGTTTTATTAATTCCTAATATCTTACAGATATTTTGGAAAACGGCAGACTCGAAATTTCTTCTCTGGTCGGAGTGAAGTTCGCGTGGTACCCCGAATCGACATATATATTCTTTAACTAAGGTTTCAGCGACCGTGGTGGCTTCTTGATTGGGTAACGGATAAGCTTCAACCCACTTGGTGAAGTAGTCCATCACAACCACGATATATTTATTTCCGTCGTTACTTTCTGGAAATGGTCCGGCCACATCAATCGCAATGCGCTCAAATGGACTGCCAACGTTGTATTGACGCATTGGAGTTTTTCGTCGTCTATGAGGGCCGTTACTTCCCGCGCAAACCACACATTTCTTGCACCAGTCTTTAGCATCTTCAGTGAAGTTAACCCAGTAAAACCGCTGGCGCAATCTTTCTAGGGTTTTGGTGACTCCAAAATGGCCTCCAGACCCGTCATGGATCTCTTTCAACACGTCTGGTATTCTACTCTTAGGAATGACCAACTGAGCTTTCTTCTCAGTTCCATCAGCATTCTCTACCACACGCTTCAACAGGCCATCCTCAATCACCATGGAGTCCCATTGCGCCCAGTACGCTTTTACACTCTGTGATTGTGGTGCAACGTCTTCCCATATTGGTTTGCATTCTTCTGCTTTCCATTTTAATAAGATTTTCAAAGTCGGGTCATTTTCTTGGTCCTTGCGTAGTCCATCGGGCTGCCAACTATCATCGACTACTGTTGTCCTGGCGACGGTAAACTGTTTCTCTTCAAGTCGACTACAATGTTTGCAGTCATCTTGGCAAGGCCTTCTGGACAATGCATCGGCATTACGATGGCTGGTACCTATCCTGTGTTCGATTTTGAAATCGTATTCCTGTAGTCTTTCTATCCATCTAGCTACCTGACCTTCAGGATTCTTGAATAGTAGCAGCCATTTTAATGCAGCATGGTCAGTTCTAATCAAAAATTTTCTTCCGTACAAATATTTGTAGAAATGTTCCACGGATTTCACGACTGCCAAGAGTTCTTTTCTGGTCACACAGTAATTCCTTTCTGGTTTTGACAAGGTCTTACTAAAGTAGGCAATAACCTTCTCATGCCCATCTTGTATCTGGGAAAGAACGCCACCAATTCCGACGTTGCTGGCATCTGTGTCTAGAATGAATTCTCCTTTAGGTAAAGGATAACTCAAGACGGGTGCGCTTGTCAAAGCATGTTTTAGTTCCTTAAATGCAACTGTACAGTCCATTTCCCAGATAAATCTTCTTCCTTCTTCAGTAAGCCTTGTCAGTGGCTTGGCTATGTTGGCAAATCCAGGTACATATCGTCGATAATAGGTACACAAACCAAGGAAACTTCTAAGTTCGTGTTTGTCCCTAGGTGCTGGCCAGTCTCTCACAGCCTTTATCTTCTCCTGGTCAACTGCAATACCCTTACCGGAAACCACATGTCCAAGGTAATGAACTTCCCTTTGAAACAGGTGACACTTCTTCGGGCTAAGTTTCAGGTTAGCCTTCCTCAATCTCTGGAAAACCTCTTCCAAATTCTTCATGTGGTCCTCGAATGTCTTACCTACCACAATAATATCGTCGAGGTACACTAAACAGGTTTTCCAAGATAGCCCAGCCAATACTGTTTCCATGAGTCGTTCAAACGTTGCAGGAGCATTGCAGAGCCCAAACGGCATTACGGTAAATTGCCAGAGTCCTGTACCAATGGTGAAGGCTGTCTTCTCCTTGTCTTTTGGATCCAAATCCACTTGCCAGTAGCCGCTCTTTAGATCCAAAGTGGAGAACATTTTTGAGCCAGCCAAAGTGTCTAATGTGTCGTCTATTCGAGGTAGCGGGTAGCTATCCTTCTTCGTCACGTTGTTAAGTTGACGATAATCGACGCAAAATCGTGTAGAGCCATCCTTCTTCTTCACTAACACCACTGGTGAAGCCCATGGACTGCTTGAAGGTTCAATCACACCTTCCATCTTCATGTCCTCGATTATTCTTTCTGCTTCCTCACGCTTCGCCAGTGGTAGTCTTCTTGCTGGTTGACGGATGGGTCTTGCGTCTCCGGTGTCTACTTTATGGTGAACTACATTAGTTCTCCCTTTGGTTTTCTCATCAAATTGGAACACATCTTTAAAATTTCCAATTAGATTCTTTGCCTTTGTTCTCTGGTCGGCGGTCAATTCTTCAAATGATGTTGTCAATTGATTGATTAACGTGTCTGGAACTTTCTGTGATGTGTTCCCTTTGGCCTTTACAGTTCGGATAATCGAGGATACTGCCATGCATTCTCCTACAATTGTTCCTCTCTTCAGAACAACAGGATAAAAATTTACGTTCATTATCCGAACTGGTATTACCTGGCTGGCTTTGACCAGTGATTTTCCGACAACAACTCCAGTGCCGGTTTTGGCATCATCATTCTTGGGCTCCAGCATAACGATACTTCCCTCACAGAAACTACCATCTAAATGTGCTTCCAGGATAGTTTCACTTCGTTCAGGGAGGGTAACGTCCTCAGCCATTAGTACGCGCACAGCTTTGTCATCTCGTGGATTTAATACGAGTTCTTCTTCATTGACCATCATCACGCCCTTCTTCAGGTCAAGTTTAAAACCATGCTTTGTCATTGCGTCCATCCCAAGTATTAATTCATCTTCAGCTACCAGCGCACGATGTTTAAAGGAGGTGTTTCCAATAGAGATGGTGACATCTACTTCTCCTAATGCGGTAGCTTGTTCTCCCGTTGCTGTGCGTAACCGCCACTTAGTTGGTTGAATATGCGTCTTTCCAGTTTTCCTTATGAAGTCGGGTCTAATTATAGTTTTTGTCGCACCCGTATCCAGTAGCATTTTCATTGGCCTTCCATTAATAGAGCCATCCACATAGATGCTATTGGCTTTATGATGAAGAGATGCGACATAACTGATGGATTGTGGAGCTACTAGATTACGGGTCGACAGTTGCCCCTTCGCATCAACCCGATTTAGTTTTCCGACTCCTTTTCTTCCTTTGTCGATTCCGTCTTCTTTTGAGAGTTTCTTTCTTCCAGCAAACATTTCGTTTTCAATTCGCCGTAACCTCTCATCTAAATCTTCTGTGTTTTCATTACACTCAGCATCCATACTTCGCACTCGCGATTGGTTACGTGAAGCTTGTTTGGCAGCTTCATGCTCCAATGCATATGAGAGTGCATCAATTAAAGTTTTTGGACGGGCCAATCGCAGTGCTTGTTGAGTTTCGCTGTCTCGAACTCCGTAGATAAATGATTGAGTGGCCAGGCACTCCAAAACGCTGTCAGGAGCCGTAGGATGCGCGAGATGAACCAAACGAGCTACGTCAACTTCAAATTCTTGAAGGCTTTCTTTTGA
Organism: Harpalus rufipes; assembly: GCA_951394225.1. Taxonomy (NCBI): domain Eukaryota; kingdom Metazoa; phylum Arthropoda; class Insecta; order Coleoptera; family Carabidae; genus Harpalus; species Harpalus rufipes. Next base: position 25,042,048 of record OX596282.1, on the reverse strand, counting down.
ACTCTGATACCGGTTCCTCAGTTGCGTCTGGTACACCTGCTCCAGATGCGCATTTACATACCGCATATCCAATCGCTTGACTAGCTGGTCGTAGTCCTCTTGTTCTTCTTCTTTCAGCGTTTGCAGGATGTCGATAGCTTCTCCGCGCAACGAGACAGTCAACGCCGTAGCCTTCTCCTCGGACGTCCAATTATTTGCTTTTGCGGCCGCTTCAAATTGTTTTAAATAATTCGGCCACGAAGACTTCCCATCAAATTCCGGAGTTTTTATGTGCATTTTTGAAGTAGTATCAGGTTTTACTACTTTTCTTCCTTCTATAAGACTTGGCTCAGCCACACCAGGATTCGGAATTGATGACGATGTAATTTTAGTGATTTTTTCTCGTAATTCTTCTATCTTCCTGTCATACTTTTCTTCTAAATTCTTCAGACCTTCTTCAGTATTTTCCATTAATTTTTGTTCTAGATTTCTAGAATTTTCTTCGGCTTTTCTAGAACTTTCTATTAATTTTTCTTCTAATGTTCTGGAACTTTCTTCTGATTTTCTAGAATTTTCTGCCATCTCCTGTTTTAATTCTTCTTTTAATTTACTAGAAGTTTGTTCTATCTGTTTACTAATATCGGACACGTCACCCGGAATTGTAACGTTTTTATTTATATGGGTGAAGTGTAAAACATAGACAATTATTATTAACTAAAAGAATACGTTTATTAAATGGTAAATAAATATTAGAAATATAATTAAAAGATTATAAAAGTAACTAACACTATGATGAACAAATATTAACACTAATTTAAAGACTAAGATTATTACAAGACAATTAAACACTAAGATTATTTATTTAAACAATTAACACTACTCTTTATGTCACTAATTTGTATTTATTTATGTTCACTTGTCGACTGTTCTTTATATCACTAACTATTCACTACACTTATTTATATCAGACTTCTGCACCCGTTGCTTGTATATTACAGAGTCCGGTGCTGGTTTTCGCGGTGGGTTATATACCTGGCGGAATTATTTCTAGGCTCTTCTGGAAGCTACTAGAGAACATCTAGAGGTAAACAACATCACACAATAGATTACTGCCGACCAGTCCTAACGAGTGAGGCGGCCAGACACTGAGGCGCCTGGTAGCGCGGCGGCGGCGGCCGCGGGGGTTACGTTACAATATGTATATGTAGATATTGTAGAATTATTTCATATCAATTTTCTCGAAATAATTGTTATACAACCCCATGTCATATTTATATCGATGAAATCAGAAAAAAATTCTCTATCTAATGGAGAAAAAAAATTATATAGGTTGCCATTTAAAAAAATATAATTTTATTCTACCGTTTGAGAACCACTGGTTCAATTTTTTATTTATTATTCCTCATAAATTAAGTCCTTTTTCCTGGTAATTTTTTGTATATAACTTTTTTCTCTAAAGTCATTAGTTCGCCCAAAAAGCGCTGGTTGTTTTAAAGGAAACACTGTATATATTGTATATATATATATATATATATATACAGTGTGTTAATTAAAAACCTGGCCATAGGCGTTTAACATGGGAAATCAGTTTTTCCTTGCGCAAAAGTTCCCAAATTATTTTAGACAAAAATACTTCAAATAAATGTTGTAGAGAATTAAATTCTGCATCCAGATTAGAAATAAGATTTTATTTTCGATGTTTCATAACCGAGAAAATCAATTTCAAAGTTTATCGAAAATTGCTGATTTATAGCGATAGCCATGGAAGTCAAACAAAATTACAAACAATTGTATGACATCTTAACTGTCAAAGAAAGTTTGTGTTTTGTGATTTTCGTTCAGTAACATATTTTTTTGGAAGTATGGAACAGTTTTCTCATGAAGAAAAGCTTCAGATTATAAAATGGTGTTACTGTGGACAAAGCTATAGAAAAATACGTGATTTAATAAGTGTAATGTGGTCACATCGACAAATTCCAAGTAAAACCACAATAGAATCTTTTATTAAAAAAACTTAAAGCTGTAATTTCCAATGAATGTAGAAAAATAAATGCCAGACAGCTGCATAATGTTCGACATGGCTTTTATAATAGACTTGGGTATTGCTTAGCGCAAAATGGAGGGTTATTTGAACATTTAATATAAAATTATATTCATTCTAGTTTTCTGTTTTTCTTTTTAAATAAATACATTATTCTTGTTTTCATTTTTATTTTATTTTGTATATGTTGACAGCTATGTATTCTAAAAAAGTTAAATTCTAATTCATTGTGTCAATGTCATACAATTGTTCGTAATTTTGTTTGAGTTTCATGGCTATCGCTATAAATCAGCAATTTTCGAAAAACTTTGAGATTGATTTTCTCGGTTATGAAACGTCGAAAATAAAATCTTATAACTAATCTGGATGCAGAATTTAATTCTCTACAACATTTATTTGAAGTATTTTTGTCTAAAATAATTTGGGAACTTTTGCGCAAGGAAAAACTGATTTCCCATGTTAAACGCCTATGGCCAGGTTTTTAATTAACACACTGTATATATATATATATATATATATATATATATATATATATATATATATATATATATATATATATATATATATATATATATATAACTAAATTAACCAATTTATTTTAATTGTAATGTCTAATGCTAATGTAAGTGATTTATTATTACAAAAGATTTTACCAACTGACCCATAGAATAGATACTATTGGAAGTTTTTACCCCCCCCCCCCATTATTTATAATTCGGTCATCGTGTCTGACTCATCTGTATAAGGAGCAATTAATGTAAGTAATAATTCATTAAATTTGTTATGAAAATGAATCTGGGTTTAGAAAAATAAAAAATATTTTAAACTTTGGATATTTGTACATGGAATTTTCTCTGAATCAGCATCTATTGCTTGTTTTATGGTTTTATTATCCTGAGTACCAAGTTTTATTTTTATAATAGTTGCAATAATACTAGCAAGTTTGAATTAATATGATATAAAAGGAAGACTAAAGAACTTTTTTTTAATATTTTTATAATTGACTTATGGAAAAATAATAGATTATAGTGGCTAATTGTCAAAGTGTCGTGATAAAATCAAAGAAATAGAATCAATATACTCCCAATATGTTAGGTACAATTCCAAAAATGCGATGGGCTGAATTGTTAAAGTATTTATGTCCGAGTTAATAAAATCCAGTCTACGTTAACAGCACAACCCGACAAATAATATATTATACAGAATTCAAGTTGGCAATGGGATATCTTGGAAACTGTATTGGTTAAATGATATCTCGACATTTGTCGAAATAGTTTTCCTAAAGCTTATTTAAATATCTCCAATAACAATTCTATTTTTGTATCCTGTTTGAAATTTTTAACTTGTTTCCGTTTATTGTTTATTCTATGAAAAACATTATTAATGTTAATCAACGGAAATGTGGTATCAAAATAATTTTGAAATGTAAATAACTCTATCTACCTACAATCTAAAATATAATTTTTCGATCTGCCCTTGTATATGCAATTAGACTATGAACATGAATAATTATTAATTGTTTATACAATGTATATAAAAGGGAATATTAAAAAGCAGAATCCATATATAGAAATATGTTGTACTCAGTATTTTGTGCTTTAGCAACTCTGTGCTGCCTTGTGGTATGAATTATTTTAATTTCTTTTATTGCAGTATGCAGAATGTTTATAAATATAAGTATAGGGGTTAATAGTAACACCAAAATCATGTCAGAACATTTGCAACGGATAAATAAGTTCAATTTACAACTGTATTAGACTTAGGTTATATCTCGAGAATTATTAATTTTTCAAAAAAACATAATTACGCCATTTTAATCTACCTAAAAGCGATACAAAATTTGTTGATACAATTTTTTCTTTGATAATAAATAAGTTATGAGATATTTTCGAAATGAGCGAGAAACTATTTTTTGCCTGCAGCTCAGAAACAAAAGAAAATCGGTAATTTTGTAAAAGGTTTTGCTCTATCGTTAATAATATCCGAGATACCTTAAAAAGACATCGGAAACGAGACATGTGTACACTATATAATATCATTACCTAATAAAATTGATGAAAATATTTTTACCTCATTTACGAGAGGTATTGGATTCATGCTAAAAATCGCATGCCCAGATTTTAATGAATAAGCACGTTTTAAGGTTATAGGGATCCGATTATAACATTTTTACAATGATGTCTCTGTGTGTGTAAATGTGTGTGTTAGACGTTGGAAGGATGATTATTTAAAAACTGTAAAACTTAATATTTGTTTAACTACGTATTTCCCAATCGGACATTAATGGGAAGAGCTGAAAAGGTTTTGGTAAAAACTGGACAACCGGAAGTAGCAGATTCTTGAAAAAAAAATATTCTACATATTATATTCTGAATTTTTTGATAATATTAAAGAAAATTAAATTCTCAATCTGACACATGATATAGTAGATAATAATATAGAATAATCTGTTGCAATAAATCTTGTTGCCCAAAAAAGCAGTTGAGATATTTAAATGTTTGTAATTAACAGATAAATTCAAAATGTCAGTGACAAAATTCAGATTTTTCTGGGTGGTACAAGTACATTTAATATATAGAAATGACGGTAGGTATTGTGCTGGCCACAACAGATTTTTTATGCTTCGGTGCAAAAAAATCTTCTAAATATTATTTTTTGAAATTTTGCTAGTAATATTAAAGAAAATTAAATTCTCTATCTCATATATTTTTTTTATTGTATCTCGTATGGGTTTGGAGATATGGTATATAATAATATAGAATAATCTGTTGTAATAAATCTCGTTGCCTAAAAAACAGTTGAGATATTTAAATGTTTGTAATTGACATATAAATGCAAAATGTCAATTACAAATATTTAAATATCTCAACTGTTTTAGTCATGTGACTTTGTTGGCCTTGGCAAGTAGATGAGGATCCGTGTTATAATGACGGCTAGTTGTTATTTACATAGATATTACAATTATCATATGTCATAATTTTTCATTCAAAATTTCAAAATATTCTGATGTTTATTTGCCATCAATAGTACGAAATATACTTGCCGAGGAAAATAATCCACATGGGTTTGGAAAATCATAATGTTTAGAAAACTTATGATACTTGACACCTATGTATATTATTACTATAGCTGTCATTTTCACACGGGCCCCCATATCTGCTTGCCAAAGCTGACAAAGTCACATAACTGCCCACACCATGCAACATAAAATGAAAATGGCGAGAGGTATTGTGCTGGCCACAATTTTTTTTTTTTTTTGATAGTTATATTGCATAGGAAATGATTTTAACTCTGCAGAAACATATGCAAAGTTTATCCAAGATTAAACAACCAAAATTAAAGTTTAAATAAATAACCTTAAAAAAGTGGACAAGTTCTTTTATGTAAAATATCGTAAGTGCTTCGCTTCATAGATTTTGTTTAACACTGAACAGGATTAAATCCCAGTTGCTGAATTTGGTTCACTATTCACATATACATACATTCATCCATGCCTTAGCGGGAATCGAACACAAAACCCTTTGCGTACTAATGACTAAGAGCAACACTGTCATATATCTCTATGTTAAATCATATCAAACGAATTATAATAAAACTGACAAAAATATTAATAAAATTAATAATTAAAGCTTAATGATAACTAATTGGTTGTGAATAGAAGAATATTGTATATATCTCGCGAGAATACTTATTTCAGCCTCGCGTTCATAGTTAATATCGGCAGGTCTCAGTCATCTTACTCAATGTTCGGCTGGAATGAAGCATATCCCGGCTTGGCATGTAATATACTATTATATGTTTTAGGGGGCGACTGTTGATATAACATTTAAAAAATATGAAATGTGTGAGGACCATAAAGATACGCCTATGCAACTTTGGACAACTTTTAATAAAATAAACTCATCTGTATCTCTTGCGACGGGCAAAGCAATTCTACCGTACCCACTAGGAGATGATATGAAAGTAAGTGAATTTATAGTTATTTTGTATATTTACAAGACGATAAAATTATATTATATCGAGGAGCAAAAAGAGTTTATTCACGAGCGATTCATCGCAAGTGAAATAGGTTTCGTGAGACGGTTATTAAATTTTATTGTTGTGTATAAAATTCTTTTTTTCTATGGCAGATTTTAAAAAATAAAAATAAATCCATACAGAGTGTTTATTTTAAATGGACCACCACTACTGTCTCGAGATACAAAAACGGTTAAATGGGCAAATAATTTCTATTTTACAAGACAAATTAATAATTACACACGTGGTTTTCGTTTTATGTATCAAAAAATTGAATATACACGGGCATCGTTCATATAACATGGTATTTTTCTATCGTTCTAATATGATTGGAAATTGCAATCTTCTTACAAAGCGGCATATTTCCAAGAATAAAAATTGTAGGTTTCGTTGTGGTATTTTAATATAACATATAATATAAATAAATTTAAATAATAAATATATTTTAATAAATTCAAGTAAATATTTTATACAAAATGCAACTTTATGTCAAAATAAAATAATAACTAAGAACCATGTAAACAAACAAATGCTTAAAAATATAATTGAAATAACAATGTATAGAAATGATATTTGACAGCTGTTAAGTATGACAGATATCAAATATGACAATGTCAAATATAATACAAAATATGTCAAATACGATACAATTACGGTATTGTAAAGACTGCAGTTAATATCAAAATATGCAAAATTTATAGTCTTATCAACGTAACCCTTAATTATGCATTGATTCTTACTTTTGCGTAATACATTTTCGCATTACTTTATATTTTGTAGAAAAATTATGTGACTACCGTGTTATACGAAGGATTACTATATTTTATTTATTTGTTTGGGGGCTATTATATAAGCAATCGTCATCTTTGAAAGAAGGTACAAAATGAAATTCTTAACGTACAACTTTGCAACTTTAATTTCCGAAAAAGTATTTTCCATATTTTTTTTTCAAAAAGTTAATGTCAACATTGCATATCAGTTTTTCCTTGCGCAAAACCACCAATATTATTTTAGACAAAAAGTTGTCAAATAAATGTTGTAGATTAAATACTCTACCTAAATCACTAAACAGATATTATTTTGCATGTTTAGTAATCTGCAAAATCCAATTTGAAATAATTATAAATATTGCTTATTTATAGTGATAGCTATGGAATTTAAAAAAAAAAAAACTGTTCAGTGATTTATTTAAATGTAGAATATAAAAACAAAATATGTGTATATACAACTATTTTTAACAGTTTGTGTGCGAATATATCCCCCGTTTAGCGTCAATGTAGAAAAGTCATGCAAATCTACCGATTGCGCCAATATAACAGTGTAATATCTTACTTACTGTCTAAGGGGAGGATTATTACTACCTGTTCCGGTGGTTAGCGAAGGAAAAGGTTTTTTGTTTCGGAACCACCTATAGAGTGGCGTACAGGTTGGACCGAAATGGGAGCAAGCGAAATATGGATAATGATACTTACGCCCGTGCCAGGCTAATGAATGACTCGGAACTGCTGGACGAAACTGCTGGAACTGTGTATTCACCGTTACACGTCACTGCACTAGTTATCGAATAGTTTTAGTAAAATACCAACACCGGATAATATAAAGATATATATTGGAATAATAAACTAAGCAGGATAAATACAATTTAAAGTAACATAAGCGAATACTTATAATAATAACGTGCGAGTATCTTTATAAACGCGTAGGTGGATATGACAACTAAGTACGTGGATTGGCGTCAAACTGCTGTTCGCCAATTTCTTTGCGTGCGAATAATATTTATTCGCGTGGGAGAGATACGAGGGAGCGTGTCCTAGCGTTGAAACAGATTTCATCTGACTAACTCAGCCTGCGATCGATGAAGAAACTTCTAACTATGCATTTTTGCTACACCTCACGCTATGACACATTAAATTACAAGTTCGTTATGTAGCCAACTTCAAACATAATTTTCGACTTATATCACACTAGTGGAATATGAAATATTCATATTTCACGCTATTTTTTTTTTTATTGTATTATAAATACTTTTATAAACTGCTGTAGGTAAATATTGCTTGACAAATTTAAAATATACTACTTAGTTCAAGTTATTAATGGAGAAATAAATCAGTTATTCATGTCAATATGTGACATCAACATCAAACATTTGACATATTGCAGTTTCCGCTGAAATGTCGTCTGTAACATAACTACAAAAAATATATTTATTATGTATTTTTAATCTGTTAAATTGATAGTTGTAGATAATGTATAGTATTTAACTCGCATATAATGTCTTTATTACTCTCGGATACGGCTCGTATTCTAAACTTTCTCGTGCAATAAAATTATAAAAATATCGTAATTATGACGAAATGGCAACCCGCTAACGGCTTGCATTGTAACATTGAATGCTAACGGGCCATTATTTGTGCCGCTCTTTAACATAAATGCTATATTCGTTTGAAATAGATTTTGAAACTAGTTTTCATTCACGTAAGAAATTATTTTAAACAAAATTGGCAGAACAGAAAACTATTTTACTGCAAATAATGGCCCGTTAGCATCCAATGTTAAAATGCAAGCAGCGAGCAATATGTCACTATATCACTACAACTGAGCAATATTTATAAAATTTCAAATTGGATTTTATATGTTACTGAACATGTAAAATAAAATCTGTTTACTGATTTAGGTGTAGGATTTAATTCTCTGCAACATATATTTGACACTGTTTTGTCTAAAATTAAATGAAGGAAGTTTTGCGCAAGGAAAAACTAATTTCCATTGTTAATCGCCTATGGCCCGCTTTTTAATTACCACCCTGTATAAACGTTTCAATATCTATCATTGGCACTGATAAAAAAATCATATAAGAATCGAAATAATCCTTATTGATTCGTCGATTCAAAAACTCAATACCAGCTTTGTTTTACCAAATACGTACTTTGTTTTACAAAATTTGGGAGAGGGGGTTTATGAAAATTAAACATTGTAATTAATTTCAACTATGTTTCATATATAGGTAATAATAATGCAACTAATTTTGCTTGAAAGTAAAAAAGTTTTTTTTTATTGTGGTTAATATGCAGTTTATAATTTTGCTTTACAATAATGAGAATATAATTCCTTAGTCACGTGACATGTTTTCCGCCAATCAACATTCAGAATCTCCCTAGCTACGCGTATATCACAGCGATGATAAAAAACAAAGAAATAAACACCGTATTTATAGTCGTTACTAAGGGATTTGTTTTCTTTATTTATGACATTGACAGTTAATTTTAAGTATAAAAATAAATAATAACAATAATTCCGAATAAACTCCGAAATATTAAATAAAACTCGTAAGTACCATGTTTTAATACAATATGAAAATGTATATCAAAAGTTAGGTTAGGTTAGATTGCAAAAATTCATTATATTCTCTCATTAAATATAAGCTCGTGATATGATTAATAATCGAAGATATTGCTCGTGAAACCGAAGCAGCACATTTCAACTCGTCCTTCGGACTGGTGAATTCTGCAGCTCGGTTTCACTCGAGAATATCATCGATGATAATCATATCACTTGTTATATTACGTATGAATATAAGTCAGTCTTAAACTTCTTACTTCATAATGTAAACTTTGCAAGTTGGATTTTTTACTATATTTCGTCTGTGCATGTGAATACAATTTTTATTTAGTTAACACATTAATTATTTATGTACCTTCGCGCAGAAATGATCACTTTATACGCCCTAGGGTTGTAAAATACTTGTTCCACGTTGTGAAAAATTAAACTGATATGTAACACGAGTGTATTACTGTTACGTATTGATTTACTATAAGTTTAATAATTAAACCTTTGTGCTTATGCACTTAAAATTATTTTTGGCCAATTATTTTCGAATTAGTTAATTTATTTTTTATTGGTGTATAGAAAAATAAGTAGAAAGACAATAATATTAGAAATAAACAATTGATGATCTGTAACTGATTTTTTCATTTGTTTCTTAATAGTTTTTAATTTTTTCACCCCGATGGGGTCTCGTGGCCGTGTGCCTGAGTGTCTGGTCGCGAGTCTGGGGACCCGGGTTCGATCCTGACCGAAGCCAAAATTTACTTCGAATTTTAATGGCACAAAATTGACCCCTGTGGTGAACTCTCCACGCCAACATTTCAACAATTATACCGTGTCAAAAAAAATTGCCACTGCGGTCGTTTATCGTGAAATACATGACCGGATTACTTGAACTATGCTCTTGATACCATATTCTGACCTTGCGGTCGTCCTCCTCCCAGATCTCGCCATCCGTTTCCCCCACGGCCAGTAAGTCCACTATGTATGGCGGGCGATTTCATATTCGACTGCGACCTAGTTGACGCTATTATAGAATATCGGGCACACTTAGGAATATTTCGTCTGACTCTTAGACCCAGCGCCCATTATATTTCGATTCTTTCTTTTCGAGGCATTTTGCCTTGCTATGTCCCATTTTGCTTTATTAGTAACATCTCATACCGCCCTCTGAGTTTGGTCTTTTCTCTTTCCTTCTTCTACTCTATTTTATATATCTTCTTCTTGCAGATACACTTCACGGATCTTGGCAGAATGACGGGTTCCTACTTGTAGGGCCTTAGCCTTTAGCCTCTCAGCACCAACTATGTACTTCTCAATATTTCGTAAGTTTCTGGCTGATCACCCACAGAGCGATATCTGTATTTTCTAGGCTGGCAGTGAAATATTAGACAGCAATAACATCAAATAAATTCGGAAGTAATTCTTTATATGCCAATCTGAACAATCTGAGCAACAAATTCATGAATTTCTTCTTTGGGTCGTTGCTTCCTACTCCATAAGCACAAACTAATTTGTCTGTGCCATACCTATAATCTGTGTATACGAATAGGTATCATATAGGTCTCTCCAAGTCTTGATTCCATTATGGCATCAATATATACATATACAGGGTGACGCACAGTAACCTCTCTAATTTTACTATGGCAATGTGAAACGAGTAGAGGTCGTAAAAGGATGGGGATGGTATATAGGTGACAGGTGAATGAAAAGTTTCTGTTACAAAAAATTCAATCATAAACATAATGTGGACGAACGAGCAACGCGCTTTTGACGTGGAAGCCTAAATCCTTGAGAATGTCTTGTTTCAGTAGAATGGGGCCACGAGCCACACAGCGCGAGCATCAATGCTTGCTTCGAGAAAATGCTCTCCGGATGCTTGATTTTCCCGAGAGGCAATATTCCTTGGCCCACGAACTCGTCAGATTTAACACCGCGCTACTTTTTTCTGTGGGGTTATCTCAAAGCCGAGGAACATGCAAACCCTAAAGGAGGCAATCCGATCAGAAATCCGCCGTAAATTCTAAGAAATGCTCGAAAGAGTTATGCGAAACTTCTTAACTCGCTTGCAAACAGTGTTTGGATAATGACGGATACCACTTGGCCGATATTATTTTCAAACCGCATGAAATAAAACTTCCCATGTTGTAAGTTGAGCATGTGAAAATATTTTTTTTCTCGAGTATTTATTTTTTAATACATTTTCGAAACTAAGGAGGTTATTTGGCCGCACCTTGTTCATATATATGCATCGGTATCGAAAAACAGGTTCACTGTTCACATTAAAAATGTTTTTTTGTTTTAAGGTAAACGTTGTTTTATTATACTCATTAGTAATATGAGTTACATTGTAGCCATAAATATTAAATTCTATATGTTACATTTTTCGTTGGGCGATGTGGTCCTAATGATTGGACATCCATATCGTAAAAAAATCAACTGCACTCGGAAACCTTATTAAAACAAACATCTTGAACTTTATGTACATATTCTGCATTTCATTTTATGGAACCATAATAAATCTAGTAATTAATATATATATTCTAGTTGGATTCTACTATTGAAATATTCCGAGAAGATACATGGAAGGTATTATATGAATTTAAGAATAAACCATTATGTCAAGTCTTGGAGAAATATGGAGGTGATATGTGGCATGCAGCTCAAGAATATATACATATGGAGAAAGGAACTTGCCCTATTCCAAAAGTAAAGTATTTTAGTAAAACCATGCATTTATTATAAAATATTAATTTTTAGGGAATTTATGAATTGAAAGATTATGTGGTCAACTTTGATCTATTACCAATTAAAACAGGCCCAAAAGCTTTAATGAGAAGTAGAGCTACTTTGACACGAGAAAGTGAATTAGTATTATGCGTAGATATTGAATTTGAATCTGCTTAAAAAGTTATATTGTTAACAGTCTATGCGTAAAATAAATACGCATTTTATTTTACCTTATACTGCATCTTTTCATATATCTTGTACAACACACTTAATATTGAATAAAAATTATGCATATTGTGCAAAATCGTATTCAATACACAGTGTTTGATTTATTTTGATTAAAAATGTCATAAATATTGGTCCGATTCCTTTTGGTTACCAAAATACAACAGGTCAAAGTTTTATAAAAAAATCTGTTGTGGCCAGCACAATACCTTCCGTCAATCCTGTGTATTATGTACAAATTCCATACATAAATTTTCTTCTAAAAGATTCTAATTTTTTGGTATTTTATGATTCCCTTTCTCGGCAACTGAATTCCATTCTCCTGATAACAAACAAACCACATGAAATAAGAAAATCATGAAATTTTGAATGAAAAATTATGACACTTGTCAGTTATGGACATAATTAATTGCTGTCATTTTGATACGGGTTCCCATATCTGCTTGCCAAAGGCACGCGCCCTATACATATTTTTTTTTTGCAAAAGATGCTATATTTCCAGTAAAGTTATTTCATAAACAAACTATGCAAATTGCACTTGACACTGACATCTACTTCTTCTTCTTTAGTTTTTCCCATTCGTTAGGGGGTCGCTATTTTTTATTTTCTTCTTCCACTCATTTTTGTTTTGCGTGTCTTTCTCATTCAGTTCCTTTTCTCTCAAGTCTTCTGCAATACAATCTTTTCATCTTATATTTGGTCTTCCTATGTTTCTTCCACCTTCTATTAATATATTCATCGCTTCTCATGACATGTTCAAACCAATGTAATCGTCTTTCTTATATCCAGAAACTTCTAACACTAGAGTTACTTCCCTTATTCTGTCATTGATTTACATTTTATTGATACTGACATCTGTCAATTTGAATTAGCAGTTTCCATGGTTAAGTTAGCATAGCTGGCTGAATTATGAAATTTATATAATTTTTTTTATCTTTATTATTCTTTAATCCTATATCTGTTAAAGATGAAATATAAAATGCAATCAAATCGTATAGACAATAATATATTCTTTAAGTTATAATAACATTTAACTGAGTTTTTCAAGAAAAACTGTTAAAATCTTCAAATGAGGGTACTTCCGGTTGACCAATTATAACCAAAATCTAATCAAGTCTGCATATGGTTGTAAGGAAGAGGAATACGCAAGAATTGTAATTTTTGGAATTCTAGTATTGGAGATATCGTGCAGGAAAAAAACGGTCACATACACACACACACACATACACACATACACACACACACACACACACGCACATACGAACACACACACACACACATACAGACATCATCGTAAAAATAGTAAAATCGTATTGTAAAGACCCTAAAACGTGCTTATTCAATGGAAATTCACCACCGATTTTTTTGACCAAAGACAATACCTTCCTTACCTATAGGTGACGGAAGGTAAAAAAACAATTATTTTTAAATAAATATCAAGTTCTAATTAAACAATATTACAGAAAACAAAACACGAAATGGCCAACAAAGCATAAAATAACAAAATGTGCGCGTTGAACTTGAATACACGTTTACATTGACGAATCAGTAAGTCATTATGTCATATACTATAAACATAATAATGGCATTCAGTATGAATAAATGATTACGGATGATTAACGAGTGGATGACTAATATTGTTTTTCTCTGTCAATCGTTTATGGATTATGGATTGTTTGTGGAGAAGAATACTTTAAATAAAAAATGCCTACAATTAATTTAATTACGATAGCAGTTCAATAAGTAATGCAACACATTTTTTTTGGTTGAAAAAACCGGACATTTCTTGTGGAATATTTTCAAACATTCCCGCTTCGTCTCGTACAGTTTCATTGACTTCCGACAGGTGACAGCCCTGTACGGAGCTATTAAAATGGCGTCTGTAACGGATGTGCGTTCCAAACAACGGGCAGTGATTGAGTTTCTTTTGGCGGAAAACCAGGGCATCTCAGATATTCATAGGCGCTTGCAGAATGTCTACGGTGATCGTAGAAACGACTTCAGCGTGTTCGTAGGCACAAAAATCAGAACGAACTTCTCTTTCTTCATGACAACGCAAGACCTCACACAAGTCTTCGCACCCGAGAGGAGCTCACAAAACCTCAGTGGACTGTTCTCATCCACCCTATAGCCCCGATCTCGCACCGTCGGATTTCCATATGCTTGGCTCAATGAAGGACGCAATCCGTGGGACGCACTACGCGGATGATGAAGTTATTGATGCAGTACGACGTTGGCTCCGACATCAACCAGTGGAATGGTACCGTGCAGGCATACAGGCCCTCATTTCAAGGTGCCGTAAAGCCGTAGTATTGAATAAAGATTACGTTGAAAAATAGTGTTGTGTAGCTAAAAGATTGGGGAATAACATGGTGTATTTGAATGCTGAATAAAACAACCTTTGTTTTAGAAAAAAAATGTGTTGCATTACTTATTGAACTGCCCTCGTATATCTCCTACTAGGGTTTCATCAAGTCAAGTAGCTTGATGTTTTTGTAAATTACTTGACTTGACTTGAAAATCAAGCTTTTCAAAAATTCATTACTTGACTTGATTTTCTATCGTTACTACTTGACTTGATCAAGCAAATTCAAGCTACTTGATAACGAATCGATTATGCACGAAAACGCGCGTATCAGTAGAATCGTAACCTAGCTGAGTGTGGTACCGCCTGGCGCGCCATGCTGTGCTGATTCACTACTGCAAGTTACAAATTCTGCAGAGGTTTAAAAAATTCACTAATATTGGAATATATACTAGAATGGCCCGAGAATATGTCGACAAAATTTGAAGTCCTAATCATTATTATTAAGATAACTGTAGATGGTTAAACTATCGCACAAAAGCCCAAAAAGCTATACTCCATTCGAATTAAGAATAATAATTGGGACTTCAGATTTTGTCTATATATTCTCGGGTCATTCTAGTACATATTCCAATAATGAACGGATTTTTTAAACCTCTTAATATCTCGGAGAAAAATAAAGTTCCAAAATGTGCTAAAACTGAATGTTATTTAAATGGGGAAAAATCAAGTGCATTTAGCACGGTCAAATATTAAAATTAAGCGGAATCATTGCCAGTATATTTTTTTTTATTTATTTGAAACCACTTTAGGGGGCGGTCCGGTTAAAATTCGACTTGTTCCCTTTTAAGGTCCTCCATAATACATATACTATAAATAGTTTGTTAGTCCATATATTTTACTTTTAAATTTTTTAATTTGAATGTATGATTTATTTTTATGAATAAAAGTCTATATGTCTAGGTATATTATTGATATTTTTATTGATATAAAACATAAGGAAGTATATGAAAATGAAATGTAGTCTTGAAAAACTTTTTGATTTTTCTGGTAATTAAAATAATAACTACTTGATTATTTTCAAGTAATTGAAAAATAACTACTTGATTTTTCAAGTACTTGAAATTTTACTACTTGACTTGACTTGAATTTCGACTTCTATTACTTGACTTGAGCTTGACTTGATTTCAAGTAAGTCAAGTAACTTGAATATCAAGTCAAGCCGTGAAACTCTATCTCCTATTAGAAGTGTTTTTCTTTAGAATAATCCAAAAACAATTTATAAAGAAAAAAATATTCTAGTCTTACTGCTCGATAATCATCCTTAATCAGTAGTTCTTACTAACAGTCAATATTTTGATTATTACGAATTGTAGCAAATGGATTTATAGGTCGTTCAATTAACTGTTCACTTGTATTTATTTCTACATAGTACACTTCTTATTTCACATATCCTCAAAGGTAATATACACTGGATTTAAATCTGAAAATCGTAGAGACTAATGTATAGGACCTCCACACTCAATCCATCTACTGAAGACATTTTGACTTAGCACCAAACAGTCACCTGTCTACCAAATTAGAGAGAAGTATCATCATACTGGTACCACATTTGCTGCCGGCTGTCGTATAAAAAGTGAGGTGTCTTCTTCCATTTCATGTAGCGATGTAGCCTGTTTTCTAGGAAAAATTCATAAAGATCTGCTGTCAATTGGTCATTTAAGACTTCAATTTCAAATTATTCAACATTAAAAATTCCAGTCCAAATATTTATACTAAATCATTGAAAACAGAGCTGGCTAATAGCATAAAATTTTCCATATTTGTTTATTATAGAATATATTTATTCTATGTCTTGTAAATCAGATCATAGTATTTTGGAAGTGAAGTTAGGATGATTCACATTTTGACGTATTTTAACTATAAAATCTTAAACTGTTATATAATTGTTGTGCCTTGATAAATAACTCAATAGTTAATGTAGTATATTGTTGTTTTATATAAACATCAATTTATATCAAATGATTTTATACCATAATTATCCCTCATAATACCTTGGGGTCACTAGAGATCCCACACGCTGTTTGGAAATGTATATATTTTAAATGATTATTATAAATATTAAAGATTATTTTACTCTCTATACGATTGAAGAGCATTATTTTCTTCATATTTAATGTATTTAAAGATAAAATTTATAAAGAAATTAATTTTCATGAATCTTGCAATATTTGCTGCGTCACTATGGATAGTTTCAATAATTCAATATTACTAACTGAGAGATGTCAGCGTCAAGTACATTCTACATAATATATCTGTGAAAGAATTTTACTGAAAATACAATTAGTCAAAATAAATTATTAAGACGAATAGTACAAATTTGCCGCTGCTTCTCTTGTAGAAATCTTTTTAACAATAAAATAAATAAATATAAATATATCATCACGGCATATTACCCATTGCTGGGTGTGTCAATCTGCTGTGTACACATTGACTTTATATCTCATTGGTGTATTGAAAATAAACTAATCTTAAATGTAAACAAATGTTGCACTGTTACTTACACTCGCAGAAAGATTGTTTTAGAGTATTCATACAAGATGCATGATGTTATTTTAATGAAAAACAATTCTATCAAAGATTTGGGTGTCACGTTTTGTAAAAACTACTTTTCTTGAGCAAGTAAACAATATTAGTAATTCTGCTAGCAAGACACTAGGTTTTATAATGAGAATATCGATATATTTTACTGATATTACGGTTTTGAAATCTTTATTCAGTGCATATGTCTCGAGTAAACTCGAATATGCGTGTTTGGTATGGTATCCTTCACATGCTTATCAGTTACAGATATTGGATCAAATTCACCGTAGATTCTTAAAATTCCTCTCATTTGAAATAGACAAGGTGTATCCAGAAAGAGATATAGAGCAGGAATCGTTACTTCAGCGACATTCCATGACATCCCTTGCTGATAGGCGAGAATGGGCCACTGCTAAATTCCTCAAGAACTTGGTCAGCAACAAGACAGATGCACCTTTCCTTCTATCCAGGGTATTATTCCACGTTCCCAGACTAGCATCAAGGTAATCCAAATCGTTCCTTCTACCGCCAGCGCGTACCGAAGTAATGAAACATTCTCCAATATTTATGTATATGTTGTAATGCAGCTAACCTTCTGATTGAAGATATTTTCATCTAATCTAATTTATCGATTGAATTAAATATTTCTTTGTTTTTTTTTCTCTGTTTTATATCTTTGTCCTGTAATTGGCTACTGTTGGGCAATAAATTTATTATTATTATTATTATTATTACACAGATATTGGTAACGATGAAATATTTGTACCGTGTGAGCGCTTACCAGGCGTCACCTCACGGGCACTCATTGCTGGCGTGAAGAGTGCACCTCAGGGATCAATTTTGTGTCATTAAAATTCGAAGTAATTTTTGGTATCGGTCGGGATTCCCAGATACGCGACCAGACACTCAGGTACACGGCCACGAGACCCCATAGAAATCTGTTTAAACAATATAAATTACTAACAGTTATTGGCATTTATATTTTTGAGGTATGTAAATGTATATTTATGAACAAACAGTCTTTTAGGCGCACTTTAGAGTTTTATACTGTTAATACAAGAAATAAAGATGATTTTTATTTACCTGGAGCAAGATATAAAGTAACGCAAAACGCTCCTCATGTGAGAGGATTAAAAATATTTAAGCACCTTCCTGTGAGTATAAAAAAATGTGAATCTAATAAAAGTTAAAAATTAAAATTAAAATATTTAGCAATGTTATGACCTAAACGAGTTCTTCAATAAAAACTTTGCATAGATATGCACTGTCTCTGTCTCGTTACCTATTTATGTATTATGACTTCTGACGTTTTTCTGTACATGTATTATGTTCATGAAAATAAAACTATTATTATTATTATTATTGACTTTATGTGTGGAATTTATACAAAATTCATAGAAAAGACGGTAGGTATTGTGCTGCCACAACAGGTTTTTAATGTTTCGGTGCAAAATAATCTTCTAAATATTATTTTTTGAAAATTTTCTTGATATTAAAGAAAATTAAATTCTCTATCTGACACATTTAATTTTTTTATGTCTTACTAGTATATTATTGTACTTTAATGATATACAGGGTCCGCCATGTAACGTTTTTTTTTTCAACTAGTGCTTATTTCGTGAATGGTAACACTTAGCTCATGTTTGATTTGACAGATAATTAGTTTTATCCTTCCGCTGAACGAATATGGTTGTGTATACGCTTGAACAACGCTGGGAAATATTGCGACATTACTTTGAAAATCATGGTAATGTTGCAGAATGTGTGCGAAAATTGCGTACGGATTTTGGAAGAAGAGATGCACCGTCAGCTCCGTATGTTCGTTATCTTGTGAAAAAAGTGAAAGAAACTGGCATCCTCATCGATAAACCAAAGCGTGAAAAGCGAAAAACAGTGCGTACACCCGAGAATATTGCTGCTGTGGCAGAAAGTGTGCGTGAAGCGCCATCAACATCAATTCACCGTCGTTCTCAACAATTGAACATTTCGGAGACATCATTGAGACGAGTTTTGCATAAAGACCTTGGTATGACGGCATACAAAGTCCAATTAGTTCAGGAGTTGAAGCCAACTGACCATCCAATGCGTTTTCGCTTCGCTGAGTGGGCCTGTGATCGACTTACAGAAGATGCCGATTTTGCCAAAAAAATCATCTTTTCAGATGAAGCTCATTTTCATCTTGGCGGGTATGTAAACAAGCAAAATTGTCGCATTTGGGGCACAGAAAACCCGCACGAATACATTGAAAAGCCGACGCACCCAAAACGAGTCACTGTTTGGTGTGGATTTTGGTCCAGAGGCATAATTGGGCCATTTTTCTTCGAAAATGAGCAAGGAGTGGCCGTTACAGTCAATGGCGATCGTTATCGGGCCATGTTGAACGAATTTTTGTTCACAAAAATTGAAGAGGAGGATATTGGCAACATTTGGTTTCAACAGGACGGCGCTACGTGCCACACAGCCGAAGCTACACTCGATGTTTTGCGCCCTGTTTTTGAAGATCGCATTATCAGCCGCAGAGCTGATGTCGTTTGGCCACCTCGGAGCTGCGATTTGACACCGTTGGACTATTTTTTGTGGGGTGCCATCAAAGATAAGTGTTACGCCGACAAGCCAGAGACAATTGACGCTTTAAAGGACAATATTCGTGAAGCCATTGGTGAAATACAGCTGCACACAATCGATAATGTGCTTAAAAATTGGACCGAACGTGTACGCTACTGCATGGCCAGCCGAGGCAGCCATTTGAATGAAATTATTTTCCATTATTAACCGGAAGGATTGTACTTTCAAATAAAAAAAGAAATTTGAGAAAATATTCAGTAGTTTTTTTTTTATAGCATTTTAAAAAAAAAAAAGTTATTTGGCGGACCCTTTAGATACGAGATACGATATACAGTATTTAATACCCGCGCAGGTATTATTTTATATTAAAAGCCCTAGGGCATTAAGAGTTACCACGGTAATACTAACAACCAAATGTCATTTTTTATTCAATTCTCTGGATTTTAAGGTAGATGCATGAACGCACCCTAGCTCAATGCAACAATGTAATAACCTCAAAAGTCAAAATGCGATATAATAGTTAGTATCAAAATCTGATTTATTTGTTATCTTATACATTTACTTATTATATAAACATGAACTACTACAATGAAAATAAAAAGGTTAGTAACGAATAAACTCCAATAGTGCTATTATTTGGTATCATTTACACTAAAATTGCAGTTATGAAATGATCCCGTAAAAGTGATATTACCGGAAGTAAGACTGGACGATTCTATTGATTCAATAGTTGAAGCAGATGTAGAAGGCTCGCCAGACAACATCTTTGAGATTTTATTTTTTGAAGAAATACTATCTTCTAGATAACCCTCCGCAACAGCTGTACTTCTCTATCCTCCATGGCGTTTTAAAAATGTCATACTAGCCCCTGCATCTGCTAACAATGTTGCAGAAGTTCTTCGCAAGCAGTGGCCTGTATATTTAAAAGCATCCTTCAAATTCAAGTAACTTGCAATAGTGTAGGAATCTTCCCGAATGTGTTCTTGCCTACAGGCTGTACAGTACAGCAACCGTTTCTGTAATTTAAGAAAATCTTTTCTGGGAACAACCTTGCGGTCGTAACGACGCATATTCTTTTATCAGTTTCAAACTATTCATTTCTTTCTCTTCAATAATTGTAAAAACTCGCTTCTTATCAGTCTTTGTTTCAGGAATATTTACAACAAAGACTGTGCCTCTATCTTCAATATGATCAACTAACATATTCACCAACTCTTGTCGTCGACATCCACCAAATATACCAAACAACAGGGCAACTTTAATCATCAGATAAGTTTTATTCGGTGCTTCATGAATGAACTTTAACACCTCCTCTCTTGTTAGAATTTTAGACTTTTTCGCTTGATATCCTTTAGAACTTTGCTTTAAATATTCCCCCAACATAGAAAACTTTCCAATATTGATATTCTTTTTGACTATCATCGTCTTCTTTAACATGGAATATTTAGTCCACAACGAACTTGGGGAAAATGATTCTGACTATAAAAAAAAAATATTACAGTAATATTATAACAAAAACGTTCATCAACATACCAATTCCTCGAAATATCCGAGTAACACAGTCTCATTTATAATTTCCACAGAGTTATTTACCATCCAGTTTTCAAATTTATTGTATTCTTTATCGTACATGTCTTTAGACTTCTTGGGCAACAAATTTTCAGTAGCTTTTGCTGCTTGTGCCAGTATTTTTTCAGGAATTACACTAAATTGATTGTTCATCTTGACGCAGTGACAGAAAAAAAGGAATTTTTTTTGTTGTTTACAAAAACAGAGTTGTACTTAGTTACCGTATTTATTTATTCATAGCCTACATTCTTAATTTTTTTTAATCCATTTTATTTATTATTTATGTTAGAAAGATACATTAGTAAGACATAAAATATTGTATGCACCACGGGTATTACTTGATGTTTATAGCCCTCGGGCATAAACATCTTAGTAATACCCTTGGTACATAAATAACTATTATTGTATCTCGTATGGGTTTGGAGATATAATATATAATAATATAGAATAATCTGTTGTAATAAATCTCGTTGCTTAAAAAACAGTTGAGATATTTAAATGTTTGTAATTGACAGATAAATGCAAAATGTCAGAGTCAAAAATCAGATTTTTTTGAGAAGTACGAGTACATTTAATATATATATATATATTATTGTATTATTAATTAAATATGTATTTCAATTATTGATATATTAATGTTACGTATATCCTTAAGAAATACCTCTAATACCGTCAATGAATTTGAAGAATTTTGGAAATATTAGAAGAGTAGGACAAAATTACTCATAGAACGAAAGAAGATATACAATTTTAATTATTTTTGTGTACAAGAAATGTTAAAATCGGTACGTATAGGGCGCGAGCAGACATGTTACTTTATTGGCCTTGGCAAGCAGATTTGTGGGTCCGTGACAGCTAGTAGTTATTTACATAGATGTCGCAAATGTCATATTTTTTTTATTAAAAATCTCAAAATATTCTGATATCATGTTGTTTATGTCATCAATATACTTGTCAAGGAAAAAAATCCACATGGATTTGGAAAATCATAATGTTTTGAATGAAAATTTATGATACTTGACACCTATGTAGATTATTACTAGCTGTCATTTTGACACGGGTTCCCATATCTGCTTGCCAAGGCCAACAAAATCACATAACTGCTCGCGCTCTATGCAACATCAAATGAAAATGGCGAGAGGTATTGTGCTGACCACAACGTATTTTTTTGGATATGATTGCGTTCAAGATCAAATTTACTAAAGAAATAGTCACCTACTTGAACTAAACAAAAAATGTTTACAATTATCTTCATGGAATCTCAGTGCTTTCTAAAATGAGACACATATGTATGTCTGTGCCTCAGGATCCAAAATCTCTCCTTTATTATTATTATTATTATTATTATTATTATTATTATTCCTCTCAGCCTCCTCCGTCTTTACGGAGGGTTAAAAACCTAGTTATCGGCTTGCAGCAAGACATCTAGATGTTGAATATTTTACTATTTGTGTTTTTGGAGTACGGATACTGTTTATTATTGATTATTTATTATATCGTCTTTACTTTATGTTTAACACCTTCCTTACGATGTTGCAGGTGTCTATTATTATTATTATTATTATTATTATTATTATTATTATTATTATTATTATTATTATTATTATTATTATTATTATTATTATTATTATTATTATTATTATTATTATTATTATTATTATTATTATTATTATTATTATTATTATTATTATTATTATTATTATTATTATTATTATTATTATTATTATTATTATTATTATTATTATTATTATTATTATTATTATTATTATTATTATTATTATTATTATTATTATTATTATTATTATTATTATTATTATTATTATTATTATTATTATTATTATTATTATTATTATTATTATTATTATTATTATTATTATTATTATTATTATTATTATTATTATTATTATTATTATTATTATTATTATTATTATTATTATTATTATTATTATTATTATTATTATTATTATTATTATTATTATTATTATTATTATTATTATTATTATTATTATTATTATTATTATTATTATTATTATTATTATTATTATTATTATTATTATTATTATTATTATTATTATTATTATTATTATTATTATTATTATTATTATTATTATTATTATTATTATTATTATTATTATTATTATTATTATTATTATTATTATTATTATTATTATTATTATTATTATTATTATTATTATTATTATTATTATTATTATTATTATTATTATTATTATTATTATTATTATTATTATTATTATTATTATTATTATTATTATTATTATTATTATTATTATTATTATTATTATTATTATTATTATTATTATTATTATTATTATTATTATTATTATTATTATTATTATTATTATTATTATTATTATTATTATTATTATTATTATTATTATTATTATTATTATTATTATTATTATTATTATTATTATTATTATTATTATTATTATTATTATTATTATTATTATTATTATTTCCGCTCTTTTGTTTCTCACTACCTCAGGAATCCTGGGTACCATTGAGCTGCCTCTCAGCAATTGCTGGAGAGGCTAGGCGCGGACGATATGCCAAGGTGATCAGGGCAGCCACCCAGGTGGTCGGGGTGACTTTGTGTAGTACGCCTACAGACGAGTACTCAGGGTGAGGTAACGGTGTACACACCTGGTACGGGTTTTCACCAAGTAACCAGGTGGAGGATGGCGAGAGGTGAGATCAGAGGGACCAGAGGGTGCGGCGAAGCCAGGCTGTAACCCCTCATAGTCGCGCTTCTGTCGCAACCAGGACCTTGGAGCTGGGCAGTGGGTGGGCACAATGGCAACATAACACTGATACCAGTATTCCGTGGTCATATTGGAGCGGGCCTCTGGAACCAGGTGGAAAAGACAGAGAGCCTGATGGGTGCGGCGAAGCCATGCTGTAGCCCCTAAATATCAGGTCTCTGCCATGCACAAGTGCCATCACCTCATGAGACTTACAGACAGCGGGTGGGCCTCCACACAACGGGAGGCAACACTTCGCAGACACTGCGCACCCATATGGGAGGTGACTAGTGCTTGGTTCAGCCACCTTTTCAGTTCGGGTACGCGGGGTCACTAAGCCCGAATAGACTGCTGTAGGCCAGTCTACCCCTGCGGATTTATTATTATTATTATTATTATTATTATTATTATTATTATTATTATTATTATTATTATTATTTTTATTATTATTATTATTATTATTATTATTATTATTATTATTATTATTATTATTATTATTCCCCCCCGTGGGCCCACCTTGTCGTGGTGGGGGGGCTCAGTAGCCTTTGTTGCCAGCAAAGGTGAAACTAACGGGTCATGACCTATGTGTCCTCCATTCATCTAACCAGACGATTAGTAGGTGATCGTCCGTGCACAGTTTTCATCATGCCTACCTGCATGTTGACCGTGTGCGGTGACCCGTGTCGGTGGAGGAGGGGATCCTGGTAGTTGAGGAAGCCCCAACACACTACTTTGGCCCTGAATTCACTCAAACGGGAGGTTGCAGGCTAACCCACCTGTGACCAATCGGTTCCCATCCCATTGCGAGGCTGGGGGGTGAGTCGTCTTGGGGACGTAGCAAGATCACCAGGAAGCGGGCGTGCACGAGGACTTAGCGGCCCCATCGTGATCTCTCCCGTGGACTGGCCTTGCTACCCTCCGGGATTGCTATAGTCTTTGGGAAGCCCTGGCACTATACCGGTTTGCGGTATTAGTGTCCCATTTGAGACTCCAAGGAGGGTGGGGATACCAAAGACCGAAGGATCATTTCACATGAAAATGAAAAAATCAAAGCCGCTCTCTGGTTCACCGACCTCAAAAAACGGTGCGCTTGGAGCCGTGTTAAAAGCTCCCGGGGAGAAAGCCTCGTCAAAAAACACATCTTGTGCGGGTATGTCCAATAACCCCACTTCTGAGATGAACCAAGAAAAGGCGGTAGTACCCCGGTTCTTGGTCATTCAAAGGCTTGGTGAAAATTTTGAAAAAATTAGTCCCTTTGTCATACAAAAATTACTTTTTGGATTAATCGGCGATTTAAAAAGTATAAAGAAAATTAGAGACGGTCTACTTGTGGAGACAGTTTCGGCTTCACAAGCAAAAAAAATATTAAAACTGACCAAAATGGGAAATATGGATATAGAAGTGGTCCCACATAGGACGCTTAATATATGCAAGGGTGTCATTTATTGTAAAGATCTATTAAATTGTACAGTGGAGGAAATATGCAACGAGTTACGGGAGCAGGGTGTTATTGAAGTGCGACGCATTAAGACAAAATTCAATGGTCAATATAAAGACACACCGAATCATGTCTTGACCTTCAATACCCCGAAACTTCCACTTAAGTTGAAAGTAGCATATATGTCCCTCCCTGTACGCATGTATGTGCCTGCACCGATGCGCTGTTTCCATTGTCAAAAGTTCGGACACACAGCTGCACGATGCAAAAGTCCACAGATTTGCATATGTGGAAAGGCCTTACATGAAGGAACCCCTTGCATAGAACCCATTACCTGTAGTAACTGCGAGGGAGACCACTTGCCTCTTTCCAAAAATTGCCCTATTTATAAGCAAGAGGTTGCCATACAAGAGATGAAAATAAAGGAGAATATTACATATCTTGAGGCAAGGAAGAAGGTCATTATTTCTACACCGGCCGGTATCTCTTATGCCAATAAAGCATCAGCCTCAGCAAAACCGGATACTACTTCCTTTGCCAAAGAAATAATTCCCCACATAGTTCAGGCATTGAAAAGTATCTTTGTTACGAAAGAAACTTTTAATGCCGAACAAAATGCGCCTCTTGTCACCAGTAATCCTTTCCCGACACCATCAAAAATTCCTACACAAAAGAAGAAATCATTAAACACTATTTCTTCTTCTATTGTGTCTATTTCTCCTGGCCCTTCTCCATCTTTCATTCCTACTAAGGAAAAGATAAGGGCAAATAATTCTTGTATTGTTTCTTCTTCTGACGAAGATCTTTCTCTTTGCTCTGCATCGTCGCAGCAGCAAAAGAAAAAGAAGGGTTGGCCTTTAGGCAAACCAAGAAAACCAGTTTAGTTCTTCTACATTATATTTTAAGTCATGAACAATATTATTCAGTGGAATATTAGGGGATGCGTCTTTCATTATTGTGACTTGAAGATGCTACTATCGGAATTTAATCCGATATGTACGTGTCTTCAAGAAACACACTTTACACCAGGACAGGTTTACTCATTGAAGAATTATAGTATAGTTAGGTTCGATTCTGCACCCCATATCCGGGTCAACGGAGGTGTGGCGATCATCGTAAGACAAGATGCGAGTTTCAAGCAGGTTAATCTCAACACTAATATTCAAGCGATTGCTATACGAATGTCAGCCCCATTTAACGTTACTATTTGTAACATATATTTACCTGACGCCAACTGGGATTTGACTGACATTCAAGGTATTATTCGGCAACTTCCCACTCCCTTTATTCTTCTGGGAGATTTCAATGCCCACCATTTCATATGGGGATCTGGGCATATTGATCCAAGGGGTAGAATTGTTGAGAACCTGCTTGATGATCCAAATCTTGTTCTAGTAAATGATGGTTCGCCCACATACTTTAATGCCCGTTCAGGGACCTTTTCTTGTATCGACCTAACTATATTCTCTTCAACATTATCAACTCGTTACTCTTGGCGGGCACTTGATGATCTACATGGGAGTGATCACTTTCCTATAGTGATCACTACTGACACTCCCATGTGTGAACAAGTGTTTGCGCCAAGTTGGTTAATGAGTAAAGCCGATTGGTCATGTTTCAAGGCATCCCTTAAAATTCCACCCATGACTAATAACACCAATGTAAATGTAGAAGAACTAACAGAAAATATTTTCTTAGCAGCAGAAACTGCAATCCCTCAGAGCAAGTCCAAAGCTCAAAGAAGGTCGGTTCCCTGGTGGAACCGCGAAATTCAAGAGTTGGTCCGGGATAAAAAAATGGCTTTCAACCGCTTCAAACGGATTCCCACTCAGGAGAACCTTATTCTTTTTAAAAAAGCAAGAGCACTAGCTCGACGTTGTATATTGGAAAGCAAGCGAAAATCTTGGGACGAATATGTTTCTGGTATTTCGTCCAATACCACAACACAAGAATGTTGGTCAAGGGTTAAACGTATTGCTGGGCATGGTAATTCTACAGGCATATCCTGTCTAAAACTGGATGATGGAACTTATACGGATGATCCATCCGCTATCGCGGAAATAATGGCCGACCAGTTCCAAAGTACTAGCAGCTCTTCTAATTACATACCAGAGTTTCAAAACTCGAAAGCGGACAGGGAAGTACCGCTAGATTTCAGTACTACTGAAATTCTTTATTATAATGCTGCATTCGTACTTATGGAACTGGAATATGCTCTCAGCCTATCGAAGTCGTCATCTCCAGGCTTAGATAGAATTACCAACGATATGCTTAAAAATTTAACCCTTGATTTTAAACTACACTTGCTTTCCGTATACAATATGCTCTGGCAAGAAGGTTCATATCCTGAGAAGTGGAAGGAAGCCATTGTCATCCCTATCCCTAAGGTCGGAAAAGACCTATCGATACCGTCAAATCATAGGCCGATCAGTTTAACGTCTTGCATCGGAAAGATATTCGAGAGAATGATCAACAACCGTCTTATGTGGATTCTGGAAACCAATCATTTTCTGTCAGATCACCAGGCCGGGTTTCGCAAATTCAGATCCACCGTTGACCATCTCGTATATCTAGAAGATGCAATTCTCACTGCTTTCAATAATAAAGAACACTTGGTTGCAGTGTTTTTTGATCTGGAGAAGGCCTATGATATGACGTGGCGGTATCACATTCTTAAGAAGCTACATGGCTGGGGTTTCCGTGGTAATTTGCCGCAACTTATTTCTTCTTTTCTGGCAGAACGCAAATTTAGAGTTCGAGTCAGTACTTCTCTATCATCCTCAAGGATATTAGAGAATGGAGTACCCCAAGGCTCTGTTTTGAGCGTCACACTTTTTGCCATTGCGGTAAATGAGCTTGTGTCCTTTGTCAGCTCTGTAGGTATGTGTCTGTATGTTGATGATCTCGCCATTTTCTGTTCTGGTAAGAAGATGGGAGACATCAACAGAACTTTGCAATCTGCAATTAACAGCATTACCCGGAGGGCTGACAAAATTGGATTCAGGTTCTCTCAAGAAAAAACTCAGTGCATGCACTTCTGTCGCCTAAACCGACCACACTATGGACCACTGCTTTTTATGAGGGATAATACTATTAAAATCGTCAATAGCGTCAGATTCCTGGGACTCCATTTCGATCCAAGGCTAACTTGGAAATTACATGTTGAAGAGCTAAGGACTGTTTGTCTTAAAGCTCTAAACATTATAAAAATGTTGGCGGGTACTAAATGGGGAGCAGAACCCAAAACTCTTATACGGGTGTACCAATCTCTGGTTTTATCAAAGATTGATTACGGGTGTGTCGTCTATGCCTCGGCAAAACGTACAACCCTCAACAGACTAGACTCAATCCACAACCAGGCTCTACGGTACGCTCTTGGTGCGTTTCCCAGTACCCCCACATTAAATTTGTATTCAGAGTCAGGACTGACGCCACTTGATGTCAGACGTAAAAAGTTTCTGCTGCTTTATGTTTCTAAAATCAAGTCCTTACCGCAACACAAGAACTTCAGTACTTTCTTTCGGAGTGATAATTGGTGCAATCCACGACAAATTCAAACCAGACCCGCTGGTATCCGCGCGAAAGAGCTTCTAGACCAAATAAACTATGATATACCATTATCGATTCCTGTAGGGGAATCTGAAGTACCGCCGTGGTTGGTTCCATTAGCTAGGACCAACTACATACTAACTTTGTACGACAAGTCCAACAGTCCCCCGATAATGATACAGTCAAGGTTTCTAGAGGTTCTGCACGGATACAAAGACACGATGGTAATTTATACAGATGGTTCTAAAACCCACCATGGTACTGGTTGCGCAATTGCTGTCGATAACACACAGCACTCATGGTCAATGCCTCTTCTAACTTCTATCTACACAGCAGAGTCCTATGCTATCTGGCAAGCTCTACGCTACTGCGAGTTCGTCAGAACTTCTAGGAAGTTCCTCGTAGTAAGCGATTCTTTGAGCGTCCTACAAGCCATTTCAAGCCCTTTTATTGTTGACCCAATTATTCAGCAAATCTTGTCCCTCATGAAACATCTTCATGAGACAGGGAGAGATATTTATTTTCTTTGGGTGCCAAGTCACGTCGGCATTAGGGGTAACGAACTGGCTGATGAGGCAGCACGTTTCGCCGCTGATAGTAACTCTGTTGATGTGGTAATGTATAAATCTTCAGATATAAGTCTTCATCTGAAGAAAGAGGTATTGGCTTTGTGGCAGCGCACATGGGATGGGGTTCAGAACCATCTAAAAACCATTAAGCCGTTGGTTGCACCAGTTTTATTGCCGAATGATCTTACTAGAAGGGATCAAGTCAAGATCCATCGTCTGAGAATGGGTCATACAAGTCTGACACATGGGTACCGTTTAAATCGGGATAATGCCCCTATGTGCAACAGATGTGATACTGCTCTGACAGTTGAACACATTCTTGTTGCATGTCCACAGTATGATCTACTCAGGCGACTACATCATTTAGATCAAGACCTTTCCTTTATTTTAACAGACTCTGGTAAGATTCGTAATGTTCTGAAGTTTTTGCGTGCGGTAAATATATATGAAAAGTTATAGACTTGTCTTTTTTTCTCATCTCATTTAAATTTTCTTTATTTAATTCTTGTATACTTTTATATTTTTCCCTTATACGTATACATAAGTATGCGTTAAAACTTATATTTTTATATTGTATTTTATGCATGTGGGTTTTGTTGATCTCGTATACATATGTATATTTATTTACATGTTACCTTTTTCAAAATTATGATACTTCTATTTGTAATACTTATAGTAGTATATGTCCCGTGTATTTATTTATATTATACTTTTTGATTAGTATATGGGCTAATAACCTCAGCAGTTGATGCCCTCTTCTAGTTAAAAAAAAAAAAAATATTATTATTATTATTATTATTATTATTATTAATTATTATTATTATTATTATTATTATTATTATTATTATTATTATTATTATTATTATTATTATTATTATTATTATTATTATTATTATTATTATTATTATTATTATTATTATTATTATTATTATTATTATTATTATTATTATTATTATTATTATTATTATTATTATTATTATTATTATTATTATTATTATTATTATTATTATTATTATTATTATTATTATTATTATTATTATTATTCCCCCCCCGCGGGCCCACCTTGTCGTGGTGGGGGGGCTCAGTAGCCTTTGTTGCCAGCAAAGGTGAAACTAACGGGACCTGACGATTTCTTATAACCGGTCGATTAGTAGGTGATCGTCCGTGCACAGATTTCTTTCATACCTACCTGCATGTTGACCGTGTGCGGTGACCCGTGTCGGTGGAGGAGGGGATCCTGGTAGTTGAGGAAGCCCCAACACACTACTTTGGCCCTGAATTCACCTAAACGGGAGGTCGCAGGCTAACCCACCTGAGGCCAATCGGTTCCCATCCCGTTACGAGGCTGGGGGGTGAGTAGTCTTGGGGATGTGGCGGGATCACCGGGAAGCGGGCGTGCACGAGGACTTAGCGGCCCCATCGTGATCTCTCCCGTGGACTGGCCCTGCTGCTCTCTGGGATTGCTATAGTCTTTGGGAAGCCCTGACACTATACCGGTTTGCGGTATTAGTGTCCCTTTTGAGACTCCATGGAGGGTGGGGATACCAAAGACCGAAAGTTCATTATAAATGAACATGAAATTTTCAAAGCCGCTGTCTGGTTCGCCGTTCTCCAAAAACGGTGCGCTTGGAGCCGTGTCAAAAGCTCCCGGGGAGAAGACCCCGTCAAAAAACAAAATTTCTTGTGAGGGTACGCCTAGTAACCTCACTATTGATATGAACCAAGAAAAGGAGGTAGTACCCCGGTTCTTGGTCATTCAAAGACTTAGTGGTAATTTTGAAAAAGTTAGCCCTTTTCTTATACAAAAATTACTATTTGGATTGGTAGGAGATTTGAAAATCATAAAGAAAATTAAAGATGGTCTACTTGTGGAGACAGTTTCAGCTCCTCAAGCAAAAAAATTATTAAAAGTAATAAAAATGGGAGATATGGGAATAGAAGTGGTCCCTCACAGAACACTTAATGTATGTAGGGGTGTAATTTATTGCAAAGACCTCTTGAATTGTACAGTGGAGGAGATATGCTCTGAGCTACGGGAACAGGGTGTAATTGAGGTAAGGCGAATTAAGTCTAGAATGAATGGTGAATTCAAAGACACGCCGAATCACATCTTAACCTTCAATACCCCGAAACTTCCAGCTAAGTTAAAAGTAGCGTATATGTCCCTCCCTATACGCATGTATGTCCCTGCACCGATGCGCTGCTTCCGTTGTCAAAAGTTCGGACACACAGCTGCACGGTGCAATAGTCCACACATTTGTATATGTGGAAAGGTCTTGCATGAAGGAACCCCTTGCATGGAACCCATTAAATGTATTAACTGTGAAGGAGACCACTCTGCTCGTTCCAAAATTTGCCCACTTTATAGGCAAGAGGTTGCCATCCAAGAGCTCAAAGTAAAGGAGAATATTACTTATTTTGAAGCAAAGAAGAAGGTTGTTATTCCTACACCGGCCGGTATGACTTATGCTAACAAAGCATCAGCTTTAGTAACACCGGATCCTACTTCTTTTGCGCAGCAAGTAATTCCTCATCTTGTTCAAGCATTAAAAAGTGTCTTTGTTACAAAAGAAATTTTTAATGCCAAACAAAGTGCACCTCTTATCTCCTGTAATACTATTTCGACTCCATCTAAAATTCCTACACAAGAGAAGAAAAAAGCAAATTCTACTAATTCTTCTTTTGTGCCTATTTCTTCTGGCCCTTCTTCTATCATTCCTACAAAGCAAAAGAATAGGGCAACTACTATTGTTTCTTCTTCCGACGAAGATCTTTCCCTTAGCTCTGCACCTTCGCAGCAGCAAAAGAAAAAGAAGGGTTGGCCTATAGGCAAACCAAGGAAACCTGTTTAGTTCTTCAACATAACATTATAAGTCATGAATAATATTATTCAGTGGAATATTAGGGGATGCGTCTTTCATTATTGTGACTTGAAGATGCTACTATCGGAATTTAATCCGATATGTACGTGCCTTCAAGAAACACACTTTACACCAGGCCAGGCTTACTCATTGAAGAATTATAGTATAGTTAGGTTCGATTCTGCACCCCATATCCGGGTCAACGGAGGTGTGGCGATTATCATAAGACAAGATGCGAATTTCAAACAGGTTAATCTCAACACTAATCTTCAAGCGATTGCTATACGAATGTCAGCCCCATTTAACGTTACTATCTGTAACATATATTTACCTGATGCCAACTGGGATTTGACTGACATTCAAGCTATTATTCAGCAACTTCCCACTCCCTTTATTCTTCTGGGAGATTTCAATGCTCACCATTTCATATGGGGATCTGGGCATATTGATCCAAGGGGTAGAATTGTTGAGAACCTGCTTGATGATCCAAATCTTGTTCTAGTAAATGATGGTTCAAGGCATCCCTTAAAATTCCACCCCTGACTAATAACACCTATATGAATGTAGAAGAACTAACACAAAATATTTTCTTAGCAGCAGAAACTGCAATCCCTCAGAGCAAGTCCAAAGCTCAAAGAAGGTCGGTTCCCTGGTGGAACCGCGAAATTCAAGAGTTGGTCCGGGATAAAAAAATGGCTTTCAACCGCTTCAAACGGATTCCCACTCAGGAGAACCTTATTCTTTTTAAAAAAGCCAGAGCACTAGCACGACGTTGTATATTGGAAAGCAAGCGAAAATCTTGGGACGAATATGTTTCTGGTATTTCGTCCAATACCACAACACAAGAGTGTTGGTCAAGGGTTAAACGTATCGCTGGGCATGGTAATTCTACAGGTATAACTTGCCTAAACCTGCATGATGGAACTTATACAGATGATCCATCC
Organism: Harpalus rufipes; assembly: GCA_951394225.1. Classification (NCBI taxonomy): domain Eukaryota; kingdom Metazoa; phylum Arthropoda; class Insecta; order Coleoptera; family Carabidae; genus Harpalus; species Harpalus rufipes. The sequence continues at coordinate 25,008,587 of OX596282.1, read as the reverse complement.
GCTATCGCGGAAATAATGGCCGACCAGTTCCAAAGTACTAGCAGCTCTTCAAATTATGTACCTGAGTTTCAAAACTCAAAAGCGGACAGGGAAGTACCGCTAGATTTCAGCACTACTGAAATTCTTAATTATAATGCTGCATTCGTACTTATGGAACTGGAATATGCTCTCAGCCAATCGAAGTCGTCATCTCCAGGCTTAGATAGAATTACCAACGATATGCTCAAAAATTTAACCCTTGATTTTAAACTACACTTGCTTTCCGTATACAATATGCTCTGGCAAGAAGGTTCATATCCTGAGAAGTGGAAGGAAGCCATTGTCATCCCTATCCCTAAGGTCGGAAAAGACCTATCGATACCGTCAAATCATAGGCCGATCAGTTTAACGTCTTGCATCGGAAAGATATTCGAGAGAATGATCAACAACCGCCTTATGTGGATTCTGGAAACCAATCATTTTCTGTCAGATCACCAGGCCGGGTTTCGCAAATTCAGATCCACCGTTGATCATCTCGTATATCTAGAAGATGCAATTCTCACTGCTTTCAATAATAAAGAACACTTGGTTGCAGTGTTTTTTGATCTGGAGAAGGCCTATGATATGACGTGGCGGTATCACATTCTTAAGAAGCTACATGGCTGGGGTTTCCGTGGTAATTTGCCGCAACTTATTTCTTCTTTTCTGGCAGAACGCAAATTTAGAGTTCGAGTCAGTACTTCTCTATCATCCTCAAGGATATTAGAGAATGGAGTACCCCAAGGCTCTGTTTTGAGCGTCACACTTTTTGCCATTGCGGTAAATGAGCTTGTGTCCTTTGTCAGCTCTGTAGGTATGTGTCTGTATGTTGATGATCTCGCCATTTTCTGTTCTGGTAAGAAGATGGGAGACATCAACAGAACTTTGCAATCTGCAATTAACAGCATTACCCGGAGGGCTGACAAAATTGGATTCAGGTTCTCTCAAGAAAAAACTCAGTGCATGCACTTCTGTCGCCTAAACCGACCACACTATGGACCACTGCTTTTTATGAGGGATAATACTATTAAAATCGTCAATAGCGTCAGATTCCTGGGACTCCATTTCGATCCAAGGCTAACTTGGAAATTACATGTTGAAGAGCTAAGGACTGTTTGTCTTAAAGCTCTAAACATTATAAAAATGTTGGCGGGTACTAAATGGGGAGCAGAACCCAAAACTCTTATACGGGTGTACCAATCTCTGGTTTTATCAAAGATTGATTACGGGTGTGTCGTCTATGCCTCGGCAAAACGTACAACCCTCAACAGACTAGACTCAATCCACAACCAGGCTCTACGGTACGCTCTTGGTGCGTTTCCCAGTACCCCCACATTAAATTTGTATTCAGAGTCAGGACTGACGCCACTTGATGTCAGACGTAAAAAGTTTCTGCTGCTTTATGTTTCTAAAATCAAGTCATTACCGCAACACAAGAACTTCAGCACTTTCTTTCGGAGTGATAATTGGTGCAATCCACGACAAATTCAAACCAGACCCGCTGGTATCCGCGCTTCTAGACCAAATAAACTTTGATATACCATTATCGATTCCTGTAGGGGAATCTGAAGTACCGCCGTGGTTGGTTCCATTACCTAGAACTAACTACATACTAAGTATGTACGACAAGTCCAACAGTCCCCCGATAATGATACAGTCAAGGTTTCTAGAGGTTCTGCACGGATACAAAAACACGATGGTAATTTATACGGATGGTTCTAAAACCCACCATGGTACTGGTTGCGCAATTTCTGTCGATAACACACAGCACTCATGGTCAATGCCTCTTCTAACTTCTATCTACACAGCAGAGTCCTATGCTATCTGGCAAGCTCTACGCTACTGCGAGTTCGTCAGAACTTCTAGGAAGTTCCTCGTAGTAAGTGATTCTTTGAGTGTCCTACAAGCCATTTCAAACCCTTTTACTGTTGACCCAATTATTCAGCATATCTTGTCCCTCATGAAACATCTTCATGAGACAGGGAGAGATATTTATTTTCTTTGGGTGCCAAGTCACGTCGGCATTAGAGGTAACGAATTGGCTGATGAGGCAGCACGTTTTGCCGCTGATAGTAACTCTGTTGATGTCGTAATGTATAAATCTTCAGATATAAGACTTCATCTGAAGAAAGAGGTATTGGCTTTGTGGCAGCGCACATGGGATGGGGTTCAGAACCATCTAAAAACCATTAAGCCGTTGGTTGCGCCATATTTATTGCCGAATGATCTTACCAGAAGGGATCAAGTCAAGATCCATCGTCTGAGAATGGGTCATACAAGTCTGACACATGGGTACCGTTTAAATCGGGATAATGCCCCTATGTGCAACAGATGTGATACTGCTCTGACAGTTGAACACATTCTTGTTGCATGTCCACAGTATGATCTACTCAGGCGACTATATCATTTAGATCAAGACCTTTCCTTTATTCTAACAGACTCTGATAAGATCCGTAATGTTCTGAAGTTTTTGCGTGCGGTAAATATATATGAAAAGTTATAGACGTCTTTTTTTTTTCATCTCGTTAAAATTTTCTTTATGTAATTCTTGTATTCTTTTCTATTTTTCTCATTATACGTATACATAAGTATGCGTAAATACTTATTTTTCCTATATTTATTGTATTTTATGCATGTGGGTTTTGTTCATCTCGTATACATATGTATATTTATTTTATGTATTTATTTACATGTTACCTTTTTCTATATTATTGTTATACTTCTATTTGTAATACTTATATAATAGTATATGTCCCATATATTTATTTATATTATACTTTTTGATTAGTATATGGGCTAATAACCTCAGCAGTTGATGCCCTCATCTAGTTAAAAAAAAAATTATTATTATTATTATTATTATTATTATTATTATTATTATTATTATTATTATTATTATTATTATTATTATTATTATTTCCGCTCTTTTGTTTCTCACTACCTCAGGAATCCTGGGTACCATTGACCTGCCTCTCAGCAATTGCTGGAGAGGCTAGGCGCGGACGATATGCCAAGATGATCAAGGCAGCCACCCAGGTGGTCGGGGTGACTTTGTGTAGTACGCCTACAGACGAGTACTCAGGGTGAGGTAACGGTGTACACACCTGGTACGGGTTTTCACCAAGTAACCAGGTGGAGGATGGCGAGAGGTGAGAACAGAGGGACCAGAGGGTGCGGCGAAGCCAGGCTGTAACCCCTCATAGTCGCGCTTCTGTCGCAGCCAGGACCGCGGAGCTGGGCAGTGGGTGGGCACAATGGCAACACAACACTGATACCAGTATTCCGTGGTCATACTGGAGCGGGCCTCTGGAACCAGGTGGAAAAGACAGAGAGCCTGATGGGTGCGGCGAAGCCATGCTGTAGCCCCTAAATAACAGGTCTCTGCCATGCACAGGTGCCATTATTATTATTATTATTATTATTATTATTATTATTATTATTATTATTATTATTATTATTATTATTATTATTATTATTATTATTATTATTATTATTATTATTATTATTATTATTATTATTATTATTATTATTATTATTATTATTATTATTATTATTATTATTATTATTATTATTATTATTATTATTATTATTATTATTATTATTATTATTATTATTATTATTATTATTATTATTATTATTATTATTATTATTATTATTATTATTATTATTATTATTATTATTATTATTATTATTATTATTATTATTATTATTATTATTATTATTATTATTATTATTATTATTATTATTATTATTATTATTATTATTAATATTATTATTATTATTATTATTATTATTATTATTATTTAGTTTATTCACCTAAGTCTAGTACATCTAAGAGCTAGGTAAATAATTAAATACAATACATTAGCAAAATTGTACTTTTCATTTTCAGGGCTCTAAGATTGCTCGTAATGATGGCCTAAACTTCGGGTTGGCAGGATGGAGATCTCTTCTGCTGACTAGGATGTGGTCTTTAGGTGTCCTAGTCGGTTTCAACCATATTCCAGCTATAAACCATACAGCTGAGGATATATGGGATTTTAGGAAAGTACTTTTCTTATAATGTGGGCTGTTCCATATATTGCTTGTTTTTGAATTTCATATGGGTCGTGATTTCCAGGGATGCGTTTGACATTTTTAATAAATTCCTTATTTACATAACCTGTCGCTCCAATTATTACTGGAATTATTTCGCATTTTGTTTTCCACATACGTTTAATTTCAATACACAAGTCTTTGTATTTTAGCTGTTTTTCGGCATCCTTTGTTATTATTTTCTCATCGGCTGGTACGGAGACGTCAATTAAGTATGTAGTACAAGGAGTTCTAACAATAATATCAGGTCTATTAGCATTGATGGTTCGGTCAGTTCGCACTCCCATATCATACAGTATCGTTACATTTCCGTTTGCATTATTCACTACTTTCTCTGGTAGATATTTGTACCATAGCTGTTCATTTGTTTGTCCTATATAATGATTGTAGAGATTGTAGTGAATAAGATTGCAGATTTTATTATGCCGTATGACATATTCAGTTTTGGCCAATTCTGAGCAGGATGACATTATGTGATGGATGGTTTCATCTGCAGCTTTACAAATTCTGCATGACTTGTTTTCGGATGATTTATGGATTTTCTTTCCTATATATCTTGTTGTTATGGCTTGTTCTTGAGCCGCTGTTATTAAACTCTCCGTTTCCCCTTTAATTCTTCCTCTTCTTAGCCACATGAACGATTCGATTTTGTCATATTCTATTTTTTCCATGTCGCGTAATTTTTGTCCATGAAGCGGTTTGTTTCTCCACATTTCATATAAACGTTTCCTACATTGCTTTTTAATTTCTACTGGGCTAATATTAGTTCTTTCTTCTTGTGCATTGTTTTCTACCTCTTCCATATCTGCATTTTCTACTAGTATTTCATCTAAACCTTCTTCATGCCTCACATGGTTCCTTCTATTCTCATATTTTTCAATGGGCTTGTAGATTTTTTGTTTTATTCGCAAACATCTTTTTGATAAGGATGTATAATGTGAGAGAGTTTCATCGTATATTACTATATTCCTAATAATGGGATCGCTTGATGCTCTGTTTGTTATATAATAGTATAGGCTGTACATAGAATCATAATATACACTTTCTATTTGTTGGAGACCCCTTCCTCCAAACTGTCTTTGGACATATAATCGGTCCACATCTTGTCGTGGGTGAAACTGGCCGTTAAGTGTTAACAACTTTCTTGTTTTCCTATCTATTTTTTCTATTTCAGCTATGGTCCAGTCTATTATTCCGAAGCTGTATCTGAGGACTGGCACAGTGAAAGCTCCTATAGCCTGAAATTTATTTTTGCAGATAAGTTGTGATCTTAATATTTTTCTTATTCTTGTGAAGTACTCATTTCTTAATCTTTCTTTCATTCCCTTATGGTCAATTTCCTCACCTTCTTCTACACCTAAGTATTTGTATGTTTTTCCAGGTTCCAGAGCTTGTATGCTTTCTTCATCATTTAAAGCCATGTTCTCAGACCAACTTAGTTTTCCCCTCTTAAATATAGCCACAGCGCATTTCTCCAAACTAAATTTCATACGTATGTCATCAGAGAATTTTTTAACGACATCTAATGACTTTTTTAATTCATTCTCACTTTTACAGGTTAATTTCAAATCGTCCATATATAATTGGTGGGTTATTGATATCGGGGATCCTGTTAGTTTATAACCTGTCGCAATTTTGTTAATTAATTTGGAGAGAGGTGCCAAAGATATGCAAAAAAGAAGTGGGGATAATGAGTCTCCTTGGTATATTCCCTTTCTTATATGTATATAGCTGGTCTCTATGTTACCTTCATTTGTTTGTAGATGAAGTTTCGTTTTCCACATTCCCATGAGATGTTTTAATAAATTTATAATTTCGTTGGATATACCGTAGATTTTCAATGACTCAATTAGCCAGCTATGTGGAACACTGTCATAGGCTTTTTGATAATCAATCCATGCTATACACAGGTTCTTCTTCATTTTTTTCATATCATGTAGCATGTACTTAGAGTAGAGAAGGTGATCTTTGCAGCCCTGGAAACCTTTGGCACATCCTTTCTGTTCAAATGGTAATATGTTTTCTTGATTAGTGAAAATGGCAATTTTGTTTGCTAAAATACCCGTTAAATTTTTATAAATTGTGTTTAAACATGTTATTGGGCGAAAATTTTTAGGGTTTTTAGTATCCTTTCCCTTTGGTAGCATATACGTAATACCTATTGTAAGCCAATCAGGAATATTTTTCGGCTGATTTATGAAATCGTTATAATGTTCTGCCAGATATTCGTGAGCCACTTTTAGTTCTTTTAACCAGAAATTTGGAATTCTGTCAATTCCAGTAGCTTTCCAGTTTTGCGTTCTCCGTATCGTCATAGTTACTTCTTCTTTGGTTATCACCTGCGAATCCATCTTGTTTCTGTGTTCTTGTTTCAGCTTCCGGATCCAATCCGCTCTTCTATTATGATCGATTTCACTTTCGTATATGTTTCTCCAATAGTTTTCTAAAGTTTTTTTGTCGGGAGATTCTGATTTTCCATTTTCATTACTTCTTATCTTTCTATAAAATGATTTCGCATTTGTTTGGAACATTCTATTTTCTAAAAATTGCTGCATTCGTTTCTTGTAACGCCTTAATCTCTGGGCCGTGGCAGTAATTCTTTGTTTTGCCATTTCTATGGTTTCACTTAGACTAATTTCTTGATTCTCTAAGTATTTCTTTTTAAGGTAATTTAGTCTGTGAGCATTTCTTATACTTTTATTTTCTTTAATTACTTGAAGGTGAGATAGGTCTTTCCTTAAATCATTTATTTTATTTAATAATCTTGTTTGCCATTTTGGAGTTTCTTGTTGTTTTCTCTTTTCCGTACATTGTTTTACATCTTTTATATGACCATTTATTTCTTCTGTTAAAGCGTAAGCTGTACTGTATATTAATGAGTTAGTGTATAATATATCTGATTCTTCTTTTTCCCTTATTATTTCTTTGAAACATTCATTCCCTATCGTGATTAATTCTTTATGATTTTTTAAGAATATAAGTTTCGGCAGCGGGGCTCTAATATTAAAATTGGAATTGTAGACCATCTTAAGTAATTCATTTATTCTGTATTTTAATCTTTCCTCAGTTATAATTCTATCATGACTATCTGACATTCTATTTTCCTCTTCTCTGCTGTTATCAACTTCAATTACATCTATAGTGGCTTCACAGTTTACCTCAGCTTGAACCACTGTTTTTACATTATCTATTATTTCTTCTATTTCACTATGCGTTAGTTTCTGACTTAGCTCAATTTGTCTTCGTTGATTCTGTAATTTGTTTGCATCAAGATTTTTTCTGATATTTGGGTTTCTTTCGCGCCAAACTTTGTATGCATCTCTATAAGTTCCTTCCTTTAGCCTACTAAAATGGTAACACCACATGACTTCTTTGTATTCATCTTTTGACCAGGGTAATCTTTTATTTGTTCTAATAGAGACTGATCGTACTTCTTTTGCGATTGAAGGACCACTTTGAGCTTCCTCTGCGTGGTGACTTTCATCTGCTCTTTGCGGTGTTACTCGGGTGTTTTGTACTCGTTGTCCTTGTTCATTGCCAGGGTTGTCATCCAAAAGCATCTGTCCTGTGTGTGGCGAGATCCGACCCGGTGATCCCGGCACGCCACACGAGATTTGATATCTTGTTCGTACCATTTTTCTCAAATTTTGCATTTTATAGCTAACTGCCAGCTTTGTTTTCAGCCGCCTCTAACATGAGGTACAGACGCTGTCGCCCTGCCGCTCCTCTGGAGACAGACGCAGGGCTATGATGACTCGGGATCGTGGTGTCGTCACTCACCAGGATGCAAAGGTGATTTTGCATCATCCTTGCTAGTTTTAATTACAGCCGCCCCACTGGGAAACAGACGCTGTTGAGGTGCCGCACCTCTGGTGTACATACGCACCCCTTCAAGGCATGAGGAGCCAGGGACGCCACTCCCCGTACTGGTTCCAAATTTTGGAACCCATCCACTGCATTTTAATCATTTTTGGCTTATATTATTCCTGCTCTGTCACATATCAATCAAATATTTGACATCTGTCAATATTCACCTTCAATTTATTAATTACGTTTTTATGAATTACAGTCCCATTATATATATAAATAGAACACCAAACCACATCTTCACCCCTTCCATGATTAAAGATTTTGAAAAATTTGTACCAGAATACCAAATTCTACACTAGATTGACAGGTGTCAATTTCACCCATTAAAATTACAGTTTATTTCCAAATTCAAAGCTTAATTTTTTTTTAAATACAAAAATACATGACTAAACCACCACCTTTGTATAATATATATGTCTTAATAAATACAACTTCCAATTTTAAATAAGATTGACATTACAGGAATAGTTCTTCATGGCCAGTAGGATTATTATTATTATTATTATTATTATTATTATTATTATTATTATTATTATTATTATTATTATTATTATTATTATTATTATTATTATTATTATTATTATTATTATTATTATTATTATTATTATTATTATTATTATTATTATTATTATTATTATTATTATTATTATTATTATTATTATTATTATTATTATTATTATTATTATTATTATTATTATTATTATTATTATTATTATTATTATTATTATTATTATTATTTTGTTTATTTCATTGAATTTTTGGTACAGTTTGTACAACGACCTTGTTTGGCAAGGTAAGTATATACAATACTTTGTAATTACATACATAAGAGGTAAGCATACAAATACATGTTACATTTTGTGGTTCTAATTTATTGTTTTATTTCAGGGTCAGCTGTTGGGACCATGTAGTTCTAAGTGGTGTTCGAAACATCTGGGTTGTTCAATGCCATTCGTACTATTCTGGTTGAGCACTATTTTCTGCATTTCAAGGTAAGTTTTCCGTTCTATTTGCAGCACGTCCAGAGATGTGAACAGGGACTTGGGAATTTCTCCAGTCGCTCCTATTATAATAGGGACGATTACTACGTTTTCAGTATGCCATAGGGTTTTTATTTCTTGTGCGAGTGGTGTGTAGTTTCTAATCTTCTCCCTGCTTTTTTCTTCGATGTTATGCGGTGCTGGCACAGCAATGTCTATAATATAAACTGTGTTCGTTTTGAAGTCGTGCAGTGTTATATCTGGTCTATTGTGTTTGACGGGGTGATCGGTCAAAACTGTTCTGTTCCAATATAACTTGCCATTGTTGTTAGATATGACATTTTCAGGTTCATATTTGTAATATGGTTTGGTTTCTATTTCCGTATTTATTCTATATGCTAAGACGTGGTGTACGATTTTTGCTACATTATTATGGCGTAGAGTATAATCTGTTGGTGCTAGAACTGAACAACCGCTTATAAGGTGGTCAATATTTTCGGTTGATTTAGCACACATTCTGCATTTATCATTGGTAACTGTATTATCTTTCAGAATATGTTTCTTGTAGTTTCTTGTAGAGACGACTTGATCTTGTATGGCTAGTACAAATCCTTCTGTTTCGGCGAAGATATTACTGTGCTTCAGCCAAGCTGTACTCGCTTGCTGCTCAATGTGCGGCAGTCTTATATTTGCTAGGTATCTACCATGTAGTTCCTTCCCAAGCCAGTTGTTTATTTTATCTTGATCTGTGATAATGTTGTTAGATGGATTGTAACTTTTGTTTTGAAGATTCAGTGGAGTATGGTTGGTATCTGCGTTGCATATATCTTCATGAAGGGGGATTGTTTGACTCTTTGTTCGGAAGTATTCACGCAGATTATGCACTTGCTTGTAATGACTGGTATGGAGGTCTACAACCCCACGGCCGCCTTGCTCTCGTGGAAGATGGAACCGTTCCACGGAGCTCCTGGGATGATGTGCTCTGTATTTAGTAAACATCACTCGTACTTTCCGGTTCAAGTTTTCCAGATCAGTTTTTGTCCATTTTAGGACACCAAAGCTGTAAGTTATTATATATATATATATTATTATTATTATTATTATTATTATTATTATTATTATTATTATTATTATTATTATTATTATTATTATTATTATTATTATTATTATTATTATTATTATTATTATTATTATTATTATTATTATTATTATTATTATTATTATTATTATTATTATTATTATTATTATTATTATTATTATTATTATTATTATTATTATTATTATTATTATTATTATTATTATTATTATTATTATTATTATTATTTAGTTTATTCACCTAAGTCTAGTACATCTAAGAGCTACAAGGTAAATAATTAAATACAATACATTAGCAAAATTGTACTTTTCATTTTCAGGGCTCTAAGATTGCTCGTAATGATTGCCTAAACTTCGGGTTGGCAGGTTCTGCTGACTAGGATGTGGTCTTTAGGTGTCCTAGTCGGTTTCAACCATATTCCAGCTATAAACCATACAGCTGAGGATATATGGGATTTTAGGAAAGTACTTTTCTTATAATGTGGGCTGTTCCATATATTGCTTGTTTTTGAATTTCATATGGGTCGTGATTTCCAGGGATGCGTTTGACATTTTTAATAAATTCCTTATTTACATAACCTGTCGCTCCAATTATTACTGGAATTATTTCGCATTTTGTTTTCCACATACGTTTAATTTCAATACACAAGTCTTTGTATTTTAGCTGTTTTTCGGCATCCTTTGTTATTATTTTCTCATCGGCTGGTACGGAGACGTCAATTAAGTATGTAGTACAAGGAGTTCTAACAATAATATCAGGTCTATTAGCATTGATGGTTCGGTCAGTTCGCACTCCCATATCATACAGTATCGTTACATTTCCGTTTGCATTATTCACTACTTTCTCTGGTAGATATTTGTACCATAGCTGTTCATTTGTTTGTCCTATATAATGATTGTAGAGATTGTAGTGAATAAGATTGCAGATTTTATTATGCCGTATGACATATTCAGTTTTGGCCAATTCTGAGCAGGATGACATTATGTGATGGATGGTTTCATCTGCAGCTTTACAAATTCTGCATGACTTGTTTTCGGATGATTTATGGATTTTCTTTCCTATATATCTTGTTGTTATGGCTTGTTCTTGAGCCGCTGTTATTAAACTCTCCGTTTCCCCTTTAATTCTTCCTCTTCTTAGCCACATGAACGATTCGATTTTGTCATATTCTATTTTTTCCATGTCGCGTAATTTTTGTCCATGAAGCGGTTTGTTTCTCCACATTTCATATAAACGTTTCCTACATTGCTTTTTAATTTCTACTGGGCTAATATTAGTTCTTTCTTCTTGTGCATTGTTTTCTACCTCTTCCATATCTGCATTTTCTACTAGTATTTCATCTAAACCTTCTTCATGCCTCACATGGTTCCTTCTATTCTCATATTTTTCAATGGGCTTGTAGATTTTTTGTTTTATTCGCAAACATCTTTTTGATAAGGATGTATAATGTGAGAGAGTTTCATCGTATATTACTATATTCCTAATAATGGGATCGCTTGATGCTCTGTTTGTTATATAATAGTATAGGCTGTACATAGAATCATAATATACACTTTCTATTTGTTGGAGACCCCTTCCTCCAAACTGTCTTTGGACATATAATCGGTCCACATCTTGTCGTGGGTGAAACTGGCCGTTAAGTGTTAACAACTTTCTTGTTTTCCTATCTATTTTTTCTATTTCAGCTATGGTCCAGTCTATTATTCCGAAGCTGTATCTGAGGACTGGCACAGCGAAAGCTCCTATAGCCTGAAATTTATTTTTGCAGATAAGTTGTGATCTTAATATTTTTCTTATTCTTGTGAAGTACTCATTTCTTAATCTTTCTTTCATTCCCTTATGGTCAATTTCCTCACCTTCTTCTACACCTAAGTATTTGTATGTTTTTCCAGGTTCCAGAGCTTGTATGCTTTCTTCATCATTTAAAGCCATGTTCTCAGACCAACTTAGTTTTCCCCTCTTAAATATAGCCACAGCGCATTTCTCCAAACCAAATTTCATATGTCATCAGAGAATTTTTTAACGACATCTAATGACTTTTTTAATTCATTCTCACTTTTACAGGTTAATTTCAAATCGTCCATATATAATTGGTGGGTTATTGATATCGGGGATCCTGTTAGTTTATAACCTGTCGCAATTTTGTTAATTAATTTGGAGAGAGGTGCCAAAGATATGCAAAAAAGAAGTGGGGATAATGAGTCTCCTTGGTATATTCCCTTTCTTATATGTATATAGCTGGTCTCTATGTTACCTTCATTTGTTTGTAGATGAAGTTTCGTTTTCCACATTCCCATGAGATGTTTTAATAAATTTATAATTTCGTTGGATATACCGTAGATTTTCAATGACTCAATTAGCCAGCTATGTGGAACACTGTCATAGGCTTTTTGATAATCAATCCATGCTATACACAGGTTCTTCTTCATTTTTTTCATATCATGTAGCATGTACTTAGAGTAGAGAAGGTGATCTTTGCAGCCCTGGAAACCTTTGGCACATCCTTTCTGTTCAAATGGTAATATGTTTTCTTGATTAGTGAAAATGGCAATTTTGTTTGCTAAAATACCCGTTAAATTTTTATAAATTGTGTTTAAACATGTTATTGGGCGAAAATTTTTAGGGTTTTTAGTATCCTTTCCCTTTGGTAGCATATACGTAATACCTATTGTAAGCCAATCAGGAATATTTTTCGGCTGATTTATGAAATCGTTATAATGTTCTGCCAGATATTCGTGAGCCACTTTTAGTTCTTTTAACCAGAAATTTGGAATTCTGTCAATTCCAGTAGCTTTCCAGTTTTGCGTTCTCCGTATCGTCATAGTTACTTCTTCTTTGGTTATCACCTGCGAATCCATCTTGTTTCTGTGTTCTTGTTTCAGCTTCCGGATCCAATCCGCTCTTCTATTATGATCGATTTCACTTTCGTATATGTTTCTCCAATAGTTTTCTAAAGTTTTTTTGTCGGGAGATTCTGATTTTCCATTTTCATTACTTCTTATCTTTCTATAAAATGATTTCGCATTTGTTTGGAACATTCTATTTTCTAAAAATTGCTGCATTCGTTTCTTGTAACGCCTTAATCTCTGGGCCGTGGCAGTAATTCTTTGTTTTGCCATTTCTATGGTTTCACTTAGACTAATTTCTTGATTCTCTAAGTATTTCTTTTTAAGGTAATTTAGTCTGTGAGCATTTCTTATACTTTTATTTTCTTTAATTACTTGAAGGTGAGATAGGTCTTTCCTTAAATCATTTATTTTATTTAATAATCTTGTTTGCCATTTTGGAGTTTCTTGTTGTTTTCTCTTTTCCGTACATTGTTTTACATCTTTTATATGACCATTTATTTCTTCTGTTAAAGCGTAAGCTGTACTGTATATTAATGAGTTAGTGTATAATATATCTGATTCTTCTTTTTCCCTTATTATTTCTTTGAAACATTCATTCCCTATCGTGATTAATTCTTTATGATTTTTTAAGAATATAAGTTTCGGCAGCGGGGCTCTAATATTAAAATTGGAATTGTAGACCATCTTAAGTAATTCATTTATTCTGTATTTTAATCTTTCCTCAGTTATAATTCTATCATGACTATCTGACATTCTATTTTCCTCTTCTCTGCTGTTATCAACTTCAATTACATCTATAGTGGCTTCACAGTTTACCTCAGCTTGAACCACTGTTTTTACATTATCTATTATTTCTTCTATTTCACTATGCGTTAGTTTCTGACTTAGCTCAATTTGTCTTCGTTGATTCTGTAATTTGTTTGCATCAAGATTTTTTCTGATATTTGGGTTTCTTTCGCGCCAAACTTTGTATGCATCTCTATAAGTTCCTTCCTTTAGCCTACTAAAATGGTAACACCACATGACTTCTTTGTATTCATCTTTTGACCAGGGTAATCTTTTATTTGTTCTAATAGAGACTGATCGTACTTCTTTTGCGATTGAAGGACCACTTTGAGCTTCCTCTGCGTGGTGACTTTCATCTGCTCTTTGCGGTGTTACTCGGGTGTTTTGTACTCGTTGTCCTTGTTCATTGCCAGGGTTGTCATCCAAAAGCATCTGTCCTGTGTGTGGCGAGATCCGACCCGGTGATCCCGGCACGCCACACGAGATTTGATATCTTGTTCGTACCATTTTTCTCAAATTTTGCATTTTATAGCTAACTGCCAGCTTTGTTTTCAGCCGCCTCTAACATGAGGTACAGACGCTGTCGCCCTGCCGCTCCTCTGGAGACAGACGCAGGGCTATGATGACTCGGGATCGTGGTGTCGTCACTCACCAGGATGCAAAGGTGATTTTGCATCATCCTTGCTAGTTTTAATTACAGCCGCCCCACTGGGAAACAGACGCTGTTGAGGTGCCGCACCTCTGGTGTACATACGCACCCCTTCAAGGCATGAGGAGCCAGGGACGCCACTCCCCGTACTGGTTCCAAATTTTGGAACCCATCCACTGCATTTTAATCATTTTTGGCTTATATTATTCCTGCTCTGTCACATATCAATCAAATATTTGACATCTGTCAATATTCACCTTCAATTTATTAATTACGTTTTTATGAATTACAGTCCCATTATATATATAAATAGAACACCAAACCACATCTTCACCCCTTCCATGATAAAAGATTTTGAAAAATTTGTACCAGAATACCAAATTCTACACTAGATTGACAGGTGTCAATTTCACCCATTAAAATTACAGTTTATTTCCAAATTCAAAGCTTAATTTTTTTTTAAATACAAAAATACATGACTAAACCACCACCTTTGTATAATATATATGTCTTAATAAATACAACTTCCAATTTTAAATAAGATTGACATTACAGGAATAGTTCTTCATGGCCAGTAGGATTATTATTATTATTATTATTATTATTATTATTATTATTATTATTATTATTATTATTATTATTATTATTATTATTATTATTATTATTATTATTATTATTATTATTATTATTATTATTATTATTATTATTATTATTATTATTATTATTATTATTATTATTATTATTATTATTATTATTATTATTATTATTATTATTATTATTATTATTATTATTATTATTATTATTATTATTATTATTATTATTATTATTATTATTATTATTATTATTATTATTATTATTATTATTATTATTCCTCTCAGCCTCCTCCGTCTTTACGGAGGGTTAAAAACCTAGTTATCGGCTTGCAGCAAGACATCTAGATGTTGAATATTTTACTATTTGTGTTTTTGGAGTACGGATACTGTTTATTATTGATTATTTATTATATCGTCTTTACTTTATGTTTAACACCTTCCTTACGATGTTGCAGGTGTCTAATATTACGGCCTTCTGGAGTTGTATGTACGTGTTAGGTTCCAGTTCCAACTTCTCGAGAGATTCGTGAAGTCTCCAAGGGATTTCTCCAGTGGCTCCAATTACTATAGGAATGATTACCACTCTTTCCTGTTCCCATGTATTTTTTATATCATTTGCTAATAGTAAATATTTATTTATTTTTTCATTTGACCTTTCCTTGATATTTGCAGGCGCTGGTATAGTGATGTCAATCAGGTAAGTACATTTTTCTTCTTTGTTCTGGTATACGATGTCTGGTCTGTTGTGTTGCACTGTCTTGTCCGTTTGTATTGTGCGGTCCCAGTAGATCTTTGCTTGTGGGGTGTCTATTACCGCTTTAGGTTTATAGTTGTAGTATGGGATGTTTTCAGCTTGTAGAATTCGATTTCGAAGTTTTAAATGTATGATCTTGGCAACGTTATTGTGTCTTCTTAGATAATCTGTTTGGGCTAATGTTTTGCATCCCGCTATAATGTGTGCTACATTTTCGTTGCCTTCATCACACATTCTACATCTTGTGTGCTTTACAGTGGCATCCTTGAGTATATGTTTTTTGTAGTTTCTTGAGGCGATAACTTGGTCTTGAATTGCCATAATGAACCCTTCTGTTTCAGGGAACAGTCCGCTCTTCTGTAGCCAGGTGTACGATGCTTTTTCATCGATGTGTCTCTGGTTTGTCAGTGCGATGTACCTCCCGTGTAGTTCTTTCTGTTTCCATTTCATTATTTTCTGATTGTCATCTGTTATGTGTGATAGTGGATCATATGCGAGTGTTGCAAGGGTTAATGGGGTGTGATTGTTGTCTATTTTGACTATTGCAGCATGTAGTGTTGAAGTTTCTGCCTTTGTGTTGAAGAAGGTTCTGATGTTATGGATTTCCTTGTAGTAGGTGTTCTGGAAATCTATGAAACCTCTGCCGCCTTTCTTTCTGTCCAGATGGAAGCGTTCCAGTGAGCTTTTTGGGTGGTGTTTCAGGCTCTTAGTTGCTAGGGTTCTAATTGTTCTGTTTAGTTGCTCTAATTCGGTTTGAGTCCATTTTACTATCCCGAAGCTGTACGATATAACTGGTGCAGCGTATGTATTAATCGCTGTTACCATGTTTCTTGCTGGTAGTTTGGTGCGCATTATCGTTTTAGTGCGGCTTCGAAATCTTTCTATTAGTTGTTCCTTGATTACCTTTTTCTCCAGGCCTCTTGTTTGTTCAAACCCTAGGTATTTATATGTTTCGTTTTCTTCCATTACTGCTATTTCCTCATTTTCTTGATGTACCATTTCGTAGTTGTCTGTGTCTTCCCATTTTCCCTTGTTCATAGCATTGATCTTACACTTCTCCAATCCAAATTCCATTCTGATATCATGACTGAAATCCTCCGTGGTTCGAAGTAGTTTTTTTAGGTCGCTGTGTGTACTGCAGATTAGTTTCAAGTCATCCATGTAGAACAGGTGGTTTACTAGATGTTGTGTGCCTGGTATGGTGTATCCTCTTTCGGATTGTTTCAGTGTTGTTGTTAGTGGTTGCATGGATAAACAAAACCACAATGCACTTAGAGCATCTCCCTGGAAGATGCCACTTTTGATCTTAACTTTGCCTGTTATTTCCTTGTTTACGCTTAGGTTTGTTCTCCATGTTCTCATTGTTTGTTCTATCATGCTGACTATGGTGGGGTTAACTTTATATAGCTTTAGTACTTCGAGTAACCAGGTGTGCGGTACGCTATCAAAAGCTTTTTTGTAATCGATGTACGCAGTATACAGGTTCCTCTTGTTTGCCTTGGCTTCCTCCATTATTGCGCTGTCTATGACCAGTTGTTCTTTACAACCTCTGCTGTTCTTGCGACAGCCTTTCTGTTCTTCAGTTATTATCTGGTATTTTTCTAGATGATTGTATATTTTGTTGGATATAATGGAGGTCAAGATCTTGTAAATAGTTGGTAGGCATGTTATTGGTCTGTATTTACTGGGGTCTTTACTGGGTGGTGAAGTTTTCGGTAAGAGGTACGTCGTGCCTTCAGTCATGAAGTCTGGGATAGTTTCTGGGTTGCTTATTGCCTTATCTAGTAGGTCTGCAAGTTTTGTGTGTGTGGCAGTGAACCTCTTGAGCCAAAAGTTATGTATATGGTCAGGTCCAGGGGCTTTCCAGTTTATTGTTTTCTTTATTGCCTGTTTGACGTCATCTGTTGTGATCTTAATTGGTGTCATAATTTGTACTTTCTCCATTCTCTTCTTTTCTGCTTTTATGCATGTTGCACGGGTGTTGTGTGTTTTCTCAATTTCCCATATGTTTTTCCAGAATGAGACTGTTTCTTCTTTGTTTGGTGTCGTACTGTTATTGTTACTATTGTCGGGTGGGTGGTTTAGTGTTCGGTAGAAGAGCCTTTGATTGTTGTTGAAAAGGGTGGTTTGTTTACGTCGCTCGTGACTCTCCCTATATCTCTTGATCCTAGCTGCATGCACAGCTAGTTTTTGCTTCAGCAGGTCTTTCACTTCAGGGTAGGTGTTGTTCTCTTTGTTTTTGTATTGTTGGAGAATCCCCTCAGCCAGATCTTGTAGTCTTTTGTTTTCGGGTTGAGCACATGCTTGCGTTATTCGTCCAATATCTCTTCTGAGTTTTTTTATTTTTCTTTCTATACGTTCCTGCCACGGTGGTATCCTTATTTTGTTGTTTTTATTAGCTTCTTCTCTCTTCTCTTGTGTGTTCTTTTTTATTTTTTTATTGTGTAGTGCTAGTGTGGTTATAGCACCTGTGTATAATAGAGCGTGTAGGCTCTCTAGGTTACTGCATGTTTCTATTTCTTGGGCTATGATCCCGTTGATCTGATCTAGTGTGTGTCTCGTGGTTTTGTCTTCCTTGAGTCTCTGTAGCTTTGGTTTGCATGCTGGTTCCATGCCATTATACAATATTGCCATTGTTTGAAAGGTGTCTATGATTTTCTCGTCTCTCTGCTCTGATGATAGCCGTGTTGTTGTTGTTGTTGTTGCGTTGTCGTCGTTAGTCTGCGCATCTTCTTGTTCTTGTATTTGGCCTCCTCTTAGTTCTATTTCTACTTCCGCCCTGATGTTTATTATCTCGGTCTGTGGGATTCTGTTTTTAGTAAATATCTCTCTTTTCTGACTCAGGATATTCATTAAGGTCTTATTCGCAAGCTGCGGGAATTCTTGTGTTACTTCCCTGTGCAATCTGGCAGAGTAGTTTTGGGTATCTGTCTCCATTTTAGTTATTAAGAGGTATGATCTATATAGGAACCTATTCATTTCAGGTGTCCATTTTGTCCTTTTACCTCTCGCCACTGCAGTGGGCGCTGCTGGTGCATTCGCAACACTTGAAGTGGGTGAATCACTCATGTCGTTAGCCGTGTTCGTTTCGCGTCTTGTGGTGTTAGTTGGCTGAGTGGTGCCACTTGCTTCACCTTCCTCAGTCCCAGGTCGCCGGTCATCACGACGGTTCCGAACAGGACCAACCTGGTGTCCTGCCCCGCCCGAGTATCTCTGTCTTCTTGTATTGACAGCTTGTGATACAATTCTCATCTGCTGAGCTGCTAACACAGCAGACGGTTGGGCACCCTTGGCTTCCCCTCCTGCTGGCTTGCAGGCTAGGTACTGACGCCACCCACCACGTGAAGGTGGTGCCCGCGGGGGCTTATTATTATTATTATTATTATTATTATTATTATTATTATTATTATTATTATTATTATTATTATTATTATTATTATTATTATTATTATTATTATTATTATTATTATTATTATTATTATTATTATTATTATTATTATTATTATTATTATTATTATTATTATTATTATTATTATTATTATTATTATTATTATTATTATTATTATTATTATTATTATTATTATTATTATTATTATTATTATTATTATTATTATTATTATTATTATTATTATTATTATTATTATTATTATTATTATTATTATTATTATTATTATTATTATTATTATTATTATTATTATAATTATTATTTCCGCTCTTTTGTTGTACCATTGACTTGCCTCTTAGCAATTGCTGGAGAGACTAGGCGCGGACAATGTGCCCAGATGGTTGGGCCAGCCACCCAAGTGTTTGGGGTGATTTTGTGTAGTACGCCTACAAACGAGTACTCAGGGTGAGGCAATGGTGTACACACCTGGTACGGGTTTGCACCAAGTAACCAGGTGGAGGATGACGAGAGGTGAGAACAGAGGGAGCAGAGGGTGTAGCGAAACCAGGCGAAACCCCTCATAGTTGCGCCTCTGTACGCAGCCAGGACGAAGGAGCGCTGAGCAGTGGGTAAATACAATGGGAACATAACACTGATACTAGCATTCCGTGGTCATATTGGAGTGGGCCTCTAGAATCAGATGGAAAGGAAAGAGAACCTGATTATTATTATGTTTATTATTATTTATTATTTATATAATATGGAAACTGTAAACGCTATACAGAATGTTCAATAATTAAAGTGTGCCACCATTGCTATTTCGAGAACTATACAAGGTCGGTTGAAGTAAAGAAATACCATTTTGCTAAACTTTGATAAAACCATTTTTTTTCACCAGTGATTGATATATGGGATACAACTTTTTTATTTTAAATAAAAACGTATATTTTTATTTGTTCATTATTTATTATTTTATACCCTTACATAACGTTTTCTTATTTTTTTTTGAGATAAATATATGTAAAGTTTTATATTAATTTGATTAAAATATAACTACTTATAATAAAAAATCTGTTGTGGCCAGCACAATACCTTCCGTCATTCTCGTGTATAATGTATAAATTCCATAATTTTTCTTACAAAAGATTCTAAATTTCCAGTACAACAACAAACTATTCAAATTGCACTTGACACTGGCATTTTCTTCTTCTTTAGATTTTCCCATTCGTTAGGGGTCGTTATTTTTGCATGTCGTTCTCATTCAGTTCCTTTTCTCTCAAATCTTCCGCAATACAGTCCTTCCATCTTATCTTTGGTCTTCCTCTGTTTCTTTAACGTCCTATTACTAAACTATTCATTCTTGTTCCAATATAATTCTTCATTTCTCCTCATGACATGTTCAAACCAATGTAATCGTTTTTCTTGTATCTTTCTAAAAACTTGTAACACTAAAGTTATTTTCTTACCGTATCTTTCCGTGTATTCCCCAATATCTACTTCAACATCCTCATATCTGCCACATTAATTTACTTTTTATTGATACTGACATCTGTCAATTTGAATTATATGAATATATTACTAGTTCGCAAGTTTGGCATAGCTGGCTGAATTATAAAATTTAATTTCTTTAAAATTCTATAACTCTGTATCTATTGAATATGAAGTATAAATTGTAATCAAATCGTATAGAGAATAATATATTCTTTAAGTTATAATATCGTTAAATGTCAATAAATCAAATTTAACTTTAAATCTTCAAATGAGACTATTTCCGGTTGACCAATTATAACCAAAATCTAATCAGTTGTTCTTCTGGATGTAAACTTGAAGAATACGAAAAAATTATAATTTTTGGAATCGTGGTATTGAAGTTATGGAATCCGGAAGTTTTGTCACACACACACACACACAGAGACACACGGACACACAGACACACAGACACACATACATACAGACATCATCGTAAAAATGGTAAAATCGTATTATATGGACCCTAAAACGTGCTTATTCAGTAAAAACTCATTATTGAATTTTTTGACCAAAGACAATACCTTCCTTACCTAAAGGTGACGGAAGGTAAAAATGTACCAGGAATGGAAAAAAATAGTACATGTTATTTTTTACATACAATTAGAGTGCCCTGACAGAAAAAAGTGAATGTTTTGTTCCCGTATAAATGTCAACACAAACAAAATGGTCACGTATTTCATAAATGGCATTCTAATTTTATGTAAAAAAATAACATGTATTTATTTTTTCCATTCGTGGTGTAAACCAAAGTCAGCACATAAATGAGGTCACTAATGTTTCCAAACTAATGTACAATTGTTGAATAAATATTCGCAATAAGTAGGCAAGTGCAGAATAAGTATTATTAATTAATAAGTAAATCAGACCTAAATTTCTTTTGCTGACTTAGCTTTACATAGATATATAATGGTCGACTGTACGATAAGGGAGACAGTGAAGTCCAGGGCTCGTCCTATCGAACAGTCTCTCCACTCATATACCTTTTTTATACTTATCAATTACCACGAATATATTTATTATATATATATATATATATATATATATATATATATATATATATATATATATATATATATATATATATATATAGTAGTTAAGCAATTCACAGGTGTAGCAGTCAAATTATTGGGAAGGTTGTTAAATTATACTCTTTTGAGTTACATGTCAAGCTTTCGGAATTACTTTATTCCTTCTTCAGGACAGCTACATTGTTCTCATTTTGTTGACTACAATAACTCATCTATACTCGAAATTGAAACTAATTCCAGTAAACGTAATTTTCTAGAAATGGTTCATATCAATAAAACCAACCACACTATGAATAAAAGGACAGATGTTAGTGGTTTGAGCTCTATCTATAATTATCTTCTTAAATTCAAGGAATTAAATAAACCTAATATTACTTTAAACTCCGATCCAACTTAGTTTTTTACAAAAAATTTTTGGTCAATTAGTTTTCTCTTTTTTCCTTTTTACTAATTTAAAATTTAACATTTTGGTTGTTGTCCGGTCCGACATCCGGTTGGATTTACTTTCTTCTTTTTCTTCTCTGGTGTTTTGCAAATTTGCTCAAGGTTCGAACCTGTTCGTTTTCATTCATTCAACACGTGTTTTTTAAAACCTTTGACTTCTTCTGAACCGATTAGTTCTGTTTTAATAATCTGTTCTCATTATTTAATATAATTTTTGGCAACTTAACTCTAAATTTAACTAAAAATGTGTCAACTCTATCAACTTCAATTTATCACAGTTCTGATGACTGACTTGTTTACAATTTAATCTCAATAAGTAGTAAGTACTGTATTACATTGAACATTTTTTCAAAATTTTAATACGAAATTTGTTACTAAATTTGTAGCTGTCCTGAAGAAGGAATAAAGTAATTCCGAAAGCTTGACATGTAACTCAAAAGAGTATAATTTAACAACCTTCCCAATAATTTGACTGCTACACCTGTGAATTGCTTAACTACTTAACTGATCAGTCGTGATCATACCTAACCTCTATATATATATATATATATATATAATCCGTTATACTGAAAACACCCTTCCTAAATATCCTGTTCACTCTAAAACCTGAAGCAGAGACCCCGAGTAAATCAGCAGGAAGAAACAGCAGTAAGTAAACTCTTTATTTATTATAAATAATTTGGTTTTGCTACAAATTGTACCTCCAGCCTGGTAAGAACCCACTTTAATTATTATTTGCAAATTCGCCTCATAAAGGCGGGTTACAAATTAGTGGCAGCGGTTTTGGGGTAGTTTGCCATACCAGGCTGGCCAGTATATCTGAACCACTCGCGGAGTACGATTTGTTTCATAAATTTGTTTTTCACATATATAAATAAAAATGCCAGCGGGTAGTAGTCCGGCGGGTAGTTCTAATAAATCAAATCAGCCAACAGCAGTTATATCAGAAACAGAAGTATTGTCATTAAAAAATGCGATAATAACACAAATACCTGAATTTAATGGTGACAGTGTAGAAGAATTTTTTAGCAAAATACTAGTAAGAACAAGTATTGGAAAGTTTGAAGACAGAAATATAGTAGACCTTGTTCGTACAAAATTATGTGGGGAAGCGTTAAAATTTTATTGTGCAAATACAGATTTACATCTTACAACAATAAAATTTGCAGAATTTAGTCAAAAATTTATAAAACGATTTTCTAAACTTAGATATACAGAGCAAACTAACAAAGAATTTTGGAATTGCACACAAAAAGTAGGGGAATCAATACAAAATTTTGCAGAACGTTTAAGGGATCTAAAGATAGAATTATTAAAAGTAGAAATTGCGAATGAAAGTTATATAGATTATCAAATTTTATCTCGATTTAAAGATGGACTTAGATCTGATATTAAAAAAATTCTTAAGCAAACTTTGAAAAAATCTGATTTAACATTTGAGGAAGCTGTAGAACTGGCTGAGGAAGAAGAATTAGAACTAGCCGCAGAGAAAAAGGGTTATCTAGAAGTAGGGGTGGTAACTAAAAGGTCACGTACATCCCAACGAGCTATGAAATGCTACAGTTGTGGTGAGATAGGACACATGCGACGAGATTGCAAGAGGAAAAATTTCTGTGCACATTGTGGGAAACTAGAACATTATGCAAGAGACTGTAGAACAAATTTTAATCAAAATAGGAGCCAAAATTATAGCAGGTACAAAGGACCACCTGGAGGCAGTCAAGGAAACAACAGAGGCACCAACAAAACGCAGGGAGGACACCGATCTCAGAATTTAAACGGACATCACCTCTCGCGTGCGCCCCGTAACGGGAGGTCTCAGTAAGAACAGTCAAAATTAATCAAATTCGCTCAGTTTTAGAATTAAATACAAATGACCCAAATTTTATTTTAGTCCAAATTGAAGACACACCTGTAAAATTATTAATAGATTCAGGGTCAAGAGTGTCAATTATTAAGAAAAAATTTGTAAAGGGGCATAGAATCCAAAATGGGGATATTGGGCGTTTAAAAGCAATAACAGGTGCAACAGTGTCGTACTACGGCACAAGTAAAATTAAATTTGATTGCCAAAATTCTAGTTTCCGACAAAAGATGGTAGTTTGCTCAGATAATTTAGATTTAGATGCAGATGGCTTATTAGGTAGAGACTTCATTCGTAAATTCGACGTGCTCGTGTCGAGAGAGGATGTACGATTTAAAAACATACGTTTGAAATTGCTGAGCAAGACTGACCTGGAAAATATGGCCGCGATAGCGCCAGTCAATGTAATTGGGAGTGATGTCGCAACCCAAGCCAATGACGTCATCGAGAAGGCGGAGCGACGAGCAACAGTGTCTGATAAGCAAAATAACGCTCAGGCACGTATTCAGCGGGCAGCCATCACAAGTCGAGATAAGGACGCGGGAATTCAAAATATGGCGATGGGCTCCCTTCATCAAGAAGAATCAGTCACACAATCTAGTGGATTGGTTAGATTGAAGAGCGCCGTAAAGATTCCTCCAAATTCTGAATTCGTGTGTGCTGCAGTCCAGGATCTGATCAATCCAGGGCAAGATATTGTGGTGGAACCGGTGGAGCTGAGGACCCATGGGGTTATGGCTGCAAGAGTCATAACAAAAGCAGAAAAAGAGGTACCGGTGAAGTTGATGAACTTCACAAATCAAGAGCTTGTATTAGGGAAGAATATGGTAATCGGCAAATCGGCCGTACTTGAGAAGGGGAGCGCTGGAAGTCAATAGGCTCCAATCGAGCAGCATTCGCCGACCACGTCAAAGGGACTCAGGACAGTCTATTAATAAATGCATTGGTAAGACAGGGACAAACAGATACTACCACTACTTCTGTACCCAGATATCACACCCGTAGTAAAGGTCCAGCACCTCAGCATCCATGGATCCTTTCCCCAAGACGAAAACAACAAGGTTTGTTTCAAGATGGCCGCTCAATACGTAGTCCACTGCGCCGAGAACTGGGACAATTGCGAGGAAATGGGACCAAATCCGCAGCAACAGTTCGAAGGCTTGCGGACCAGTTCAACCCCCCGCACCAGTAGATATCCGACACCGCAACGATCCAGTGAACCAGAGAATTGTGACCATTGTGATGAGCAGGGTCCCATGCCGCAGATATATTGGGAAGCTGTGACGAAAAAATCCACCTCAGATAAAATGGCAAGCAGAGAAGAGAATTGGGACAATTTGGATGAAGCCACATATAATCCTCTACTAGCTACAGAGGGTTTACGTGTGCTTCGCCCCCTCCCTATACATCGATATAAAATGACAAAGAAAGAGAAAAAGGATTACTACTTGGCAGAGAGACAGCGCTGGACCAAACTGCAGTAGTGTCCGGCCTGACACAGCCACTCCTTCAAAACACACCTTACTCTCTTTGTTCCAGATGAAGAGTGCCGTCATCATTCTCATGTCAATCATCACCACTTCTCATGCCATCATCGGTTTCGATTGACGAGGTCCGACCACAAATATAACAACAGTTTCACTAAAGGATGTGGCGGAGTGTCCAGACATCGATAATGGATACACAGAAACAAGAAAAATCATCCAGGTCATTCAAGAGAATGAATTCCAAACGGTACAAGTTTACGCTTGCCTTGTCGAGGTCACACGACTTGTACAACACTGCGGTATGCACAGTCATACGTCTTCTGTGCAGCAGGGATTACTAACTTACATCCACGAGGTCGGCCCAGAGGAATGCAGACTCATGCACCGAACCAAGTTCTTCAGAGAATTCGGAAATCAGTATGTGAATCATCTTAAGGGAAACTCATCAACTTCAACATCCATGACACTGGCGGGAGCAGTAGACATTGACGGAAAATGTGCTGGAGGGTCATATACAGAGAACGGTATAACCTGAGAAAGTGTGCTAGTTTTAGCCACAGTAAAAATTTCATTAA
Source organism: Harpalus rufipes (assembly GCA_951394225.1). Taxonomy (NCBI): domain Eukaryota; kingdom Metazoa; phylum Arthropoda; class Insecta; order Coleoptera; family Carabidae; genus Harpalus; species Harpalus rufipes. The sequence continues at coordinate 24,982,584 of OX596282.1, read as the reverse complement.
AGGACTACACGGCTAGCGTTAGGCTAGAATCAAATGAAATCATACTAAACAGTGGTTTAGTAGTACTGCATGGACACCGAAATTGGCGAGTCAGTTTGGGAAAGGACATCGCCAGGGCAGTGCGACGAATCCAACATGGCTGTTCTCTATGAAGGAGAAGTATCTATTGTGGACACAGGTAAAACTAAATATCATCATGAAAAGCGTTACATTGTAGTAGAGCAAGGGGATAAAGTATTTGCATTAAGATTAATTCAGAAAACAAGCAAATGCAATTTAGAAATGTGGCTCACTGAGGACCCTAAATTATTGGTAATTTTTAAAACTAAGATTGGCATCAAATATTTCGAGAAAAACATTCAAAATCCAAAGAATATAAATCTTTTGTCATACCTGAACACAATTTTTTTATATGTTGAGCAAGCCTTTAAGAGAGAGATGCGATCAATGTACGCAGATATTATTCATCGACAATGCCCGATAGAAAGAGACATGTTAAGAAATCGATTATTGTTAGCTCCACTTCCCCCAAATGCAGTTAGCGCCCTGCTCCCAAATAAACTAGGATACATAGGAAGAGTTATGGGAGAAGTCATCCACATCATGCAGTACACACCCAAGGTAGTGAAGGTGCGCAGGACCGACGCATGCTATAACGAACTCCCAGTATATGCAGAAAAAGAAGAGCTGTATTTAACACCAATTACTCATAATATTTCAAGACAAAGGTATGCAAATAGATTGTAGCAATATCGCCCCATCAGTATTTCTAGTGGAAGGAAAATGGATTGGTTTCGGACCACACCCCATTCATGCAGTAGAACCAGAGATCCTCACCATTCAACAGGAACCAGACTTCAACTTCAAACCATTGTTCGACATGGGGAATGCCGGCATCTACACCGAAAGGGAAGTGAAAAGAGCACAAGATGCTCTACACTTCGGGATCGAGAGGCAAGCCATTTCGAACATTATCACGAGAAGGGTAGTAGGCAGAGACACAGAGAGTCAAGGACTAACCACTCTCGACCTGTTCACAAAGGGGAATATAAAGACACTGGCTACATTTACCTTGAAGCAAATGTGGGGATGGTTTTCCAGCCTAGGGATGTTCATGTCAGGATTCATACGATCATAAAAATTTTGAAATATGTTCTGGATTCTTTGTTAAATGGATATAATTTATATAAGTCTGTAGGTTGTACACTTGGAGTAGCAGCTTGCTTATGGGATGCGCTGACACAGGTTGTCATCAACAACCACCATAGACAAACACGACAGCCATACCATGAACAAGATATGCAGGAAATCATTATAAATAGCAATGAATTTAGAACACCTAGTGCACCACCAGAAGAACCCCCACATACTATCGACACAACACAAGAGAAACCACAGGGGCCTGCCAGAAAGCCAAGGGTGGAAACCCAACATACCAGTCCTAGGAAGCAGATGGCATCCAAAGGAACATCCACCATCACGTCACCAAGAGCTCCTCCACCAGAAAATGGGCACCCCATGGAATGTGGTCTCAATAGTTAAGAAAAATTGTGCCCCAAAGGAAGCAAATTTTTAAAGAGGGGAGGTATGTAAACCAAAGTCAGCACATAAATGAGGTCACTAATGTTTCCAAACTAATATACAATTGTTGAATAAATATTCGCAATAAGTAGGCAAGTGCAGAATAAGTATTATTAATTAATAAGTAAATCAGACCTCAATTTCTTTTGCTGACTTAGCTTTACATAGATATATAATGGCCGACTGTACGATAGGGAGACCAGGGCTCGTCCTATCGAACAGTCTATCCACTCATATACATTTTTTATACTTATCAATTACCACGAATATATATATATATATATATATATATATATATATATATATATATATATATATATATATATATATATATATATATATATGTAGGCAACCCTTTTCTTGGCCCTACTTTCCCCACTTCGGACGCAACACACACAGCAGTAGTGGCAGTCGTCCAGCTGTCAAGTGTAGACGAAGACGCGCGACGAGAACTATTTAAATAGATCTAAGATAATTTAATCTTTGTTTGTCAATAAAAAAGTGTTTTTAAGTTCCTGAATATCATTCTGATTTACTGTGTGTCGTTATTTTTGATCATTTAGTCTATAATTCTAGTTTTTTTTATATTTAACCTAAAAATTCACTTTTTTTCGTTGAAGATCTTCCATTTCCTACAAAATTGGGGGCTCAACCGGGATATAAATCGTAAGGTACGAATAAAGACGTGAAATTTAAGACGTAATAAGAATTTAAAAAGAAGAAAGACGATAAGCCTAATAAAGCTGAATTGTTATCGCTTGCGTATATGACAAGACGGAATTTAAGAAGAAAAATGACGAAAACCAATGAAGACACAGCAAAAGTGAACACTCAGAAACAATTAGAAGAGAAAGAGAAGCTGCTACTCAAGAAAGAAATTGAACTACTGCAAAGAGAAAATGAATTATTACAACAGCGTAAAACGTCAGTTAATTTTACATTCGAAGATATGGAAGATTCTTTGACAAATTTTACTGGAGACGATAGTTATTCGTTGAGCAAGTGGATTCGAGATTTTGAAGAAGCAGCCACTGTAACGCATTGGAATGAAACGGAAAAGTTAATTTATGCCAAAAAATTGTTAAAAGGAACTGCTAAACTATTTTTACGAACACAAACAGACATCACAGATTGGAATCAGCTAAAAGCAGCGCTTGAAGATGAATTTGGATTCAAGATTAATAGTGCAGAAATTCATAAAATGTTGCGTTCTAGGAGAAAGAAATATGATGAAACTTATTTAGAGTATATTTTTAAAATGAAAGAAATTAGTTTGCGTGGGGAAGTCGATGAAGAATCATTGATCGATTACATTATTGCTGGCGTTCCAGATAATGAAACAAACAAAATAATACTGTATGGTGCTAAGAGTTTAAAGGCATTAAAAGAAAAATTTCGTGAATATGAGAAGTTGAAAAATAATATTAAAACGAAGTTTGATAAAAATGTTAAGCCGGATAGACGAATTGATAAGAAACAGAATAACCAAAGTCAGGAACGTTGCGATAGGTGTTTTAACTGTGGATTATTGGGACATAAATCGAAAGAGTGCAAGAACAGAGACAAAGGTACACGTTGTTTCAAGTGCAACGAATTTGGCCATATCGCCCCAAAATGCAGTAAGGAATCAAAGAACATTAAAAAGGAAGCATCAGATGACGATAAAGGTGAGGCGAAGAAAAGTATTTGGTTAGCCTCGGGCAAGAAGAACCGGAACATGCACACAAACGTACAGATTGAGAACATAATCATCAATGCTCTCGTTGACACAGGGAGTGACGTCAATTTAATAAATACCACGAAATATTTTGAACTTAATAATATTAACTTCAAAAAAGATAATATGACATTGATGGGGATTGGTGACAGCAAAGTGCAAACTTTGGGCAAGTTTAGTTGTGAAGTTAATGTTGATGAAGGAAAATTCTTTACAACCTTTTATGTTGTTTCGGATTCGACCATACCAGTAGATTGTATAATTGGCAATGAATTATTACAAAATGCAGAGATAACAATGACTGGTGGCGTAGTTAACATAGGCCAGTTGAAAACACAAGATGATCAATTTATCCTGTCCATAAATGCACTACCCGAAGATGACGTATATCCACAGGAAATACAAGAAATGATTGATAATTATAAACCAAAGGAAGAGAAGTCAACGGAAATCAAAATGAAGATAACACTTACTGATGAGATACCCATTTATCAACATCCACGAAGACTTCCAATCAAAGAAAAAGAAGAAGTGGATTCACAAATAGAACAATGGTTGCAAAAAAGAATAATTCGACCTAGTGTATCAGAATTCGCAAGTCCTATAGTGCTTGTAAAAAAGAAGGATGGACAGACAAGAATTTGCGTCGACTACAGGAAAATAAATCAGAAGATTATAAAGGACAGGTATCCTTTACCGTTGATCGAAGATCAAATTGACAAGCTCCAAGGAGCTAATTATTTTTCTACGCTAGATTTGGAAAATGGATTTTTCCATATAGAAGTAGACGAATCTAGCAGAAAATACACTTCCTTCGTAACACCTTCTGGTCAGTTTGAATTTTGTAGAGTTCCTTTCGGCCTGTGTAATTCACCATCTGTTTTCCAAAGGTACATTAACAATATATTCAAAAATACTCGTATGATTATTTTCGGCAACGTACTGGTTTACATGGATGATCTCATCATTCCCTCTGTAACTTATGAAGAAGGTATTGAAAAACTTAAAGATGTGTTGTATAAGTGTGAAGAATATGGCTTACGTATAAAGTGGAGCAAATGTAAATTTTTGAAGCAGGAAATTGAATACCTCGGGTATGAAATCAAGAAGAATCAAATAAGACCATCTGAAAACAAGACTTTGGCAGTGAAAAACTTTCCAAAACCCAAAACAATAAAACATGTACAACGTTTCCTAGGTCTTAGTGGATATTTCCGTAAGTTTATACAGGGATATGCCGTTATTGCTAAACCACTCAGCGACCTCCTAAAGAAGAATGAGTCTTTTAATTTCACTGACGAACATTTGATAGCATTTGAAACATTGAAAGATTTTTTATCTAAAAAACCTATTTTACAAATTTATTCACCTTATGCAGAAACGGAATTACATACTGACGCCAGTAAGTATGGTATTGGCGCCATACTTATGCAAAAGAACGATGAAGATGGTAAAATGCATCCGATATATTATATGAGTCATAAAACGTCAGCCGCAGAACAGAAATGGACTAGTTATGAACTAGAAGTTTTTGCAATTATTCAGGCGGTAAAGAAATTTCGAGTTTACCTCTTAGGATTGAAATTTAAGATAATCACGGATTGTTCTGCATTTGAACTAACGATGAAGAAGAAAGAATTAGCAACAAGAGTAGCTCGTTGGGCTTTGTTATTATCAGAATTTGATTATTCAATCGAGCATCGCGCTGGAAAGAAAATGGGTCATGTTGATTCTCTGAGCCGGTTTCCAGTAATGTTAATAAAACCTGAATTATTAAAAAGAATTATTCAAAACCAGAAAGAAGACGACCAATTAAAAGCCATTAGAAGATTGGTTGAAGACGGTGAATATGAAGATTATCTTCTAAAAGGTGATGTTTTATTCAAAGAGGTTGAAGGAGAAGACCTGATAGTAATACCGAAGAGGATGCAAACCGAATTAATAAAAGGAGTTCATGAAAATAATGGGCATTTTGGTATAAAAAAAATAAAAGATGTATTAGAAAAGGATTATTGGATACCACAAATAACTAAGAAAATAGAAAAATGCATTAGAAATTGCATTACTTGCATATTAGCTTCCAGAAAGCAGGGAAAACAAGAAGGTTATTTAAATCCTATTCCTAAAGAATATCCTTTGCAAGCCTATCATATTGATCATGTTGGTCCTCTTCCGTCCACAAATAAAAATTACAACTATCTTTTTATTGTAATTGACGCCTTTACAAAATTTTCCTGGATATATCCTACCAAAACAACGACCACAAAAGAAGTTTTAAGTAAATTGGAGATTCAAAAATCAATATTTGGAAATCCAGAAATGATTATAAGTGACCGAGGAACGGCTTTCAGCTCGCAAGATTTTAGAAGCTATTGCGAAGAAGAAAACATCAAACACATAATGAATACTACAAGTGTGCCCCGTGGTAACGGTCAAATTGAAAGACTAAACCGTACAATAATTTCTGTTTTGTCGAAACTATCCCTTGGAAATCCAAAGGAATGGTACAAATACACTAATAATTTACAACAAGTTTTAAATAGTACCTATCAGCGTAGTATAAATACTACACCATTCAAATTGCTAATTGGCAAGGAAATGAAGAGGAAAGAAGATATATTGATTAAAGAATTGATTGAAGAAGAAATACGAAATGGTTTTGATGAAGAAAGAAGTAAAACAAGGGGAGAAGCAAAAATTAGAATACAACAAGTACAAGAAGAAAATAGGAAGACTTACAACAGAAAGAGAAAGAAGGCGCAACGCTATGAAATCGGTGCCATTGTAGCCATTCAACGAACTCAATTTGTAACGGGAGGTAAGTTAAAACCCAAGTTTTTAGGGCCATACGAGGTTGTAGCCGTAAAGCCCCACGACCGCTACGATCTACGGAAGATTGGTGGAGAACACGAAGGTCCTTCTGTCACCTCCTCTAGTGCCGACAAAATGAAACCTTGGCGTGAAGAAGAAACTAACTCTTCTTCATCCGAGGCGGATGAAGCTGCAGGATGGCCGAGTTGTAGGCAACCCTTTTCTTGACCCTACTTTCCCCACTTCGGACGCAACACACACAGCAGTAGTGGCAGTCGTCCAGCTGTCAAGTGTAGACGAAGACGTGCGACGAGAACTATTTAAATAGATCTAAGATAATTTAATCTTTGTTTGTCAATAAAAAAGTGTTTTTAAGTTCCTGAATATCATTCTGATTTACTGTGTGTCGTTATTTTTGATCATTTAGTCTATAATTCTAGTTTTTTTTATATTTAACCTAAAAATTCACTTTTTTTCGTTGAAGATCTTCCATTTCCTACATATATATATATATATATATATATATATATATATATATATATATATATATATATATATATATTTTACTGAAACACCCTTCCTAAATATCCTGTTCACTCTAAAATCTGAAGCAGAGACCCCGAGTAAATCAGCAGGAAGAAACAGCAGTAAGTAAACTCTTTATTTATTATAAATCATTTGATTTTGCTACAAATTGTACCTCCAGCCTGGTAAGAACCCAGTTTAATTATTATTTGCAAATTCGCCTCATAAAGGCGGGTTACAGTAGCATTCTTGTTATTGTCATAGCATTTTAATCAAATTACTGTGAAATTTTATATGTATATTTCTCAAAAAAATCATAATGTGAGAACATAAATATACATAATCATTTAATTCAGAATAAAATTCCCCTCGCCACAAAAAAATATTCTCATTTAAAATAAAAAAGTTGTATCTCATATTTTGAGAACTACTGTTCGAGAAAAAATTGTTAATAGTATCGTAATAATCTTTGCTAATTTAACCAACCATGTCCTTCTTGTTGTTCTTGAGATAGCAATGGTGGCACACTCAAATTGAACACTTTGTATATGTAACATTAAATGTTTATGGTTCAAAATAGACTCGTTACATTCTCGCATTTATTTAAATTTGTATGTTTTTAATAAAACCATATCTTTAATTTACCGTACAAAATAATAAAAAAATCTGATGTGACCAACACAATACCTCCCGCCATTTACCTATGGGGTCTCGTTGCCGCGTGCCTGATGTCTGGTCGCGAATCTGAGGAATCCGATTCGATCCCTATCAACGCCAAATAATTCGAATTTTAAATGGCATAAAATTAACCCTTGTGGTAAACGCCCGCACAATACAAATATGTCGTCATCATTACCGAAATGTGTGTATAAATCAGATTAGCACACCCAGCAATGGAAAATAGGCCGTGATAATATATTTATTTGTTTCTTTATTTAAATACATACCTGCATATTTACTAATGCTAGAAATTATGTATTTTAAGTTCCTTTCCATAAAACTATTGTTCTATTTACAATTTTCTTTTTAAAACGTTATTATTATTAATTTGAAATGATGATATTTTTTTGACAGTGACATTTATCTGTCAGTTACATACATTTGAGCTGAACTATGTAACCACGGAGATGTGTTTAAAGAATAAGCTCCGAGATATAATTTTTATATTACTTTATAAATTTATCCATAAAATATATAGAAATAGTATTAAAGCAAATTTGTAGAAAATGGAATAACCTTTAATTTTTATAATAACAAATTGAGCAAAAATTCCATTTAAAGGTATTTTTTTGAAGAAAAACTATCTTGAGCTTCAAGTAAATTGCCATTTCCGGTTATCCAATTGACACGATGAGTTAGAACGTAGAGGATCCACACACACACCATACACACACACACGCACACACACGCACACACGCGCACACGCACACACACGCACACGCGCGCACCCACTCACACACACACATTTATATGTACATACATACATATACACACACACCCACACACACACACACACACACACACACATTTATATGTACATATATACATACACACATACATACACAAATACACACAGACATTATCGTGAAAATATTAAAAATGGATTCTAGGGACCTTAAAACGTCATTTACCAAAATCTCAATTTTTAGCACGATCCCTATACCTCCCTTACCAAGGGTAGCGGGCGGTAAAAATCCTAATATATTACAAAATAATGCTTCCAATGTATACAATATATTAAGAAAAAAAAGCTCCATACTAGATAATACCAAAACATGGATATAAATTTTGCTGAACGTAACGCAGTACTTTATCCACATATGAAATAGTTTTTACATTCCTAACATACATCGTCCGACCGTTCGCTTGGCATTCACACTTTGCACAAAAACGCTTTGACACTGCTGCTTTATCAACCAGAAACCCTTGTCTTTAACTTCTTGTAGACAATTCCGATTCAGGAACGTCAGCATCGTACATGATGAATCATCAAAATCTATGAGAATCGCAATTTCAATCTGTTTCTGTTCAATAATATTAAGATATTTTAAAACAAATATATACAGGATTATTACAAAGTGAAACATAGGCGTTTAAAATGGGAAATCAGTTTTTCCGTGCGCATTGCTTCTCTAATTATTTAAGACAAAAAGTTTCAAATGAATGTTGTAATGCAAAAATTTCAACATCCGAATCAATAAAAAAAATCATTTTGGCTACTTCATAACTGCAGAAATAAAATTTGAAAATTCACGGAATTACAATTTAATAGTATTAGCCATGGAATAAGAAACAAGAGACGAACAAAAGCGTAACATTTTATTATGTCAAATTATTAGTGTTTATTTTGACAAATTGTGATAATAAATCGATATTAGAGTTATTATTTTCAAAAATGAATTATTATTCAAATGAAGAAAAGTTACAAATAATTAAATGGCATTATTCTAGCCATAGTTTACGGCAAATTCGAGATTATATTAGTACTATTTGGCAAAAGTCATGATATTCCGGAATTGTATACTATTCAACGATTTATTGCCAAGTTTGAGAAGACAAGTACACTTAATTTCAAAAAAGAGGAATAAAATAACGAAATCTACAATGAAAATGATGAAAATGTTCTTGCCTTAATAGAAAAAATACCGACGTGAAGTTAGCCCCGCCCAATCTAGCACCAACGTTCTTTTTTGTCTTATTAGTTAGTGCATCGTTAGTGCTGTTTAGTGCACTATAGATGAACGTTAGTGCACATCGCATTATTGAGTAAATTATAAAAATTAGGGGTGGGCCAACTTCACATCAAATTTTAAGATTTAATTCATATGTAATATATCACTAGTTAGTGCATCGTTAGTGCTTTCTAATGAACCCAACAGTTTCGTTCGTGCTATTACCATACACTAGAAATTAAGAAAAAACTCTGGGTGGGCCAACTACACATCAAATTTTAAGATTTAATTCATATGTAATATATCACTAGTTAGTGCATCGTTAGTGCTTTCTAATGAACCCAACAGTTTCGTTCGTGCTATTACCATACACTAGAAATTAAGAAAAAACTCTGGGTGGACCAACTTCATATTAAATTTTAAGATTTATTTCATATGTAACATATCGCTAGTTAGTGCATCGTTAGTGCTTTCTAATGAACCCAACAGTGTCGTTCGTGCTATTACCATACACTAGAAATTAAGAAAAAACTCTGGGTGGGCCAACTTCAAATCAAACTTTAAGATTTAATTCATATGTAATATATCACTTGTTAGTGCATCGTTAGTGCTTTCTAATGAACCCAACAGTGTCGTTCGTGCTATTACCATACACTAGAAATTAAGAAAAAACTCTGGGTGGGACAACTTCAAATTAAATTTTAAAATTTATTCATATGTAACATATCACTAGTTAGTGCATCGTTAGTGCTTTCTAATGTATCCACCAGTTTTGGTCGTACTATTACCTTACACTGGAATTTATACATAGAGCTCTCTCTTTTCTTTATCATTGTCCATATTTTCTTACTTTTCATTCGTGTGCTTTCTCACTTTCTCTCTTTTTCTTCTTTTTCTATTTTTATTTCTCTCTCTCACATACATATACGCCCACACCAGGGGGGTGAAACTCCATACAGAAACGTGATAACAAGTTTTCAATCTAGTAGCGTTTGGAAATACTTCCTGACCCTTTCATAGATGGCTTTAGTAGTACACATTTTACAGGGATTCTCAAACTTTAATGTCAAAATACTATAAAAAGGTAACATTTGAGAACTGCTGTAAATTTCCCACAATTCTTTATTGTGTTATTTGTGAATTTGTATCTTTATTGCAATATATTACTTTATCGTTCAATATATTTTCGGTAAGTATATTAGTTTTCATACTAGCATTATTATACAGGGGTGATATAAAATATAACAACAAATTAATAATATTTCAGAAAAAGTTCACACGAACTGCATAGTGAAAACATATTATCGCAGAAGTTGACAGTGCCCAATAGAAGAAATGGTTTATGTAAGTGGACCAGGAGAATTTACATCATGATGGTGCTCTTAGATATTTATATCGTAGAAGAGCAGCAAAATATTATATTATTAGGCGAAAGGACGTGAAGCTTCATAAGATTCATCAAACAATGTTGAAATAGTATGGTGTCAGTTTTAAGAAAAAATGAGTATAGAAGAGGGTAGATTTGTTAAAAAGTGGACAAACATCGATAACGAGGTCAATGAAGCAGTGCATTTCTGGCAGACATTTAAAGTAACATCTCTTTTTACCTTCCGTCACCTATAGGAAAGGAAGGTACTGTCTTTGGTCAAAAAATTCGGTGGTGAGTTTTCATTGAATAAGCACGTTTTAGGGTCTTTACAATACGATTTTACTATTTTTACGATGATGTCTGTATGAGTGTGTGTGTTCGTATGTGCGTGTGTGTGTGTGTGTGTGTGTGTGTGTGTGTGTGTATGTATGTGTGTGTGTGTGGACCGCCGTTTCGTGCACGATATCTCCAATACTAGAATTACAAAAATTACAATTCTTGTGTATTCCTCTTCCTTATAACCATATGCAGACTTGAGTAGATTTTGGTTATAATTGGTACCGGAAGTACCCTCATTTGAAGATTTTAACAGTTTTTCTTGAAAAACTCAGTTAAATGTTATTATAACTTAAAGAATATATTATTGTCTATACGATTTGATTGCATTTTATATTTGATATTCAACAGATATAGAGTTAAAGAAGAATACAAATAATAAATTTCATATAAATTTCATAATTCAGCCAGCTATGCTAACTTAACCATGGAAACTGCTAATATATTCAGGTAATTCAAATTGACAGATGTCAGTATCAATAAATAGTAAATGTATGAAAGAGTAAGGGAAATAACTGTAGTGTTGAACGTTTCTAGAAAAATATAAGAGAGAAGATTACATTGGTTTGAACATGTCGTGAGGAGAGATGAGTAAATTGGAAGAATGAATAGCTTATAACAGAAGGTGGAAGAAACATAGAAAGACCAAATATAAGATGAAAGAAGAGAAAAGGAACTGAATGAGGACGACACGCAAAACAAAAATTAGTAGAAAAAGAAAATAAAAAAATAGCGATCCCCTAACAAATGGGAAAAACTAAAGAAGAAGATGTTAGTGTCAAGTGCAATTCGCATAGTTTTATTAAATAATTTAACTGGAAATATAGGATCTTTTATGTGTAGGGCGCGTGCAGTGACGTGACTTTACTGACTTTGGCAAGCAGATACGAATGTGGACTCGTGTCAAAATGACAGCTAATAATTACGTCCATAACTGACAATTGTCATAATTTTTCATTCAAAATTTCATGATTTTCTTATTTCATGTGGTTTATTTATTATCAGGGGTGTGGAATTCAGTTGCCGAGAAAAGGAATAATAAAATACCAAAAAATAAAATTTTTAATGAAAAATTTTGACGTGAGGATGACCCGCAAAACAGAAATGAATGGAAGAAGAAAATAAAAAATACCGATCCCTAACGAATGGGAAAAGCTAAAGAAGAAGAAGATGTCAGTGTCAAGTGCCATTTGCATGAAATAATATTACTGGAAATTTATAATCTTTTGCAAGAAAATTTATGTATGGAATTTGTACATAATACACAGGATTGACGGAAGGTATTGTGCTGGCTACATCAGATTTTTTTGAAATAATATTACCTCTTGTAATAATAATAATTCAAATTTTAGATTCCTTGAGTAGTATGTTCTTAAATTTTTGCCGCCGTGTAGTTTGAGATTTGTAGTTATTTATTTATTATTTGATTTAAATAATGTAATATATATATATATATATATATATATATATATATATATATATATATATATATATATATATATATATATATATATATATATATATATATATATATTAAAATAACATATTAAGTACTGAATTTTTTTTTATATAGTTTAACGTATATTTCACATTTATTGATAATGTCTTTAATAAATTATCTATTTTCAATAGATTTTTTATTAATTACATTATCAGGAAATAAAATTTAAAGTTTCGAATAATTCAAAATGAATTCATATTTCCCGCGACTTTCTCGGCTGTCAAATTTAGTTCTCTAACCTTTTCATAGACGGCACTAAACTTGTTATCATGGTTTATAAGGGAGATACCCAATCTTCTACTATATATTTTCCTTAATCTATGGCCCACACATACGCGCACGCACGCCCGCCCGATTTCTCTCTTTCACACACACACACACACGCGTAAGTTTTTTACTCATCATCTCTTCTCGTTTCTCACATACTCTGGCATACTTTTGATCTTGATCCGGATAATTCAGGAACGAAACATTAAAGATGAAAAATCTAAACGTGTTGCACAACTTCAGATGTACCACCGACCCCATTGCAACGAGAGCCAATTTCAAATGCGACCTCGACCAACAAGTTATTTATCATTTGATATATTTAAATTGTGATGAATGTATGCCATAAGCTAAATAAATAAGAAGGAACCGTTACAGCCAGTTAAAAAACCTAGCAGTACTTGGTTTTATAGATATGTAATTTTAGTGTTTATAAATTTACAATAAAATCAATCTATTTTGGATTTTGTGATAAAAGAAACAAAGATTTACAGTGGTAATAATAAACAAGGGTTAAGTTCAGAATAGCTTCTTTTTTAACACAGGAATACCTATTCCTAGTTTATCACGAGTTTAATCCACAAATGTATAATAATAAACATGGAATAAGACTTAACTCTAGAATAAACTCTCCATAAACGTCATTTTAACACAGGGTTAAGAGATATTCTCGGAATACCTAATCTAGAAATAGGAAATTATTAATTATTACCGCTGTTAATCTATCATACTATTTTATGTCTTATTTATATGTGTAATACACAATATGACTTTTAACATGTTTGTATTTGATATAAAACGTAGAGGATCCACACACATACACACACGCACACACGCACGCACGCAAGCAAGAACGCATACACACGCACGTCCACACACACATAATCGTGAAAATGTTAAAATCGGATTCTACGGACATTAAAACATCCTTATTTAGCAAAATCTCGATATGTAATTTCTAACACAATCCCTACCTATACCTCCCTTACCTAGGGTAGCGGGAGATAAAAATTGATTACAATAATGCAAATGACAAGTATGGAAAAGAGAGATTATAATTATTCTCACAGTATATTGTAAAAATTGGGATTTTTTGTTTTTAATTGTTTTCATAGAGTGTTAAGCAGTGGGGAGTGGGGACCTAGAAAATATTTCGCATAGGGAAACAAGAGTTCTAGTTAGACCACTGCACATTATATAGATATAATAATATGTATAACGATTATGTGCTATAAAAATTGCCTCTTTTATACAATGTTGCGGTAAAAAGGACCATTATTGTTTTTCTTTTTCTAATAGATAACGCCTTCGGCATGGTTTCAGTACTCAAATTAATACGAAAATTTCACAAAATCTTCTTTATTTCTTAAAATATCGATTTCTATATAATATAAATGTAAACATAGAGTCAAATTATCAATCGTAAGTCTTACCAACAGGAGCATAAAAGAAAAAAATATTTAAAAGATTCACATCGAAAACATTTTAAACCTTTGGGAATTTTTAGTTTTTCATATTGTTCGCAAACGTAAATCGGTTGATGCGGAACGACCATACGTGTGTGTATATGTTGTGTGTAAGTGTTTACTCGAGTTTGTTTGTGCGTGTGTGCATGTATACGTATAAATTATATGTTCTTGAAGTAACATCATTGCAATTAGTGCATTTCAAAATCTTTGCCTCTATAACTATATGTATTTATTATACCTTGAGATATGGTTGATTTGTATATGTCCGTTAAAATAGTGCTTTAATTACCGGTTAAAAAACTCCTCAAACCCGGATTCAAAAATTGTACATTTTTGGCAAAAAAATTGAGGGTAAAATTCGGTCAATATTTCGATTTCGTGCTCTTCGGGGTTTAAGATATAAATTAACTCATTTTCAAATCTGAAAACCGTCTGGACAAAGTTTTATTTAATATATCTAAGATGTCGCGCGTTGGGAATTTTTCACAATTCTTCCAAAATATCAAAACTTTTATTTGGTTATGAATTTGGCAGAAATTTACAGGACACACAAAAAATTAACAGAAAATCATTTATTTATATCTAAAATTTGTCGGAAATATTGTTTTTTTAATGCAAATGATTGACTGACAGAAGAAAGGTATGGTTAAAACATTTCTACAAAATTTATAGATATGTAAAACTGTGTAGATTTGTATAGAAATCAAGTTTTCACTTTTATATGTATTATAAATCAATAAACACTAAAAATACTTTGTCTTTAAAACTAAATACTCCTAAGTTTTTTGATTGACTCTAACCATTTAGCTATCGAATGAGGCATTTCTTCTGAAGTTGTGCAACATGTTTAGATTTTTCATCTTGAATCTTTCGTTCCTGAATTATCAGGATCAAGAGTATGACGGAGTGTGTGAGATGATGAGATAGTAAAAAAAATGGAGTGTGTATGTGTGTGTGTGAGCGAGCATGCCCTTGTCTATGTGTGCGTACGTGCGCGAATGAGTGGGTCTTTGAAAAAGGAGAAAGTGAGAGAGCGCACGAAAGAAAAATAAGGAAAGATAGACAATGATAAAGAAAGAAAGAGAGGTAGGTATATGTATAAATTCTTAATAGTACGAACGTAACTGTTCGGTTCATCAGAAAGCACTAACGATGCACTAACTAGTGATAAGGTACATATTAATTAAATCTCAAAATTTAATTTGAAGTTGGCCCATCCAAAGATTTTTCTTAATTTCTAGTGTATGGTAATAGCACGAACGACACTGTTGGGTTCATTAGAAAGCACTAACGATGCAGTAACAAGTGATATATTACATATGGATTAAATCTTAAAGTTTGATTTGAAGTTGGCCCACCCAGAGTTTTTTCTTAATTTCTAGTGTATGGTAATAGCACGAACGACACTGTTGGGTTCATTAGAAAGCACTAACGATGCACTAACTAGCGATATGTTACATATGAAATAAATCTTAAAATTTAATATGAAGTTGGTCCACCCAGAGTTTTTTCTTAATTTCTAGTGTATGGTAATAGCACGAACGAAACTGTTGGGTTCATTAGAAAACACTAACGATGCACTAACTAGTGATATATTACATATGAATTAAATCTTAAAATTTGATGTGTAGTTGGCCCACCCAGAGTTTTTTCTTAATTTCTAGTGTATGGTAATAGCACGAACGAAACTGTTCGGTTCATTAGAAAGCACTAACGATGCACTAACTAGTGATATATTACATATGAATTAAATCTTAAAATATGATGTGAAGTTGGCCCACCCAGAGTTTTTTCTTAATTTCTAGTGTATGGTAATAGCACGAACGAAACTGTTGGGTTCATTAGAAAGCACTAACGATGCACTAACTAGTGATATATTACATATGAATTAAATCTTAAAATATGATGTGAAGTTGGCCCACCCAGAGTTTATTCTTAATTTCTAGTGTATGGTAATAGCACGAACGACACTGTTGGGTTCATTAGAAAGCACTAACGATGCACTAACGAGTGATATATTACATATGAATTAAATCTTAAAATCTGATGTGAAGTTGGCCCACCCAGAGTTTTTTCTTAATTTCTAGTGTATGGTAATAGCACGAACGAAACTGTTGGGTTCATTAGAAAGCACTAACGATGCACTAACTAGTGATATATTACATATGAATTAAATCTTAAAATTTGATGTGTAGTTGGCCCACCCAGAGTTTTTTCTTAATTTCTAGTGTATGGTAATAGCACGAACGAAACTGTTCGGTTCATTAGAAAGCACTAACGATGCACTAACTAGTGATATATTACATATGAATTAAATCTTAAAATTTGATGTGAAGTTGGCCCACCCAGAGTTTTTTCTTAATTTCTAGTGTATGGTAATAGCACGAACGAAACTGTTGGGTTCATTAGAAAGCACTAACGATGCACTAACTAGTGATATATTACATATGAATTAAATCTTAAAATATGATGTGAAGTTGGCCCACCCAGAGTTTTTTCTTAATTTCTAGTGTATGGTAATAGCACGAACGAAACTGTTGGGTTCATTAGAAAGCACTAACGATGCACTAACTAGTGATATATTACATATGAATTAAATCTTAAAATATGATGTGAAGTTGGCCCACCCAGAGTTTATTCTTAATTTCTAGTGTATGGTAATAGCACGAACGACACTGTTGGGTTCATTAGAAAGCACTAACGATGCACTAACGAGTGATATATTACATATGAATTAAATCTTAAAATCTGATGTGAAGTTGGCCCACCCAGAGTTTTTTCTTAATTTCTAGTGTATGGTAATAGCACGAACGAAACTGTTGGGTTCATTAGAAAGCACTAACGATGCACTAACTAGTGATATATTACATATGAATTAAATCTTAAAATATGATGTGAAGTTGGCCCACCCAGAGTTTTTTCTTAATTTCTAGTGTATGGTAATAGCACGAACGAAACTGTTGGGTTCATTAGAAAGCACTAACGATGCACTAACTAGTGATATATTACATATGAATTAAATCTTAAAATATGATGTGAAGTTGGCCCACCCAGAGTTTATTCTTAATTTCTAGTGTATGGTAATAGCACGAACGACACTGTTGGGTTCATTAGAAAGCACTAACGATGCACTAACGAGTGATATATTACATATGAATTAAATCTTAAAATCTGATGTGAAGTTGGCCCACCCAGAGTTTTTTCTTAATTTCTAGTGTATGGTAATAGCACGAACGAAACTGTTGGGTTCATTAGAAAGCACTAACGATGCACTAACTAGTGATATATTACATATGAATTAAATCTTAAAATATGATGTGAAGTTGGCCCACCCAGAGTTTTTTCTTAATTTCTAGTGTATGGTAATAGCACGAACGAAACTGTTGGGTTCATTAGAAAGCACTAACGATGCACTAACTAGTGATATATTACATATGAATTAAATCTTAAAATATGATGTGAAGTTGGCCCACCCAGAGTTTATTCTTAATTTCTAGTGTATGGTAATAGCACGAACGACACTGTTGGGTTCATTAGAAATCACTAACGATGCACTAACGAGTGATATATTACATATGAATTAAATCTTAAAATCTGATGTGAAGTTGGCCCACCCAGAGTTTTTTCTTAATTTCTAGTGTATGGTAATAGCACGAACGAAACTGTTGGGTTCATTAGAAAGCACTAACGATGCACTAACTAGTGATATATTACATATGAATTAAATCTTAAAATATGATGTGAAGTTGGCCCACCCAGAGTTTTTTCTTAATTTCTAGTGTATGGTAATAGCACGAACGAAACTGTTGGGTTCATTAGAAAGCACTAACGATGCACTAACTAGTGATATATTACATATGAATTAAATCTTAAAATATGATGTGAAGTTGGCCCACCCAGAGTTTATTCTTAATTTCTAGTGTATGGTAATAGCACGAACGACACTGTTGGGTTCATTAGAAAGCACTAACGATGCACTAACGAGTGATATATTACATATGAATTAAATCTTAAAATCTGATGTGAAGTTGGCCCACCCAGAGTTTTTTCTTAATTTCTAGTGTATGGTAATAGCACGAACGAAACTGTTGGGTTCATTAGAAAGCACTAACGATGCACTAACTAGTGATATATTACATATGAATTAAATCTTAAAATTTGATGTGTAGTTGGCCCACCCAGAGTTTTTTCTTAATTTCTAGTGTATGGTAATAGCACGAACGAAACTGTTGGGTTCATTAGAAAGCACTAACGATGCACTAACTAGTGATATATTACATATGAATTAAATCTTAAAATTTGATGTGAAGTTGGCCCACCCAGAGTTTTTTCTTAATTTCTAGTGTATGGTAATAGCACGAACGAAACTGTTGGGTTCATTAGAAAGCACTAACGATGCACTAACTAGTGATATATTACATATGAATTAAATCTTAAAATCTGATGTGAAGTTGGCCCACCCAGAGTTTTTTCTTAATTTCTAGTGTATGGTAATAGCACGAACGAAACTGTTGGGTTCATTAGAAAGCACTAACGATGCACTAACTAGTGATATATTACATATGAATTAAATCTTAAAATTTGATGTGTAGTTGGCCCACCCAGAGTTTTTTCTTAATTTCTAGTGTATGGTAATAGCACGAACGAAACTGTTGGGTTCATTAGAAAGCACTAACGATGCACTAACGAGTGATATATTACATATGAATTAAATCTTAAAATCTGATGTGAAGTTGGCCCACCCAGAGTTTTTTCTTAATTTCTAGTGTATGGTAATAGCACGAACGACACTGTTGGGTTCATTAGAAAGCACTAACGATGCACTAACTAGTGATATATTACATATGAATTAAATCTTAAAATTTGATGTGTAGTTGGCCCACCCAGAGTTTTTTCTTAATTTCTAGTGTATGGTAATAGCACGAACGAAACTGTTGGGTTCATTAGAAAGCACTAACGATGCACTAACTAGTGATATATTACATATGAATTAAATCTTAAAATTTGATGTGAAGTTGGCCCACCCCTAATTTTTATAATTTACTCAATAATGCGATGTGCACTAACGTTCATCTATAGTGCACTAAATAGCACTAACGATGCACTAACTAATAAGACAAAAAATAACGTTGGTGCTAGATTGGGCGGGGCTAACTTCACGCCGGTAGAAAAAATGAGTGTGAGAGAAATTTCCAGGGAACTGAAAATTCATTTTACGACAATTCATAGAATTCTTAAAAACATAAATACATTTCCTTCAAATTTCAAAATCTTCAACATATTTTGGAACGAGATTTTGAACTGGATGCATCATTCTGTAAAATTATGATGGAGAAGTCAAATTATGATAGAGACTTTTTAAGCAATATTTTATTCGCAGATGAATGCACATTTACCATGAATGGCGAACCCAACGGTCATAATAACCGATATAGGTCCCAAAATAATCCACATAATATTATAGAGTCTCGGAAAATAGATTGGTTTATTGTATAGCACAAAACGGAGGATTGTTTGAAAATCTATTATAATTTAAGAATATTTTTAGTTTGTTGTTGTTTATATTGAATTTAATTTGGTACATTAATTAATTGTTACTGTTACTTTCTTTAATTAATCTAAACATTAAATCTAATTAAAACTTTTGCTTTATTATTATCATTATTATTATTATTATTATTATTATTAGTATTATTATTATTATAAATTTCTATTTATTCCGTGAATTTTCAAATTTTATTTCTGCAGTTATTAAGTAGCTAAAATGTAGAAATTTTTGGTTTACAACATCCATTTGATACTTTTTGTCTAAAACTATTAGGGGAGCAATGCGCACGGAAAAACTGATTTCCCATGTTAAACGCCTATGTTTCACTTTCCGTGATACACTATACAGGGTGTCCCTTAACTTGGTGCACAAACTTTAAGGGCATATAATACTGATCAAAATGAGTAAAAAAAGCTCAGTCAAAATGTGTCCGATCTTTAATAGTTTCCCAGATATAACGCAGTGAAAAATGAGTTTTTACGAGATTTACCTTTGCTATCTCAAAAACTATAAGAATTACGATTTTGCTTAATTGAGACTTTTTGTTTACCTTTGAGAGGTAATCTTAGATGGCCTTTTGTTATTTTATAAAAATCAAAAGTGAAATGTTGTGGCGACCTTGGTCAATATTTAATTTTCATATAACTACGTAACTATAAGAAATTGAGAAAAATGTTTCATATAAAATTTTATTGTTTTTTATAGTCTTTTTACTGACATAGACAAAATTTTATTCGATCGTTATCTTTGTCAGTTTTTCTTAGATTTTTCGCTTTTCTCGGAAACAGTTGAAGATCATTCCTATGTTGATGAAGCTTTTTTATTCATTTTGGTCAGTACTATATGCCCTTAACGTTTTTGCTCGAAGTTAAGGGACACCCTGTATATATATATATGGGATTGCGTAATCGTTGGCTGTGTGTGTGTGTTTGCAATTAGTTTAAGGTGATATAATGTAATTACTTATAAATTGGATTTGTTAAATATGTAATTGTAAGTATGAATTATTATTAAGGCGAACGTAATAAATAGGGGTCATTCTCTGTAAAATTATGCAGCAGAAATGTTTGAATAAATGATACTAGTAAAACTCTGAATTTATATATTTTCTTTTTGTTTCTGTGTAAAATACCTATCGACTATTTAACAATTCAGAAATGAGATTCGCTCGCGATCCTCAATAGTGTTTAGTGTTCGTGAGTTCGTGGTCTTTTGGTGAATTATAAAGTCATTATCCGAAGCCATTGACTAGTACATAGGTTTCGTCTGTGTCCAATCCGAAGATTGATGATTGAACTTGTCTACTGAGCATTGCCCGAGACTCCCTCATACTCCGGTATCCATCACAGTGTGACGTGGTTATGTTTGGCCAATTTCTGAAGGGTGTTTATGTAGCTCCATACAAATCTCTGCTTGAAATATAATGGAAATGGCGTCTGTGTATTCATTTTATGTAGTAACCTGGATCAAACACAACCTCAGAGAGCAGAGAAAGGCAGACACCTAAATGAACAATCGGAAGGTCTTTTCCAAATGAAGTATCCGTTGCAAACCAGAGATGTAAAATATGTCAACCTTCAGATACATGTTGGATGGCCAACAAGACATACAAGGGCAGTATTGTCTTTGAATTTGTAAGATGATTCGTTATTACATGAAACTGATTTCTGGACATCCCTTATCTTTATTGTTCTTACACTCACACACACTAAACACAACGTTTCGGTAACTATACATCTGCTACCGTCATCACGTGAACTAATACCACAACTAATTCCTTAAAATACGAGCCTTATATCTAGTGAAGAGACGGTGGTCAAGCGTGGTTGGGTGTTCAAGCGTATTAGATGGTACGTCATTGGTTGTTTCTGGTTGTTCACTCGGCTGCCGCAGTTCTGTCGTTCTCTGTTGGTTGATCTTCAATAATTTTTGTTGATTGATGAATTTTTCTTCATGTTTGTTTTATCTCGATAATAGCATGACTGAAAACTTTTTCTTGGTTTGTTGTTATGAATGCGGCTTCTTTGAATTTCCATTTGAAGGTGTGTTGTTCCTTGGAGATGACTTTTGCTTGGTTCCATAGTATTCTATTGTGATGTTGCCATGCATGGTCCGCTATTCCGGATTTTGTAGTTTCATCTTTTTCTGTTTGTCTCTTATGTTCTTTCATCCGAATCTCTAGTGATCTCTTGGTTTCTCCTATGTAAGATTTTCCGCATTCACAGTCAACTTGATAAATTCCATTGTTCATCCTCGTTGTTGTTGGCGTCATTGTTGATAAGATGGTATTTAAGGTTGTGGTACTCTGGAACCTTCTGACTACTCCAAATTTTTGACTGATTCTTCTTTTTATATCCGATATGCCCTTGACATCTGTATAACCGTTTTTTTTAAGTGTACTGCATATTTACTTCATCGCTTTTTGGTATTTTTCTTCTGTGCTGCAGGGGTTCTCGGTTCTATCTAACAAAGTTCTAGCCACTCCTAATTTTGTGCTTTGTGGATGATTTGACTGGAAGTTCAGGTATCTGCCGGTATGTGTAGGTTTTCGATATACCGAGGTGTTGATCGAATTGCCAGTTTTCTCAACTAACATATCCAGGAATGTCAGTCTTTCCTCAAATTCCTTCTCTCTTGTGAATTTTATGTTGGTCCTTAATGAGTTGAGTAGTTAAAGAATTCTTGGAGGTCTTCTTCACTCTGCTCCTACATAATCATATATCATCAACGTTTCTTATCCATTTTTTTGGGTTTATTCGTGCTGTGTCCATTGCCATCTCTTCGGAAAATTCCATGTATATGTTGGCAATCAAAGAAGCCGCATTCATGGTAACAAACCAAGAAAAAGTTTTCAGTCATGCTATTATCGAGATAAAACCAATATGAAAAAAACTCATCAATCACGAACAATCATTGAAGATCAACCAACAGAGAACGACAAAACTGCCACAGCCGAGTGAACAACCAGAAACAACCAATGATGTACCATCTAATACGCTTTAACACCCAACCACGCTTGATCACCCTCACTTCACTAGATATAAGGCTCGTATTTTAAGGAATTAGTTGTAGTATCAGTTCAACTGATGACGGTAGCAGATGTATAGTTACTAACACGTTGTGTTTAGTGTGTGTGTGTAAAAACAATAAAGATAATGGAAGTCCAGAAATCAGTTTCATTTAATAAGGGAAGTATTGTTCAATTCTTGTTATTTTATTAATGTATTGTTAATTGGAAATTAAGCTCAATCAATTCTAGTTCTTTTATTAATCTATTTGTAACTGGAAATTAGCTATAGAATATATACATACCTACCAAGAATTAAGTAATTTAGGAGTATGCTCAGAAATCAAGTTTATATTTAATTCCGATAGAATGTGCAGTAAAATATTTTTCAGGCACAGTAACATTTCTTATAAATAGAGCAAATGTAATCTTTAGTGTTAATGATTTTGTTTTACTACAGAAATCATGGTAGGAGAAACAAGTTTTGAGAATATTCACATTTTGAGAGCTCAAGTAATAAATAACCCAAAAAACACGATTAAAGTTCATAGAAGTAATGTACAATTGGTTAAATCAAACGAGTATTTCACAGTTAATGCTATTACATGTATATTCCTTTCAGCAACTTGACAGTTTTGTAACTCAAGATATTTCAAAAAATCCGATGGCAAATGGTCCCTACCCTATTCTCAGAACTTTAGTCCAGAGTGGAAAAGAAATGTTTAAATAACTGATATTGACACACGAACAACAATGAACGTAATGAGGTAATACATGATGAGATTAAAAGTTATGCATAAAGCCAGACCTCGCGTAAACTATGGCAGGCTACACTGAGGAAATGCAGATAAATTTAAAAGTAGATAAACTAGTATATTAAAAACCGTACCATTTAGCAGATATTGAAAAAATAATCATTAAAGAGAAAAATTAAGAGCTGTTAGATAACAATATAATACGCGAGTCGAACTCCAATTTTGTTAATCCGGTTATTTTATTTATGCATTGATTATAGAAACTAAATAGTAATACCATTACCTAACATGACCACGGAAAACTGGTATCAGTGTTGTGTTGCCATTGTGCTCACCCACTGCCTAGCTCCTTGGTCATGGCTGCGACAGAAGCGCGACTATGAGGGGTTACAGCCTGGCTTCGCCGCACCCTCTGGTCCGTCTGTTCTCACCTCTCGCCATCCTCCACCTGGTTACTTGGTGGAAACCCGTACCAGGTGTGTACACCGTTACCTCACCCTGAGTACTCGTCTGTAGGCGCACTAAACAAAGTCACCCCGACCACCTGGGTGGCTGCTCTGACCATCTTAGAATATCGTCCGCGCCTAGCCTCTCCAGCAATTATTGCTGAGAGGCAGGTCAATGGTATCCAGGATCCCTGAGGTAGTGAGAAACATAAGAGTGGAAATAATAATAATAATATATTATGATTCTATGTACAGCCTATACTATTATATAACAAATAGAGCATCAAGCGATCCAATTATTAGGAATATAGTAATATACGATGAAACTCTCTCACATAACACATCCTGTAACAGCCACGTGGGTGTGTTACAGTATTTCCTTTAAATAAACGCCGTGACTGTTGCAAATTGCTGACCGGCGGCTGGCGATCTTCCGCTCAGTATTTTGCATAATACTGGAGAAAAGCGGAATATTACCAGCAAAAGTGTGTACGTTGTCAATTAAACTAGCCTAGGAGATGTTAGTATTCAGAATCGAGAGGGATTCTCAGCCCGATCGTGGAGGCGAACAAACGTGTAGTTTTGTTCAATAAGTTCGTTTTGCAGCTTAATTTCATTTTTTATTCGTAACGTTATTTAAATTTTACTTTATTCTTCTGTATAATTTTTGTGTACATATTTTTCTAAATTTAATTATAAATTAGTATATATGTTTTCAAAACTATTTAATTAATTGTGAATCAACCCTGTCAACTCCTTTCCAGTGTCAGCGCAGATCAGCGTAGTGACACAAGTAAGTATAACTTTTATTTATATTCTTACTGTGGCTGCCTGAGCTTTAATTCAGTACGTCAACGAGGGTGCTTTTCACTACACCCTACGCACCCTCCGTTACAATCCTTATCAAAAAGATGTTTGCGAATAAAACAAAAAATCTATAAGCCCATTGAAAAATATGAGAACAGAAGGAACCATGTTAGGCATGAAGAAGGTTTAGATGAAGTACCAGTAGAAAATTCAGATATGGAAGAGGTAGAAAACAATGCACAAGAAGAAAGAACTAATATTAGCCCAGTAGAAATAAAAAACAATGTAGGAAACATTTATATGAAATGTGGAGAAACAAACCGCTTCATGGACAAAAATTACGCGACATGGAAAAAATAGAATATGACAAAATCGAATCGTTCATGTGGCTAAGAAGAAGAACAATAATTAAAAGGGAAACGGAGTGTTTGATAACAGCGGCGCATGAACAAGCCATAACAACAAGATATATAGGAAAGAAAATCCATAAATCACCCGAAAACAAGTCATGCAGAATTTGTAAAGCTGCAGATGAAACCACCCATCACATAATTTCATGCTGCTCAGAATTGGCCAAAACTGAATTTGTCATACGGCATAATAAAATCTGCAATCTTATTCACTACAATCTCTTTCAATCATTATATAGGACAAACAAGTGAACAGCTATGGTACAAATATCTGCCAGAGAAAGTAGTGAATAATGCAAACGGAAATGTAACGATATTGTATGATATGGGAGTGCGAACTCTGGGCCCTGATTCTGTAACTTGCGTGAGCATTTGCGTGACTACATTTGCGTAACTACATTAAATGACGTCACTGTTTGTTCCTAGTGACTTTTATGGGGAATTTTGTGCATTAGGTTTTTATATCGCGAAGTTTAATATTGGTATTAGGTTTGAAATCATCATAGCGTCCATGTCATACAAGCTTCTTTGCTTAATCTAATTTTTTAAAAAAATTCTGTATTCCTCATTTCGAAAGGATTTTGTGCATCCTTCAACTGCCTACGTATTATTCGGGTATCATACCTTTCTTCTAATATCTCCTCCTCAGCTGAAGCTATAAAAATGCCAGCTAAAGCCATTATGAGGAGAACTAGGTATAATCTGAAACAATTTTAACAATATAAACCAAATAATAAGGTAAATTTATAACCTCAAATTACAATATATTTATCTTTGTGAATTATTTAATCACTAAAAAGAAACGATAAAAATAAAAACAAATTAAAAATAACATGAAACTTGAAATAACAACAAAAAAACATAAACAGCAATACGAGACAACTACAGAATTAAAGTGAGATAGATAGTCACGCAAGTAAGAAACAGGATCTCTGTAGGTCACGCAACTATATTTGTGTGTCACGCAATGTATGACGTCATAACTAGTACTTCTTCAGATCTCTAATAGATGGCATACTGTATATATGTGACTAATTTGTGTTAGTATTGGTGTCGTAAATGCTTACGCAAGTTACAGAATCAGGGCCCTGACCGTACCATCAGCGCTAATAGGCCTGATATTATTATAAGAACTCCTTGTACTACATACTTAATTGACGTCTCCGTACCAGCCGATGAGAAAATAATAACAAAGGATGCCGAAAAACAGTTAAAATACAAAGACTTGTGTATTGAAATTAAACGAATGTGGACAACAAAATGCAAAATAATTCCAGTAATAATTGGAGCGACAGGTTATGTAAATAAGGAGTTTATTTAAAATGTCAAACGCATCTCTGGAAATCACGACCCATATGATATTCAAAAACAAGTAATATATCGTCGCTGCGCCTACAAAACTCCCTATGTGACAAAATTTGTGAAAATGCGTTATGTACTGGTATGAACCAGAAACGTCCCGACGCATGGTTGAGAAGAACAGCTATGTGTCTATTATTTACTCATTTTAAAGTAAACATAAATTACAAAAACCACTAAGTGATTTGACATTGATACCGTTTTGTTTAAAACAGCTATGAGATTTTTTGCATCAGGCGCAGCGACGATATGGAACAGGCCACATTATAAGAAAAGTACTTTCCTAAAATCCCGCATATCCTCAGCTGTATGGTTTATAGCTGGAATATGGTTGAAACTGGCTAGGACACCTAAAGGTCACTTCCTAGTCAGCAGAAAAGATCTCCATTCTGCCAACCCGAAGTTTAGGCCATCATTATGAGCAAACCTAGCGCCTTGAAAATGAAATGTACAATTTTCCTAATGTTTTGTATATAATTATTTACCTTGTAGCTCTTAGATGTACTAGACTTAGGTGAATAAAATTAATAATAATAATAATAATAAACAAATATAGAAACCACTAAATTAGAAAAATAAGGAAATATCAAGATCTAGCACGAGAAATTAAAAACATGTGCATATAAACTACGTAGAAATAATTCCAGTAATCATCGGATCTACATGTGAAATACCAAAACATCTTCATGAATCATTATTAAAGATAATACTACCACCTAATATTTATATAACTCTACAGAAGATTGCAATAATTGAAACATGCGGAATATTAAGAAGTTTACTTCATAACGATTAAAAATTCAAATACAAAGTGATAATACGATCAACAAAAGTACGCTAGGATATTTCAACTTCCAGGAAGACCAGTACCACAATTTTTTATATATTATTACTGTATTATTACTATGTATTTAAAAATGTAAACCTCATAACCTCTTGACAGGTCGTTGTACAAAACTTTGTAACTTTTAAGAGTGAATAAAGAATAATAATAATAATAAAAATAGTAATAATAATAATAATAATAATAATATTAATAATAATAATAATATTAATAATAATAATAATAATAATAATAATAATAATAATAATAATAATAATAATAATAATAATAATAATAATAATAATAATAAAATGTTACGAGACACCTACCTTACTAGAATCCAGGCATTACTAAAATCTAGTCTATCAGCCAGAAATCTTACTAAAGCCATTAATACATATGCTACATCGGTACTCACCTATAGTTTTGGTATACTAAACTGGACCGAAACAGAACTGGAAGAGATGAATCGGAAAACTAGGAAAGAGTACCGTAACAATCGTGGACACCATCCCCACAGCGCCATTGAACGGTTTCACTTACCGCGGCATCAAGGAGGAAGAGGAATTCCTAGCATACCACTGCGAAATATGACACAGGTCCAATACGTAGAGGCATTTTCCAAGGTGATGCCCTTAGTCCACTATGGTTTTGTCTCTGCATAAAACCATTAACATCATTATTAAACCGTCAACACAAGGGTTACACCATAGAAAACCAAAACTTCACCCACCTCTGGTATATGGATGACTTGAAACTCTTCGCAAAGAAAAAGGAAGAAATGGGGAAAATGTTAAAAAATGTAGGAACATTCAGCACAGACATAAAGATGACATTTGGGTTGAACAAATGTAAAACAAGCACAATGATACATGGAAAATGGCAGGAAAGTGCAGGATTTGATATTCAAAACCAAGGAAAGATAACAGGAATGTTAGAAAATGAGAGCTATACTTACCTTGGTTATGCTCAGGGTCAAGGGATTGAAGATAAGACCTGTAAAAAAATGTTACGAGACACCTACCTTACTAGAATCCAGGCATTACTAAAATCTAGTCTATCAGCCAGAAATCTTACTAAAGCCATTAATACATATGCTACATCGGTACTCACCTATAGTTTTGGTATACTACACTGGAACGAAACAGAACTGGAAGAGATGAATCGGAAAACTAGGAAAGAGTACCGTAACAATCGTAGACACCATCCCCACAGCGCCATTGAACGGTTTCACTTACCGCGGCATCAAGGAGGAAGAGGAATTCCTAGCATACCACAGCGAAATATGACACAGGTCCAAAACCTCAGAAAATATTTCCATGAAAAAGCAGAAGACTCCAAGATGCACAAGGTAATAGTAGAAACAGACAAGCGATTAACACCTTTACGCCTAGCAGAAGAACAACTTCAAAGCTCTAAGAAATGCCTCACTGTGCAAGAATTAAAAACTATATGGAAATCAAAACCATTGCATGGCAAGTACATTGCACAAATACATCAAGAGCATATAGACACCAGAGCATCGGAAACGTGGCTTAGAACTGGCGCACTTTTTAATGAAACTGAGGGCTTCATTACTGCGATCCAAGATCAAGTAATACCAACGCGCAGCTACCGGAAAAGGATTATAAAAGAAGCAATACCCAACATAAAGTGCCGTATGTGTGGGGATTATGAGGAAACCCTG
This sequence comes from Harpalus rufipes, assembly GCA_951394225.1. NCBI lineage: Eukaryota > Metazoa > Arthropoda > Insecta > Coleoptera > Carabidae > Harpalus > Harpalus rufipes. The sequence continues at coordinate 24,953,494 of OX596282.1, read as the reverse complement.
GACCACATAATGTCAGGGTGCACAGTCTTAGCTCCGAAACAATACCTAGATAGACATAACAAGGTAGCAGGTATAGTCCATCAAGAACTAAGAAAGAAATATATGGAATACAATGAGATCGTCCCCTGTTATAAATACCATCCATCTAACATCTGTGAAGATAACAAAACTAGGCTTTATTGGAATAGGAAAATAATTACCGATTAAACAATCGAGTGCAACATCCCTGACATTGTACTGACGCTGAAGAACGAGAAAATTACATACATAATCGATATAACTGTCCCACTATGTGCCAATGTCAATACAGGCTATGCGGGAAAAATTAATAAATATTTACCATTAGCTGATGAGATCCGCAAGATGTGGAAGATGGATCGAGTCCAAATAGTACCAGTAGTCTTGGGATGCACCGGCGAAATCCCACTAAAATTACATAAAAGTCTGGAAACATTACAACTTCAAAAGTCACTGTACATACCCATGCAGAGAGCTGTTTTACTCCATACCAGCAGCATCGTTAGAAGGGTCCTGGGAGAGTCCTGAATTGAACCTGAAAAAGAAAAATTTAATTAGGATAATATACCAGTAACTTAATACATTTTACTTACTAAACCATTGTACATACTTGCCGCTGGCCGTATGTATGATTATTACCTGGATAAAAACAGAGAAATAGGCAAAAATAATAATAATAATAATAATAATAATAATAATAATAATAATAATAATAATAATAATAATAATAATAATAATAATAATAATAATAATAATAATAATAATAATAATAATAATAATAATAATAATAATAATAATAATAATAATAATAATAATAATAATAATAATAATAATAATAATAATAATAATAATAATAATAATAATAATAATAATAATAATAATAATAATAATAATAATAATAATAATAATAATAATAATAATAATATCAGCCTTCCTGTGAGAACTGTCATGTTCCTATGACTGTACCGCACATTCTAGTGGAGTGCCCCAGGTTACAGCCGATGAGACAAATTTACAATCTTGGTGACAACATTCAGGAGCTGTTGACAGATCATGATAAAATTAAGGCATAATTGAAATTCCTTAAGGCCTGTGACCTGTATCAAGGACTTTGAGATAATTATTCTAAATTACCTATTCATTTATACTATGCAATCCTTTTATTTATTGGCCATTTTTCTTAACAAATTTATTTAACACATTTCTTTATAAAGTTTAAATATATATACACTACTGAAATTTTTTTGAAAACTTACCTTTTTTATACAGGCTAATGACCTTAGCTGTCGATGCCTTTACTCGAAGAAAAAATAATAATAATAATAATAATAATAATAATAATAAATAATAATAATAATAATACATACATACTACCCAGATTACACCCGAAAAATACAAATGTGTGTGTATATATTGTACCTATAACCTGTATTTGTGAAATAAAGGATAATAATAATAATAATAATAATAATAATGTGTTCCCACCAAAAATCCAGTTACAGGGAAATACAAATATTATAAGTTAGCATAATTTGACAAAAAAAATGTAACACACACATAACAAAAATGAAATTTGAGTATTTTACAAATTATAAAAATGGATCACAAAAATGGCGTTCTGCATTGCAGCAAAGTATGTGGATCGGAGATCTTCTTTAGACGGTATTTGGAGTGGATAAATGGAAGGTCTTGTGGTGTCTAGAAGCCAATCTGGGAATATGAAATTGAAAACGAGAGAGCAAATATGGTGGATCAATATTGTTATTTAACGTAGAAATTTTGTCGAATATAATTCTCTCCTGTCAGACAGAGAAATCATATTATGGTAACCTAACAAACAAACTGTCGTTATCGGTGCCAATATTCGGATAAATATTATCGAGTTTAAATGATAAGTATTTCAAAAATCTTCCTTAAATCGTTGAGTAGCAATAATATGATGTGAATACACAGGATACCAAATTAAGGAAACATATCCCAGTTTAATGACAACAAAAGCATAATATAAATTTTTAGAAGAGAAATATCAATCAAAGGCTTAGAAATTTTAATTAAGTGTTCTACTAACAGATGCATAATTTAAACTAATATGTTCAGAAAAACTTATATTATGAGTAAAGGTAACTCCCAATTCTTTACAATACTTTTACGAAAGAGAATATTACCATATAGAGTATAAGAATAAATAATAGATGTATGGTAACGTTTTTAAGTGTATATCACGCAGCCAGGTTTTGTTGAACAAACGAAGCATCATTATATGGATCAATACGTTTAAAAATCTTGATATCATCTGCACAAGCTAAAATTGGGCATGAAGGATTGTAGATCATCAATGACTAGTAGAAATAAAAGAAGCACACCAGACGTAGCAATGAATTTTGTGAAATAAAAGCCATTATACTGCACACAACAAATTCTATCATTAAAATAAGAACGAATCAAATTAACCAAACTGGGAGTAACACTGAAATTAAAGTTTTTATTAAGTACCAGTACATGGTTCATAATGTCAAAGGCACGAGAAAAGTTAGTATAAATGACATTTTCTTGACTACGTATAAGGGCCTCAGAAGTGAATTGTGTAAAGAAAGCAAGATTGGAAGTTGTTGATCTACCTCATAAAAAACATATTGATTATAAGATATTAGCGATCTAGTGTTGTAAAGCACCATTCCAACAGTTTTGAAAAATTGTCTAGTAAAGAAATTGGGCGATAATTCTAAGTTATAGTCTTGTCACTTTTCTTATGTATGGGACAAATTCTTGTCCTCTGTCATTCAGCAACAAGTTGATGGTGTTGCAGAGGGTAATCGTTTGTTTCCTTCCATAGCTAATTATTATATGGAATTCTTTGAAGAATTAGCTTTGGATTCTACTACGATGAAACCTTCATTATGGTTACGTTATGTTGATGATGTCCTCGCTATTTGGCCCCATGGACGTCAAACCTTATCAATTTTCTTAAACCACTTGAATAACATCCATGATTAAGTTAACTGTAGAAGTCGAAGACAATAGCTTTATTTCCTTCCTGGATGTATTACTGGAAAGAAAAGAACATGGTTCTTTACTACATTCTGTCTGCAGGAAGCCTACGCACACTAATCAATATATAAATGTCATTTCACATCATCATCCTTCTCAGAAATATAGCACTATTAAATGCCTAAGGAGAAGAGTTCAGAAAATTGTCATTTAGAGAAATTAGAAGAAGAGATGAAAGAAATTAAGAATATTTTTATAAAGAAAGGTTTTTTTGGAAAATCTTTGGGAACCTCCTTTAGATTTAGCGTTGAAATGAATTGTAGGTCTTAATGTTCGATCAGACTGAACCAGCCAGAAAAATCTTCAGTTGCAGAGCCATGCCCTGGAAGAATTCCACCGTATCAAATTTGTAGAAACGAAAATTCTAGCAAGACCTACATACCTCAGCAACAGGTTAATTAGAGAAGTCATTGAGATTTACAAAACCAAGAATAATTTCAATCATTGTGACGGTTTATAACATAGTCGGGCATGGTGTTCTATATCAAACATGTTGTAATTTGATACCTGTTACTGTTGTTTCTCTTATTATTTATTTATAAATATATGGTGTGAAGAAGGCAGTAGTTCATGCTATCGAAACGTCGGTTTTTTTAAATCAATAAAAATAACTAAAACTAAAAAGGTTATATCATTTTAATTGAATAATGATACCTGAAAGATTTTTTAATAATTTATAAATAAATACAGTTTTAAAAATAAATATAGTGAAATAAACATTGTTTAAATAAATAATCTTAGTTTAAAAATTTAATAATATTCTTAGTCTTAAATTAGTGTTTAAAATTGTTAATCATAAATGTTAGTTATTTTTATTATCTTTATCTTAATTATTTATCGTTTAATAAACTTTTATTTTAATTAATAATATATATTTGATTTTACATTTCAGCTAAATAAATAAACGTTATAATTGGTGTCAGGTGTGGGGTAAATAAACAGTGAAGTGTAAACAAAAACAAATAAAATGGCGACTAAACATGTAAAAATCAGTGAAATAAAAGTATTAGACCTGGAAGAACGAGATTTGGAAACAACGGGAAAGAAGCAAGTGCTTCAAGAGAGACTGAAGTATTAAATGAGGCTGGTGAAAATCCAGACCATTACTTATTCGAAATTTAGTGTGACATTGGTGAACTTATAACAGAAACTTCTAGAAAATTGAAACAGGAAATGGGAGAAAGTTTAATACAGGAAATGGCAGAAAGTTTTAGAATAGCAGAAGAAAGTTCTAGCACATTAGAACAAAAATTAGAAAAATAGAAGAAAATTCCAAAACACTAAAAGAAGCATTAAAACAGGAAATGGCAGAAAATTCTAGAAGAGCAAAAGAAAGTGCCAGAACATTAAAAGATGAGTTAATGGAACATTCTAGAAGTTTAGAACAAAAATTAGAAGAAAATTCCAGAAATTTAGAAAAATTAGAAGAGAATTCTAGAAAAACTGAAGAAGACCTGAAGAATTTAGAGGTATGATAAGACCATCGAAGATTTACATGAGAAATTCACTAGAATTACATCGTCGTCAATATCAAAGTGTTCTGTCTCGTTGCGTGGAGAAGCTATCGACATCCTACAAACGCCGAAGGAAGAAGAATAAGAGGACTACGACGAACTAGTTAAACGGTTGGATATGCGATATGGCAATACGCACCTGGAACAGGTGTACCAGACACAACTGAGGAACCGATATCAGAGTTTCAAAAGAAAACCTTCAACAATTTGAAGCCGACGTAGCTCGTTTGATTCGTCTTGCACATGTAACAGCCTCTGACAGAGTTTTGGAGTACCTAGCCACTCATTCATCGTTCATCTATGGGGTTCTAGACAGCGAAACCCAGCAAGCACTGCGATTGGCTCGCACAAAAACTTTGGTTGACTCTCACTAATATGCGAAGCTGCCAAACAAGCTTCACGTAATTAATTGCGAGTGCGAGACAAGGAGGCTGAGAGAAATGAAAATACTGAAGATCTGGGTGAGAGAATACGGCGAACTGCAAGTACTTTGTTTACTGAAAGAAACTCCGCTGTTGAAATAATAGTGAACTAGATCATCCGCAGAGACTTTGCAGAAAACTGCAAACGAAGATGCCTGGATTGAGGCCTATCCATTACCCAACCAGGAAGCCACCACGGTTGCTGAAACATTAGTCAGAGAATGTATATGCCGATTTGGGGCACTCCGACCAGGGTAGAAATTTTGAGTCCTCCGTTTTCCAAAATATCTGTAAGATATTAGGAATTAATAAAACGAGAACAACTGCATTACATCTGCAGTTCGATGGCATGGTTGAACGAATGAACAGAACGTTCAACCGATATTTGTTGAAGGTAGTCTCCAACAACCAAAGAGACTGGGACCGACATTTTCATCTGTTCCTGATCCATGCATGAAACAACAGGGCAAACTCCTGCGAATATCTTATTCGGGCGTGAGTTTCGCTTATCATGCGACTTGGTATTCGGCAGTAAATCTGGGGAAGACCTAGTCGGGAAAGATTACGTTACGGACTTACGGAGAAGAATGGATGACATACATGAACAAGTTCGCACGATCATTAAAGCTGTCAGCAGCCGAATGAAGGACAAATATGACATCAAGGCTGAAAAAGCTGGATATCAACCTGAGGATTTAGTGTGGCTTTACAATCAACAAAGGCATTGCGGTTTATCACCAAAATTGCAAAGAAATTGAGAAGGTCGATATGCGTCGCTATCTTCCGACAGCCGTCGGAGTTAATTCCCGATGAGTGCTTTCAAGAATTGGAAAAAACCCAAAAACGGCGTTTTGCGTCACGACGTCGATAGGCGGCGGGATCTTTTAACACTTATCGGAGTTAACTCCCGATGAATAGTTTAAAGATTTGATAAAAACTCAAAACCGACACCTGGCGTCGCGATATTAATGAGCGTCAGTATCTACCGACACCTATCGGAGTTGATTCCCGATGAATGATTTGAAGACTTTATAAAAAGTTTTTTTTTACACTTATTTAGTATTATTTGTTCAGTAAAAAAGCATTTTTGTTCAGTTTTTTTTCATATTTGTTTCATATATGTTCAGTAGAACAAACAAACGATAACCTAACGCACGCAACTCGCGACTTAAATAGGCGTCGGTATCTTTCAACAGTCGTCGGAGTTAATTCCCGATGAGTGGTTTCAAGAATTGGCAAAAACTTGTAGAGTATAGGAAATATGTATATGATATTTGATATACTCTGAATAACCTAAACTTTAAACTTGTATAATATAAAATAATAAAAATAACGACGAACTTGAATTTTGGAATGGAGAAAACTAAAAACACTTTATTTATTTATTTTCTACAACATTCAACTGGTTTTTGGTAGCTTGATCGAACATATATAAATACATGGCTGCTAGATGCAGCTATAACATATATAAATACATGGCTGCTAGATGCAGCTATAACATATCTCCCTCCTTAGAGAGAAGAAAATTAATGACAGGTAATGAAAGGGATTTCGTTACTTGTCATTTTACAAAGAAACGATATAAGTTAAAGTGGAGGAGGAATGCGTGTTATCAAAAATTCATTTGTTTTAAATATGCAGGTTTTAGTCTGTCTATTGATATGGTTTCTAATTTATCTTTTATTAAAATTTTGAAAAATTTTTCGTACCGCTTAATTACTTTGTAGGGCCCATCGAAAGGTTGTTGCAAGGTTGGGCCTATTGCATTATGTTTTATGAAGACGTGGGATGTGCGAAATAGATCTGGGTTTATGAAATATGGTTTGCTTTTTAAGATTGGGGCTGTGTGCTTTAATTTGCTGATTGCTTGTTTTAATTGTTGAAGATAGTAGGGTATGTTAGGGTCTGTAATCATTGGTGATTGTGTGAAGAATTCACCTGGAATGTGTAATTTGGTGCCATAGACTAGTTCTGCTGGGCTGCATTTAATAGGTTCTTTACAAGTCGTGCGAAGACTTAGTAAGATGATTGGTAAATTAGTTATCCAATTTATTGGATTATTATATGCTTTTAGTGAAGTTTTTAGCTGCTTATGGAATCTCTCGATCATGCCATTTGTTTGTGGGTGGTATGCTGTGGTTTTTATGTGGTGTGCGCCTAATAATTTGAGTAATTTTTTTAATAGTGCTGATTCGAATTGCTTTCCTCTGTCCGTCGTAATAACAGAAGGAACTCCAAATCTAGATATCCAACCGTTTACTAATGCTTCAGCTATTGTTTGTGTGTTGCAATCTTTGATTGGAATTGCTTCTGGCCATCGTGTTACCCGGTATATGCACGTGAGTACGTGAGAAAATCCTTGTGAATTAGGTAAATGAACTAGGTCGATATGAATGTTGTCGAAACGGCTGTTTGGTTCAGAAAATGGTTTGAGTGGGGCGTGAGTGTTCTTCGTTATTTTGGCACGTTGGCAGTGTACGCATTGTTTGGTCCAGGATTGTATGTCTTTGTTCATTTTATACCAAACAAATTTATAGTTTATTAATTTTATTGTTGTTTTAATTCCTGGATGGGATAGTGAGTGGAAATGGTTGAAAATGTCCATTCGAAATTCTTTTGGTATGTATGGTCGATATTTACCGGTAGATATGTCGCAAATTAAAGTATGGTTGGAATTTGGAAGTTTTACGTCTTTAAATTGTAAATTGTTTGTTTTATTTGTCTGTAGTGTCTGTAATTCTTTATCGGTTTTTTTGGGCTGTTGCGATTTTGGTGTAATCGATGTTTTTGTCTGTATGGATTGAATTTATTTGGATTCTGGATAATGCGTCGGCTACTGCGTTGTCTTTACCTGACACGTGTCTGATGTCGTTTGTTAACTGTAAAATAAAGTCTATGTGTCTAATTTCTCTGGAAGTGTAGTTATGGGAAATTTTGTGAGCCATGAAGGTCAAAGGTTTATGATCCGTCAGAATGAAGAAGTTTCTTCCTTCTACGAAATATCTAAACTTTTTCACTGCCAGATACATAGCTAGTAGTTCACGGCCGAATGTGCTATATTGTTTCTGTGTAGGGGTGAAAGTGGCGGAAAAGAAAGCTATTGGTTTCCAGTCTTCCCGTATTTGCTGTTGTAAAACTGCGCCTACTCCTGTGTCTGAAGCATCTACCATGATCGATATTGGGGCGTTGTGTGCGGGAAATGTGAGTGTTACTAAATTTGTTAATTGTTTTTTTATGTCAACGAAAGCTTTGTTTGCTTCTGGAGACCAAATTATTTCTTTTGAGCTGTTTGGTTTATTTGTTATGAGACAATTAATGGGTTTTAATATTGTCGCACAATTAGGGATAAAGCGATGATAAAAGTTTATGAGGCCGAGGAATTCTCTTAATTTTTGTTGAGTTGAAGGTAAGGGAAATTTATTTATTGTGTCGATTTTAGATTTTACTGGTTGAATACCATTTTCTGAAATATTGTGTCCTAAGAATTCTATTTCTTGGACTCCGAATTGACATTTGTTTTGATTGATTAATATGCCGTGTTTATCAAGTCTTTGGAAAACTAATTCTAAATGTTTCAAATGTTGTTCAAGGGAACTACTAGCAATAAGAAGGTCGTCAATGTATGCGAAGCAAAAATCTAAACCTCTGACGACATTGTCAATGAACCGCTGAAAAGTTTGAGCGCTATTTCTCAATCCAAATGGCATGACTAAGTATTCGAATAGACCGAAAGGTGTGGTTATAGCTGTTTTGGAAATGGACTCTTCGTCCATCGGTATTTGATGATACGCTTTTACAAGATCTAATTTTGAAAATATTTTTGAATTATATAAATTTGTCGAAAAATCTTGAATATGGAGAATCGGATAACGATCAGGAATAGTGATGGCATTGAGAGCTCTATAGTCCCCGCAAGGTCGCCATTCGCCAATCTCCTTTTTCTTGACCATATGTAATGGGGAAGCCCAGTTACTGGAAGATGGGCGAATGGTTCCCATTTTCAACATTTTATCGAATTCATTTTTAGCAATGGTTAATTTGTCCGGAGCTAAACGGCGTGGCCGTGCGAAAACAGGTGAATTGTTAGTGATGACACAATGTCTGAAATTGTGTCTAATTTGACGTTTAGAGTTAAAAGGTGAAGATAGAGAAGGAAATTTTGATAAGAGTTGGGTGAAGCATGTGGAATGTTGAGTAGTAATATGAGATATTCGATTTGAATTGTTTTGGATGTTTTGGCTTGTCTGCAATAGTCGTTTTGAGGATAAGTCGATCAGCAAGTTAAAGTGCGTAAGAAAATCCGCGCCGATAATTGAATGTTTGACATTCGCGATAATGAACTTCCATGTAAACTGCATTGTTAATCCGAGATCTATTTTTAATGTTTTAGTACCGAAAGCTTGTAGTGTAAGAAGATTTTGCTGTCGTTTCTCACACAATGAATTTTTGATAACACTCACCTCAGCTCCGGAGTCTATTAGGAAGCGGTGGCCAGAGAGTTTATCTGTCAGATAAAGGAGTTTTGTTGTCATTGGATGGGTGTTAGTGCTAGAAATAGATGGTAAGATGGGTTTATTGGTTATATTCTTGATCTGGTGTAACAAAACCTCTGGTTTGTTTAAGGAAGAACTTTGTTGACATGGTGCCACACATTTTCTTGCCTTGTTGCCGAAGTTGAGGTGATACCAGCATAAATTCGCGCTTGGTGGAACTGTGGGTAAAGGTAGAGTCTTCTTTCTTGATTGATCTAATACCAACTTCTTTAATTCAGAGACTTCTTGTTTCAGTTCTTCAATTTGCTGTGTGTCTTTGTTCACGGAAGATAGTACTGGCTGTGTAATGTTCAACATCCTATCTGCGATTTCAGCTTTATCTGTTAAAGAGATATTATTATTTGAAGCAAGGATGAGCTGGATATTTTGAGGGAGTTTTTGTAAGAACAGTTCTTCGAGGATTGAGTCGTCCAGACGCAGTGTTCCGATTAGCTGCTGAAGTTGACGTAAAAGTTGTGATGGCTTTTTATCACCTAAGTCGGTAATATTGAATAATTGTTGAATTCTTTCATGCTTTGACAGTGAAGTTCGATGAATTAATGTTTCCTTTAACTTGGTGTATGGAAGTTCGGTCGGGGGGTTTTCGATAAGGTCTCTGACTTCTGCTGCATACTGAGGATTGAGTAATGCGATTAATTTGTAGAATTTCGTTGTTTCAGATGTTATACGATGTGACATAAATGTTGCTTCTACTTGGGAGAACCATAATGTCGGGTCTGCAGGCCAGAATTCGGGAATCTTGAAGGAATTGGTTAATGAAGAGATTTCAGGAAGTGGAAGTTCAGCAGGTTGTGTGTTTGGAATAGGAGCAGGTACGCCGTCCATTTTCTGGGGTCACCAATTATGTAGAGTATAGGAAATATGTATATGATATTTGATATACTCTGAATAACCTAAACTTTAAACTTGTATAATATAAAATAATAAAAATAACGACGAACTTGAATTTTGGAATGGAGAAAACTAAAAACACTTTATTTATTTATTTTCTACAACATTCAACTGGTTTTTGGTAGCTTGATCGAACATATATAAATACATGGCTGCTAGATGCAGCTATAACATATATAAATACATGGCTGCTAGATGCAGATATAACAAACTCAAAACCGGCGCCTAGCGACGTCGGGATATTCTGACACTCATCGGAGTTAATTCCCGATGAGTAGTCTCAAGAATTGATAAAAACTCAAAACCGATGCCTGGCGTCGCGACAGTATCTTCCGACACCCATCGAAGTTGATTCCCGATGAGTGGTTTGAAGACTTGATAAAAAGTCAAAAACGACGCTTGGCGTCGCGACGTTGATGAGCGTCAGTATCTTCCGACACCCGTCGATATATGTATTTTAATACTGAACATTTAAGATTAATACTGTACAAATAAACTATTCTCTCATTAAATGTTATAAATGTGTGTCTTAAATATTTTTATAAAACGTAGATTACAATTAGGATTTCATTACGAGTAAATACTTACTTCGAAACCAGAAGGAGAGCCTTTTACTTGTGTGTTCTTAATTAAAAAATAGTTGAAAGCCTTTTTCACAAATATAATCATTTTGTCGGTATTTCCTAGGAATTATTTTTTGTCACACCTCAAGCTTTTCAGTGGGTATACGAAGTAATAACATTTTTTCTTTATTACTATTACATATATCCACTTGCGCAAAATGGCACAAATTTTCTACCTATTTTTATAAACTCAATAAACTGTAAAGGAGCATGAAACACAAACTTATCGTATATTCAGCTCGTTTAGTTGGCCCGGCTTCTCTGTCTCTCTCATACCGAGCGGTCCTCAGTTTCGTTCCATCACTAACAGCAGTAGCAGCACACGGGCTGCCATACCCGATTATATTATATCGTGATTTTAACTTACTGAATAACGTTTATTAAATAATTATTATCTTCAAAAGATTGTATAATAACACATACCAGTATTTATGAATTCATCTATGATATAACTAATATACTGTAACGTTTTTATTTATATGGGTGAAGTGTAGAACATAGACAAATATTATTATTTAAAAGAATACGTTTATTAAACAATAAATAATTCAGGATTAAATATTAAAAGATAATAAAAACATCTAACACTATTATTTATCTAACCAATATTTATATCACTACACTTATTTATATAACTACATTTATTTATGTTAACAATTGGTAAACTGTATATTTATATCACCAAGTTCATTGCTCGTTGCGTATATATATATATATATATATATATATATATATATATATATATATATATATATATATATATATATATATAAGTTATATTTTTAAGGTTCGCGGAAGGGTTTTTAAAAAGGATTATTTATTGCAAGTCGAAAAATTATATTCGCTAATCTTTCCTTTTGTCACAAAGTTACAGTTATAATTTATTTAATTATGTTACATTTGAGTGTTTGGTATGAAATTTACATGAGACTACATCAGACTGACTAAAACTAAGTAAAATTACAAAATATATAGTTTCTCCTTTCCGGTGTCGGGTATAAACCTGGGAACTGCAACCTCAGCAATATGGGCTGTGGTAACTCCTCCCTTCTTAGAATTTGGCCTCGTCAGGAAGCTTCAGCGGCGACCTGGGGGTTGAAGTTGTTTGGTGAAGTTCAATGTCTCTGGCTGTGGACTGATTCCTTCTCGTGGATTTGAGTGGAAGTTTCCTTTTAAGATAGACTATGACAGAAATAATAGCAACAATAATAATTATAACATATAATGCTAAAACGGGGTATTTGATGCCATCTTCTTCGTATCTTGTTATATCGTCGTGCAGGGTGTCTTCTAGTTTGTTTATTGGCCTGAGTTCGGAGATGCTGTTCAATTCGATTGTAGTTTTTGGAATTTGAGTCTTATTGAAATTAATTTTGTAATTTTCAATTACTGTTGGTTTGCCAAATGTACCATGTTTGAAGTCGAGCTCCTTGTTTTGTATTTGTAACTTACATCCATCATCTTTGATGAGGAGTATACCTTGAAGGCTTCTTATATTGTCGGCGTGACTGCATTTAGTTTCTAATTTTTCGGGGTACGGAAATATAGCCAAATATTGGTTGATTTCTTCCAAATATTCGAGATGGTTATTCTTTATCTCTAGTTTGACGAAATGACAGTTTTCGACGGTGTTTTTCGTTAGGAAGTTAGCCTCGCAAGAGTCTTCGGTTATTTCCTTGATTTTATTAGGACATTGGAATATGTTTCTTTTATTGCGGCTACACGTACCACATAGAGATCTTATTTGACCAGTTTCAGACTTCAGAATATAATCGTGATTGGGTATAATAGTAATTAAATTAGAGTTGTGTTTTGTAGGGGTAGTAATTAAATGGATTAGTTCGAAATGTGTTTCATAATTTATTGGAATTTCGATAAAATATAAAATTTTGTTGTCTTGTAATTTGCAATTAACTGAGAGTAAATTTTCAATTTCTGCAATGTTTTCCAAATTTATTTCAAATGGCAACTCATCATTGTAATATTTTGAAATTTTGTTTTGTTCCTCATAAAGGTCATTTGTTTTGATTATACTGGGGTGTATAGTGTGAAGTTTACAAAATGTGAGGGAATTTTCAATGTCTTGAAGTGTGTTAGATGTTAGTGTATACAAAGTATCCAATTGATTATAAATATCTTTAATAAATAATTTGTCGTCATTTTTTGTTCCGCTAATAGCCAAATGCATGAGTTGTTCAATTTTTAATTTTAGGGTGACTTCATTTTGTCTGATAGTGTCGACAGTCTTGTTAAAATATTTTATTATTTGGTGACTAACAGAGTATTGATGCTTAATTTGGTTGTTTAATTTAAATTGATTTTCTTGTAGGTGATTTAAAATTTTAGTGTATCTTTTATTATCTTCTTCATCCAAATTTCCTGTAATAGCTTTCACAACTGTTCCTAAACCATTGACTATACCTCGTCTTATTCGAGTGCGGGTGGATAAATGGTTGAATTTTTCATCGATGTTGTTCTTTAGGTATTCTATAATTTTGTTATTATTTTCGAAGTCTTTTGTCTTTTATAGTTATTTTGTCTGTGTTTAGTGTCTCTACAAGATTTGTGTATTGTTTATTCAGGTTTTCGTATTGTGTTTTAAGTGGAAACAGGTCATAATAGTGTACAAATGTGTGTTGTGTTCTTTGTAGTTTTGCAGGTCCGAGATTAATAGCCAAAAGTCCTGGATTGCGGGTAATGTCCTTTACATCTATTCCGTATGAGCACGGGAAGTAGATGGACCTGGAATTGCGGGATTGTTATTAATTATTTTTCTTGGTCTTTTAATGTTTGCAAGATGAATTTTGGGTTGCTTTTTGTCATTGTTTTCTGTATCAATTTCGGCTGTTTTCAAATCTTTGTTAATTGTTTTCATTTTCTCTTTCTTAAATTTTGGATTTTTGTGTTATTGACCTTTTGTTTATTCTGTACATAAATTGTTTTTGGTATTTCCGGGAGTACTTCGCGATTTTCATTTATTTGATTAATTGTTTTTGTTTTATTTTCTTGTAACTTATTATTAATATTTTTGTATACTAATTTAGTTCTTTCTTTATGTTTTTGAATATAATCCTAGGTTACTTGTTTTTCTAATTCAATATCAAGCGGTGAATTTGTTTCTAAATGACCATTAATGATTTCGACTGGTTTTAAATTTGTTGTGCTATGGTTTGTATTATTATATGCTAAAAGTGCATAATTAACTTTTTCATCTATTGAATTATTTTTAAAATTTTCCTGCATATTAAATAAACGAATATGTTCTACTAGGGTGGAATGGAATCGTTCAATTAAACCGTTAGAATTTGGATTTTGTGAGCAGGTAAAATGAATTTCAATTTTGTGGAGAGCTAATAATTCTTTTACAATACTATTTTTAAATTCGAGTCCGTTGTCTGAAGTGATAAATTTCGGTATTCCATGGTGTGAAAAGAAATGAGTTAATTTGTTTGCGATCTCGACAGCATTTGTTGAGCTAACTCTGTATGCTTGTGCGTATTTGGAGAAAGCGTCAATGATAGTAAGAAATTTAGCGTTTTCAAGTGTTAATGTGTCTACGTGTAAGGTGTCTAGTGGTTTGTTAGGAGTAGGGGTGATTTTAATTTTGGTTTAATAGGATTTCTTTCATATTTTGCAGCTAAACATACTTCGCATTTATTTATGTAGTCCGTAATAATTTTTAATTGGTTAGGCCAGTAGTATCGTTTTTTAATTTGTGTATGGGTCTCGTTTATTCCACGATGGTTTGTTTTTCCTTCGTGATAATTTGTGATGACTTGTTGAATTTCGTCTTCTTGTTCTATATCTATTAATTTTGTATTACTTTTGATAAATTTGATTTCTGAATCTTTGAAATATTTTTGGAGTGCGTTACTGAATTGTTCGTAAATAGGGCTTTCGAAATAGAGATGGTATGTAGCGTTAGGGGCGACATATTGTTTTATAAAATTAACAATGTCTTGTTCAAAGTTTGTTTCCGATATTTGAACGTAAAGTCTCATTTTATCAACGTGAAATTTTTTTATTCTAGGTTTAGATGGAGAGTGTTTTACGAGAGATATAAAAATTTGATTTTTTCCAAAGTTAACTGGGGACTCGGTAATTTTTATGCCAACAATGGGGCTTTCAGGGTTTGAATGGATAGTTTGCTCAGTTTCGGGATCTTTTTGTTCGTCATCATCGGGGTTTACTATTAAAGATTGTGTGTCGTTATCAGGGTTAAAATTTTTATTAAAGTTTTCAATGTATTCAAAAAGATTTTGTGTGCCTGCATCTAGTGTGTTTATGTTTAATTCTATTCGCGAAAGTGCGTCTGCATTTGTGTTCAGCTTGCCTTTTTTGTATATTACTTCATAATCGTAATCTTCAAGTTTAGTTCTCCAACGCATGAGTTTGGAATGTGGGTCTTTTAATGAGTGAAGGTATTGTAAAGGTTTATGGTCGGTAATAATTTTGAATTTTCTTCCAAAAAGGTAATGTCTAAAATATTTAGTTGCCCATACAACGGCAAGTAATTCTTTTTCGGTGGTACTGTAATTTTGTTCCGTATCGTTCAACGTCCTGCTAGCGTATGCAATAGGAAGGTCGGAACCGATAGTGCCTTGCGATAACACAGCGCCAATGGCGTAGTCACTCGCATCTGTAGTAACGTTAAATGTTTTTGTAAAGTCTGGGTATTGGAGTATTGGTTCATTCATCAAAAGATTTTTACAAGTGTTGAAGCACTGAATGTACTCAGGGTCATTGTACTTTACTGTCGAGTCTTTCTTTAAACATTTGGTCATAGGTTTGGTTAGATGTGCGAAATTTTTTATAAATCGTCTGTAATATCCTAAGAGTCCTAAAAATGCTTTAATTTGTTTAGTAGTTTTGGGGATTGGATAATTTTGAATAGCGTTGAGTTTATTAGGATTAGGTTTCACACCTTCCGGGGTTACTACATGTCCAAGATACTCTACTTCGGTTCGTAAAAATTCTGATTTGTCCAGTTGTATTTTGAGATTAGCTTTCTTTAATCGATTAAAAACTGTTTTTAAATTTTCTATATGTTCTTGAAGAGATGTACTAAATATAATGACGTCATCCAAATATACAAGGCAAATTTTGTTAACTAAATCTCTAAGTACGTTATCCATTACTCTCTGAAAAGTGGCGGGGGCATTTTTTAGTCCAAATGGCATTCGTAAAAATTCATAATGTCCGTTTTCGGTGTTAAAAGCCATTTTCTGAATGTCTTTTCCATCCATTTCAATTTGGTGGAAACCGGATGCTAAGTCCAGTGTAGTAAAATATTGGCAACTTCCTAGTTTATCGAGTAAGTCAGTAATGTTAGGTAAGGGGTATTTGTCGTCAATAGTCTTTTCGTTTACTTTTCTGTAGTCGATAACTAAACGCCATTTACGTTTACCTGATGCATCGAGTTTTTTGGGGACTACCCAAATAGGGGAGGACCATGGAGAATTAGAGGGACGGATTATGTTTTGGTCTAGCATTTTTTGAATTTGTGTTTGTACTTCTTGTCGATGAATTTCGGGGTATCGGTACGTTTTGGTATAGACAGGTATTTCATCCTTTGTGCGTATGGAGTGTTTTATTTCATTAGTGAATGTCAATGCCTTATCGTCAGAGTGAAAGATCTCAGAGTACTCCGTCAGCAGTTTTCTTATCTCGCGCTTCTCTTCCTCGTTCATATGGTCGAGTCTCACTTTACTCATATCAAAGTTATTATTTTCTATTTCTTGATTAAAATTTAGATTGTTAATTTCAAAATTGTTTAAAGAATGAACTTGTACACAGTTTACAGAGTTAATAATTTCTTCGTTTTTTGCTTGAGTTAATAATAGGATAAACAATTTGATAATTTTGTATTGTAGCCAAACCTTCGGGAATAGTTATGTCATTTATTTTAGTTTCTGGGATAAACACTTCGCCATTTTCTATATTGTGAATGCAAAGATTGGATAATTTCTCGGAATTAGGGGGGATTTTTATAAAATGTGATTTAGGGAGAATTTTGTGATAATGAATTTTGATTTCCTGATTTGGTGTGATTATTTTGTCGTTTACCAGATCTATACTAGCATTTAATAGTTTTAAATTGTCGAGTCCTAAAAGAATGTCAAAATTTTTATGGAAGTTAAATAGATGATATTTTAATAACATGTTAGGAGAATTAAATAATTTTGATGCTGGTATTATAATACTAAAATTTTCAACTGATGTTCCGTGAGCTGTAGTAATTTTAAATGGGTCATTTTTTATTTGAGTTTTGAAAAATTTGCTTGCAATGTTTGGGTTAATAAATGAACGTGTGCTACCAGTGTCGATCAGGGCTTTTAAGTTTGATTCGGGGAAAACTACGAATGGTAATTCACTATGATTGTGAATAACATTCATAAGTTCGATGTTGGTTCCGAGGCTGGTATTGGAAAAAACTCGTCCTGATCAGGCTTAGTAATGTAGTAATTAGGGTTTAACTCGTTCTCGGAATAGTCTACGTTTTGATAGTCAATTTCTGGCTCTACATAATCGTCTATTTCGGTTGTAAATAATTCCTCTGCTATGTAGTTGGGTCTGTTTTGAGACGGGTAAAATTGTTGCGGACGATACGGATTGGGTGCCGCGCGTGGTGTCAGTGACTGCCTAGTGCTGATACTCATAGGCGTCGGTCTGGGGGCTTTATAGTTAGGATTTGGCCTGAAGACGTTTTGTTGGGGTTGATTATTGGGTTTAGCTATTTGATTATTAGGGTATTGAGTGCTGAATGGTTTCTTAAATTGCTGGTTTGTATGGAATTGATTATTATTTGGTTTATAGTTTTGGTTAGTGGGTGGAATAGGTCTGTATATCAGTTGTGGGTGTTGTGTTTGTCTATATTGCGTGTGTATGTTCTGTTTTTGCTTATGTTGTTGAGAGTGTTGTGAAATGTTTCTGTGTTGTAAATTTGTATGTGTACGACTATGTGTTTCGAGTTGGAAATCATTGGTTAACATGTTTAATGCAGTGTTCATATCTTTTGGGTCTTTGGTCCTCATGAGGGTACCAAGTGGATCTTTAAGTCCACGTAATAGAATTCTAAGTGCATAGTTCTTGAAATATTGGATTAAGACGGGTCTAGCATCAATAGTAACAATAGTGCTTATATAAGAAATTTGCAAGTTTAAGATATCTTGTACACGGTTGTAAAATTCGAATGCTGATTCATTTCCTTGTTTTAACTCAGTCATTTCAATGTTTAGTGTGTACATATCTCTTTTGTCCGAGTACGTGTTAAGCAGGGCATGTTTTAAATCATCCCACTTTGTGACTGTGGTGCTAGCGATATTTACTGCTGCATCACCTTTAATTTTCGAAAGAATGCTTGACATTAAAAATTCATTTTGGAAATCGTTAACGTCAA
Organism: Harpalus rufipes; assembly: GCA_951394225.1. NCBI lineage: Eukaryota > Metazoa > Arthropoda > Insecta > Coleoptera > Carabidae > Harpalus > Harpalus rufipes. The sequence continues at coordinate 24,935,026 of OX596282.1, read as the reverse complement.
CCAAATTATAAAATTTGTTAACAAGTTTTTCGCATATTTCCAAAAATCTGGATAATAACTTACTGTCGCCGTGGAATTCGGGGATCATGTCTAAATAAATTTTCTCTAGTTTTGGTGGGGGTACTAATGGTACTTCTGGTTGTGTTTGTGGTTGTGCCATTTTTAAAGGTTTTTTCTTAGTTAAATTGAGGCTAAAAGTTATATAATAAGGGAATTCTGATTCTGAGTCAGATGAGCTAGTATGATTTTTTATTGATTCTAAATCAGAATCTGAGTCTGAATGGTACTGATTACTATGTGACACGTGCAACTCACAATAGAAGAATGATGATGTCCATGGATCGTGCTGCTTCCTGCTGCTCTGTGTTCGTCAGGGCCTGGTTCTGCTTCTACGATGTTCGCTCGTGGATGCGGGTGAACCTGGATTGGCACGGAATGTCTTCTTTCTTCAGTCTTCTTCAGCCTTCCGATATTCGGTTAATCGTTTGAAAACGAACGCGGATTTCACTATTCACGGAAATCGCCCGAAAAATCCGTTACGACTGCGCCAGTTATATTTTTAAGGTTCGCGGAAGGGTTTTTAAAAAGGATTATTTATTGCAAGTCGAAAAATTATATTCGCTAATCTTTCCTTTTGTCACAAAGTTACAGTTATAATTTATTTAATTATGTTACATTTGAGTGTTTGGTATGAAATTTACATGAGACTACATCAGACTGACTAAAACTAAGTAAAATTACAATATATATAGTTTCTTCTTTCCGGTGTCGGGTATAAACCTGGGAACTGCAACCTCAGCAATATGGGCTGTGGTAACATATATATATATATATATATATATATATATATATATATATATATATATATATATATCAGACTATCTCTCCGCTTTCTTTCGGCCGGTATTTATACAGCTTATATCATTCTACAACCCTCTGAAGCGACAATGACCTGTATAAAAAGAAGTGGGTCACGGCGTAGTTAACCTCTAGCCGGCGCGTCGTGGGGATTTCAACATCATAGTTCAACACAACAGTAACGTTTTCATGAACCAAACGTGGAACCTATTTCATGCTTGGTCTGTCGCGAAAAATCGCCTATTATAGCCACCACACTGTACATAAAAGTCACGCATGTCTCACTTAGTGAGTTAGGACAAACCCGAAAACAATTATAACAACAACAATAAGAGCTCAGCTGACGCATTCCACTCTTTTAACAATATTCTTGTTAACGAAATATCATACAATAAATATTCCTCACTCTTTAGATCCGGTTACCTAACGCTATGAATAAGTATCAATAGCGTTGCATAAAATATTTTGACAGTGTTGTTAGCTTACAACGTAGTTAACTATGTGTAATTAGATAACAGTGTATTCTAGGGAATGTTGGTATCGCGCTACTAACTTCGTAATGCAATAATCAACTAACCAATGTCAAAATTAAACTTCATTTAGAGACCGATTATATAGACTGTCTCTATGAACTTGCTCACTATTGGCAACTTTTTTATTTAAAAAGATACGAGGTTGGTTAAATGACCAAAATTGTGCCATTTTATATTAAAAAATTAGTCATGTCGACAAAAAAATTGTATCAGCGGTTCCTAAAATTTGGGACAAAATATATATTTTTTAAATGGAACCATATATTTTTTATTCTTTAACTAGTTATATATTGCAATTCTTCAATACTCTTACTGCAAATTAGTTAATAGAATAAATAAATTTATAAAAACAATGTACATAAACATTACCTTGTTGAAAAGAAAAAAAACAGTCTCCGATAAAGTTTCCATGGTTAGTATATCTGGCTAATTTATGAAATTTATTATAATTTATAATTCTTTAACTCTATATCTTTTTGTTATTATCAATATTAAAAAATCTGTTGTGGCCAGCAAAATATCTTCCGTCAATCCCGTGTATTATGTACAAATTCCATACATACATTTTCTTGCAAAAGATTCTAAATTTCCAGTAATATTATTTCATGCAAATGGCACTTGACACTGACATCTTATTCTTTTTTAGCTTTTCCCATTCGTTAGGGGTCGCTATTTTTTATTTTCTTCTTCCATTCATTTCTGTTCTGCGGGTCATCCTCATGTCGAAATTTTTCATTCAAAATTTAATTTTTTGGTATTTTATGATTCCTTTTCTCGGCAACTGAATTCCACACCCTGATAATAGATAAACCACATGAAATAAAAAAATCATGAAATTTTGAACGAAAAATTAAGACATTTGTCAGTTATGGACGTAATTAATAGCTGTCATTTTGACACGGGTCCACATATCTGCTTGCCAAAGTCAGCAAAGTCACGTCACTGCACGCGCCCTACACATAAATTTTCTTGCAAAAGATCCTATAATTCCAGTTAAATTATTTCATAAACAAACTATGCGAATTGCACTTGATACTAACATCTTCTTCTTCTTTAGTTTTTCCCGTTCGTTAGGGGGTCGCTATTTTTTTTTTCTTCCACTAATTTTTGTTTTGCGTGTCGTCCTAATTTAGTTCCTTTTCTCTCCTTTTATCTTATATTTGGTCTTCCTATGTTTCTTCCATCTTATTTTATAAGCTATTCATTCTTTCAATATACTCATCTCTCCTCATGACGTGTTCAAACGAATGTAATCATCTCTCTTATATATTTCTAGAAACGCCCAACACTAGAGTTATGTCCCTTATTCTTTCATTCATTTACTTTTTATTGATACTGACATCTGTCAATTTGAATTACTTCCTGAATATATTAGCAATTTATATGGTTAAGTTAGCATACCTGGCTGATTTATGCAATTTATTATCTTTATAATTCTTTAACTCTATATCTGTTGAATATGAAATATAAAATGCAATAAAATCGTATAGAGAATAATATATTCTTTAAGTTATAATAAAATTTAACTAAGTTTTTCAAGAAAAATTGTTAAAATCTTCAAATAAGGATACTTCCGGTGGACCAATTATAACCAAAATCTAATCAAGTCTGCATATGGTTATAAGGAAGAAGAATAAGCAAGAATTGTAATTTTTGGAATTCTAGTATTGGAGATATCGTGGCCGAAACCGCGGTCACATACACACACACACACGCACACACGCACGCACACACGTCCACACACACACACACACACACACACACACACACACACACATACAGACATCATCGTAAATATAGTAAAATTATATTGTAAAGACCCTAAAACGTGCTTATTCAATGAAAATTCACCACCGAATTTTTTGACCAAAGACAATACCTTCCTTACCTAGAGGTGACGGAAGGTAAAAATAGTTCAGTCTCCATTCGATTTTATTATATTTTTCTTCATGTTCAATGAATTTAGAGATAAAGAATTATAAAGAAATATCTTGCAACCTATGCTGCTAAAAGTTGCACAGAATATTCAAATATTGGCCGCGTTCAGCAGTACCTAAAAAAATTTTAATTCCTGTAGGAACAGCAGTAATTATTTATTTTGAGAAGAAACATTTAAATATTTTCATTAATATCTCAAAAACTATCAATTTTAGAAAGTATGAACCCTTAAACTTTTTTAAAGAATTTTTTTTCTATTAATTAGTGTAATAATATATAGGATTCCATTGAAAAAAATACAAATATGGCAATATCTACGAAAATTTAACTTTTTTTACTTAGTTATCTTATTAAAAGTACTAAAAACTTTATTTAAACAATTTTTTGGTATCTATAATAACTTCCGCGAAAAAAAGTGTTTCCAATTTCGCATTCCACCCTGTGTACAGATAAATATTTATGTATAAATAAATAAAACTACAATACCATATCATTTTCTGCACGCTCATATGGTTAGTTACGGCAATATAATACCGTTTATTATCATGTAAAGAAAATTCCATGTAGTGAAAACATATTTATTTCAACCTATTTCTTGCATATATTAATAATATTGTTCAATATTTTGAGCTTTACTACATAAACACATTTTTAGTCATTCTTGTTATACTACTTATTGTAAGTAAAAATCTATTTATCCACAAGTATTATTTACTTAGTACACTACAATTCTAAAAATTATAATTCTTTCGTATTCCTTTTTTTACATCTATATAAAGAGCTTATTAGATTTTGGTTTAAATTGGTCAACCGGAAGTACCCTCATTTGAAGATTTTAACAGTTTTATTTTTTTGGAAAAACGCTGTTAAAATTGTTTTTTTGACATTTAATGTTATTATAATATTAAAGAATATTCTATAATCTACGAATATTTTACATTTTATACTTCATATAGTGAAAATGATTAGGCAGAAGACGCACGTCATCAACCTGAAAAAACCTTATAAAATGAAATAAAACTTGTTGAAATTATTATTTGTTATTAATTTTTTTTTTAAAAGAAGAAAAAATATACTAGGATTAAAGAAACGTATATATTAATGACTTTACAATTATATCTAAATCAATCCTTACTCCTTTTACGGAATATAAAATTGTTTGACTAAACATGGTCATTCTCAGTAGTGCCAATGAAAATGAACATGAACTACAATTATTTCAAATGATTTTATATTCCGTAAAAGGAATAACGATTGACTTAGAAATAATTGTAAATAACATTAATATATACATTACTTAATACTAGAACTTTTTTTCTTCTTCTTTTAAAAATAAATAACACCCAATAATTTTTATAATTTTAAAGTTATATTTCATTATATACGGGTTTTTTCAGGTTGTTGCGTAATCATTGTCACTATATTCAATGGATATAGAGTTAAAGAAATTAAATTTCATAAATAAACCAGCCATGCTATAACCATGGAAACAACTACTATATTAAGAAAATTATAATTGACAGATGTTAGTGTCAATGAAAAGAATATGAATGTGGCAGAGAGATGAGTATGCTGAGATTGATACTGGGGAAGACACGGAAAGATAGGATAAATAATGAGAGAATAAGAGAAATGGCTCGAGTGATACAAGTTTCTAGAAAGATACAGAAGAGACGATTATATTAGTTTGAAGATGTCATGAGATGAGATGAATAATATATTGGAGGAATTATGAACAGCTTAGTAGTAGACGGTAGAAGAAACAGAGGAAGACCAATGAGAAGATGGAAGGACTCTATTGCAGAAGGCTTGAGAGAAAAAGAATTGATTGAGTACAATAAGCAAAATAGAAATGAGTGAATGAAGAAAATCAAGAATAACGATTCCTAACGATTGGGAAAAGCTAAAGAAGAAGAAGATGTCAGCGTCAAGTGCAATTTACATAATTAGTTTATGAAATAATTTTACTAGAAATATAGAATCTTTTGCAAGAAAATATATGTATGGAATTTGTACATAATACAAAGAATTGACAGAAAGTAATGTGGGTGCCACATCAGATTTTTTTATTCAAATATCATTGCTATTTTGACTATGGTCTCTGTACCTTCCTTATCCGGGTTACGGTATAGGTAAAAAAATTACAAACACCAAAGAGCAATAATAAAGCACCAACAAAATATACATTAATAAATTTACTATTTTATTAATATTATTAATGCGCTAGATGTGAAGCTTGCTCGTCATTAAATAATGTTTATTATTTCACTCAAGAATCTGAGATTTTCAAACACAAAAGAGCACTAACAAAGCACTAACAAATGATCTATAAAATCAAAAAATCTTAAATATTTCGTGTACCGTTCAATTAATTTCAAAAATGTTTGAAGCACAAAAGAGCACTAACGAAGCACTAACAAAAGACGTAATAAGTAATTTAAAATTTTATTAATGACGTGCTAAGTGTGAAATTGGCACGTCATCAAATAATCTTAATTATTTCGTGAACCGTTCAATTAATTTCAAAATTTTTTGAAGCACAAAAGAGCACTAACGAAGCACTAATAATAGATGTAATAAGTAATTTGAAATTTTATTAATGACGTGCTAACTGTGAAGTTGACGTGCCAACTTCACGCACCCAAACATTACTATGTGAAGCAAGATGTGGCAATGCGATGTTGTAACTCCAACTTCACGGACCTGAGTTACAACTCTTTGAAGGTGCACCACAACAGACACATTTTTTTTAAATAACTTTGATACTAGTTGCACTAAAATTTTGAACCTTGGTATCAGGATACTACTTATTTTGATGCATATTTATGCTTTGTTTTGTTTCTGTATCTCAACCAGAAGCGTCTCATTTGGGGAGTTTTACATTATTATTTTTTTACCTATTAACATTTTTTCATTTTTGGTAACAAAATAATACGAACAATGCAAAAATACACAAAAAGGTACTTTTACTAAAACTTGATAAAAGCAGTAGTTTTTGAGATATATTATTTTTTTAATAAATCAAAAAATAGGTAACAACTAAGTAACAGCCAAATTCATATAAATTAATTTTTGGATATACATACACGTTTATATTCCCTGGACCCACGACTATACCATTACCGTTACAATATCCATAAAGAAAAATCATATCTGCATATACACCAGCATTAACATTTTCCATTTTTTGTTAATTAAGAGAAAAAATCTGTTGTGGCCAGCACAATACCTTCCGTCAATCCTGTGTATAATGTACAAATTCCATACATAAATTTTCTTGCAAAAGATTCTAAATTTTTGGTATTTTATGATTCCCTTTCTCGGCAACTGAATTCCATACTCCTGATAACAAACAAACCACATGAAATAAGAAAATTATGAATGAAAGATTATAATACTTGTCAGTTATGGAGATAATTAATTGCTGTCATTTTGAAACGGGTCCCCATATCTGCTTGCCAAAGTCAGCAAAGTCATGTCACTGCACGCGCCCTACACATAAATTTTCTTGAAAAAGATCCTATATTTCCAGTAAAGTTATTTCATAAACTATGCAAATTGCATTTGACACTGGCATCTTCTTCTTCTTTAGTTTTTCCCATTCGTTAGGGGTCGCTATTTTTTATTTTCTTCTTTTGTTTTGCGTGTCGTCCTCATTCAGTTCCTTTTCTCTCAAGTCTTCTGCAATACAGTCTTTTCATCTTATATTTGGTCTTCCTATGTTTCTTCCACCTTCTATTAATATATTCATCTCTCCTCATGACATGTTCACACCAATGTAATCGTCTCTCTTATATCTAGAAACTTCTAACACTAGAGTTACTTCCCTTATTCTTTCATTGATTTACATTTTATTGATACTGACATCTGTCAATTTGAATTACCTGAATATATTAGCAGTTTCCATGGTTAAGTTAGCATAGCTGGCTGAATTATAAAATTTATTATCTTTATAATTCTTTAACTCTATATCTGTTCAATATGAAATATAAAGTGCAATCAAATCGTATAGAGAATAATATATTCTTTAAGTTATAATAACATTTAACTGAGTTTTTCAAGAAAAACTGTTAAATTCTTCAAATGAGGGTACTTCCGGTTGACCAATTATAACCAAAATCTAATCAAGTCTGCATATGGTTGTAAGGAAGAGGAATATGCAAGAATTGTAATTTTTGGAATTCTAGTATTGGAGATATCGTGCATGAAAGGCGGTCACATACACACACACACACATACACACATACACACACACATACGAACACATACACACACACACACACACACACACATACAGACATCATCGTAAAAATAGTAAAATCGTATTGTAAAGACCCTAAAACGTGCTTATTCAATGAAAACTCACCACCGAATTTTTTGACCAAAGACAATACCTTCCTTACCTAGAGGTGACGGAAGGTAAAAATATACCAATAAGGTAAATAACAATCATTATAAACAGATTTTGTTTTAATACAATTTTGTTCTATTTTCGAAGGCTAAGGTAATTTGATTTTTTTAACTGTTTAGAGGATGCTACTCGAAATTAGATCATATCTGATTTTAAAATTGAATATCTCATTAATCTCAAATTCCTTGGATATTGAAAAAATCACTGAGTTAATGTTTGAAACTGTTGACGGAGGTCACGTACGTGAGTGTATGAGTGGCACAAACAATTTGCCGAGGGACGACAGAACGTTGAAAACAAATAGAAGTCACATGGTGCTAAATCCGGCGAGTGAGGTGGGTATTTTAGCACAAAAATCAAACCTGACTTGGTGGAAAAGATAATTACATGTGATTAAACTTGGATTTTCCAGTACAATCCGGAAACCAAGAGACAATAATGCACTGGAAAACTTCCACGTCACTGAGAATGGGGGAAACAAAAATGAACAAATCAAAAATGAATGCAATGCTAATCGTTTTCTTTGCCATTAAGGCGCTATCATTGTTGAGTGGGTACCAGGTGGTCTGACTGTTAATCTTACAGACGTATTATTTTGACGTCGTGGTGAAGCTGAGAGAGTGAGTGAAAAAAGAGGCCAAAATATTTAGTACCAAAAAAGCTGAATCAAGAACAGAAAGTTATCCTGAAACATATTTGCACTAAAGTCGACTCACAACGGAACCTGACTTGCTGAAATGATAATTACATGTGTAAAACATATGTAATAAAACTTGGATCCGGAAATTAAGAGACAATCAATCCACTGGAAAAGATAAAAAACATGAGCAAATAAAAAATGAAGGCAAGGCTAATCGATTTCTTTGATGGTGTTATCATTATTGATGGGTACCAGATATCAGACTGTTAATGAGACGTATTATTTTGAGGTCGTAGCGAAGCTGAGAAAGCGAGTGAGAAAGAAGAGACCAGAATTAGGGAAGAACGACCCGTGGATCATCCACCGGGGCAATGCTTCTTCCCGCAATGCTCTGGCCGTAAAGCACGTTCTGGATAATAAGATTCCTATGCCGGAATACCCACTTTATTCGCCGAATTTGGTACCATGTGACTTTTATCAATTTCCAAAAAAAGTCTCAAGTGAAGGGAACTCAGTTTGTGTCTACGAATGAGGTAAAAGAGAAATCGGAGCCACTGCTGAAGAAGTTGACACAAGAAGACCTGCACCATTGTTTCAAACAATGAAAAATTCGAATGCAGCAGAGCATAGGGAGGGAAGGGGAGTATGTTGCGAGGGATAATTGTCAAGTTTTAAAATTTTAACAATAAAACCTACTTTTGTCATAAGTCCCGTTATTTATTTGCCACACCTCGTATTATTTATGTTTCCATTCACTTGTTTTGGCACTACTCGTTTTCTTCTTTTCTTAGTAAGTGAAAGAAAAAATCGGGAAAATATTAATTTTGCTAAATTATTATTTATAATTTTTAACTGCGAGTAAATATGTATGTTTTAAATCATAAAATATTGTTTTTATGGTAACGAAGATAGCAACTGAAAATTAGTTTTTTCTTCAAGTGTACAATAATATTCATATTATGCTACTATACACACACTATAGAAGATATTCATTTTATTACTAGTACAACAATGTTATTCATTGTTGTACTAGTAAAAAAATGTTAGTTTCTTAGTTCACCGCTGGCGGCAGCAGTCGTCACAGCATTGTGATGCAAATGTTATTTGACAGTTGTATCGTTTGTGATTTGTAGTATACACAGCCAACTATGGCTGAAATTGCAAAAGCTATAATTAAAACAATTCTAGAAAAATATTTAAATATCCCCAATTTTCTTTGAAACACTTGAAGAAAAAATAGTATATGTCATTCGGAGTAGAACGCCCTTTTTTGTGTTTTACCCAGCTTGCCTGGCCTCGGCTAGCGCCTCGGCCGCAATAGCTGGGTTCAACACAAAAGGACCGCTTTCTACTCCTAATAACATAATATACTATTTTAGTACTAGAACTAAAAAGTATTTACTTTTTGGTTTAGCACTAGAAAGTCAACTCATTAAAAATCATAAAGTTAAACTTTAAATTTATTTGCTTACATTAATTTTAAAATGAAAATTACAATTTGTACAATTATTAACATTAAATTCTGATGGTACATAAATGTCGGTACCAGTAATTTCTGGAAATGTAGTTTTTAGTGTGGATCACAAAATGAATCTGTTATTTGCAAATAAAATGAATATTTTAATCAGATATATCGTGTGTTTTTATTGACAAAAAAAAAATCTTGGATACTTCACCAGACGATAAAATTAATGACGATGGGTTAATAGAAATTAAATTTAAAATTAAAAATAAACCATATACGTATATTATTACCAGATTTATGATCAAATGAATAATATATTCCTTAAAAAAATATTGTTACTATGTTGTTTGGACTCCTCTGGTAATGGTAATAGAATACGTAAAATATTGAATTTATGTACTCGTATTTACATTATTACTTTTATAATAATGTATCATTTCAGATTTTGAATGATAAATATTAGCTAAAAACATTGATCCTAAATCTATAGTTTTATGTAAAGGTTACGAAAAGTTGTAGATCTTCGCCGCACGAGGAATGTCTCGCTTCAATGTTTCGTAAACAGGGGTGGTTACTTTGTAGGAGTGGGGGTACGAAGTGTCCAGCCTACTATCGCCCTCGTCTCTCACGTCGCGGGCAAGCTTACCTCACCAGGAAAGCCACAGCAGCCTCTTAAGATCCCTAGAATCCGATTATAACATTTTTACGATGATCTGTGTGTGTGTGTTGATGTGTGTGTGTGTGTGTGTGTGTGTGTGTGTGTGTGTGTGGATGTTTCTGTGTGTGAGGTTGTTGCAGGTACGATTTCTCAAATGAATGGGTTTTGGTAACAAATGGACAACCGGAATTGGTAGTTTCTAAAAAAAAATTCTAAATTTATTTTTTGAAAATTCGTTACTACAAATAATAAAGATAATTAAGTTCTCAATCTGACACATTTAACATAAGAGATCAGCTGACTCACTCCACTCTCCTAAGAATATTGTTACTAGAGGTGAGAACCGATTTTGGTTCGGTTCGGTTCCGGTTCCAAAATTACCCAGATATCCGGTTATTTGCATGTGTAATTACCCGGTTCTCGGTTCCGAATCTCAAACTACTCGGTTATCGGTTCTAGAACCGAAACTACTCTGTTCTTTGTTCTAAAACTGAAACTACCCGGTTCTCGGTTCTGGAGCCGAATCTATTCGGTTCTAGAAACGAAACATATATCTCGATTGTGGAATCGAATCTCATCGGTTCTCGATTATGGAATCGAATCTCATCGGCTCTCGGTTCTGGAATAGAATTTCATTGGATTCCGGTTCTGGATTCGAAACTCAGCGGTTCTCGGTTCTGGGGCCGAAACAGATCGAATCTTGATTCTGGAACAGAAACAAACCTGTTATTGGTATTGGGACCGAAACTGGGTGAATATCGTTTATAACACTGATAGTACCTATATGAATATTGATCTCGGAAACTTTCCATATCTTTAATATTTTACATTACAGTATTAAAATCCATGACATATATTACGTATTATGAATCAATTTGTTATGATTATGAATAATAAGTTTTTTTATTTTGAAAGTTATTTTTTCAAATACTGAAATAGAAACGAAACTAGTATATATAACAATTTGGGAAAATTGGTACCAGATATTCTGATAAATTGATATAATGCAATTCTCTTAAGAACATGTGCAAAAAGCAGGTACACTTTCCCTGACTGCCCGACGGGCGCTTTTGTTTCAATTTCTATAAACTTTCTAATTTTTTAGCCCCCTTTCGGTTTATTTTAATTTTAAAGTTTAATTCAATTTAATATCCTCTTCTCTAATTTAAGCGATCCATTTTAATAACTTTAGCAATTCTTTCATCATAATAATTATAATAATCATAAATATTTGACAATTAATGAGGCATACTATTCCCACTCCTAAATTAATAAAATGTTATTATGATTCGAACTGAAATCAAGCAAATATGAAATATTCATTCTAATTACATAACCCAGTGATTAAAATGTAAAGATTAGAGCAGAATGTATAAGTAGGTAAGTGAAATTCTTGAAAATATTCATTACTTTGTCCTCGATCTCTTAAATTTTGTGGACACTATATAGGTACCGTTAACTCAAAACATAACCCAAGGACAAGCTATTGAAATAAACCATATTGAATGAAAATATAACACGAAACTGAAAGTGTAATCTACAATTATTTGCTACATTATGCGGTTACATTTTCTAAATAGTTAATAATAATAATAATAATGAATTTATTTGTCTTCAGGTACTTTGACCTACACAAATTTCAAATACATTATAAGTTTACATACATATACAGTTTTACAGAGACATTTTTAGTGTCCTCTGTGGGCACCCTCGTTACATGCAGAGTAGCTTATAGTGACCGCTGCTGCCACTCGGACTCAGCTGGGTGTGTCGGTTTTTATTAATAACTGACTCGTGTGGGATTCGATCGCTGTCCCACACGAGCAACCTTGTATTGCCAGGCGAGCACTTTGACCGCACGACCACTGATGACTGTCACATTTTCTAAATAGTTAAAATTCTTGACAATACAAATCTATGGGTAATTTTATAGGTAATTTCTAAGTATAAAACGGTTATATTACGTGTTTTTTACTTTAAGCCATCACTATGTAATTTCACATGTATGGGTCTTTTATCAGGGACCCTATAATCATTACTAATAGATTAAAAATAATACAATATAATTTTAGTAGGCGACTTTAACGCCAAAATAGATGACCTCAAGTAGAGGACGAGAAAATCATTTGTGGAATAATCCTAATGTCTTTGAAAAAAAAAGTCACTCCCCTGACGACAGAGGAAAGAAATTAGTGAGTGTCATGTAAAAGTATGGCTTCTTGATAACAAAATCATGAGTGACTACCCAGGTAATTTTACCTTCGTTAATCATCAAGGTAAGAGTACAATCAACTTAGTATTGTCAAATTTAATAGCTATTGAATCAATTTCTGAAGTAGAAAACCACCCTTCAATTAATAACACAACACAGTATTGTATCGATAAAACTTTTCAAAATTAATAACGAAGCAGACAATTACATAGTAATGTTATAAATAAATTCTCAATAAAATTTAAATTTAACTCAAGTTTGGCTGAAAAATGTACTGATAGCATGCAAAAACAATATTGTATATTTTATTCCAGACAGCACAGAAGATATGAATAAAAATTTAGTTTTAGCAATTAAAGAATCCGCTTGCAACAATGGTATGCTCCAAGTTCACAAAAATCAATTTAATAAATTTTTAACGATTGAAAATAAGAAATGGGGAATGTAGAGTGTATAAAAAATTTAATTATAATTTACGGAGGTATAAAAATAATCCTTCACAACAAACATCCTTAATAAGTAAAAAACAATATAGAGCTGTAAACAAACATCACAAAAATAAATATGAAAAAGATATAATGCAAGCACTAGCGAACAGAAAAAAAGAACATAGAATTTTGGCGTACAATTCAAACATTGACGCATAAACCGTACAACAATAATACTATTTATCTAATAAAAGGGGAAAAAATATACCTTCTTTTAAAATAATAAATCTTTAAATAATAGTGTCATCATTTATTTTGATTATCTTCGTTCCATTCGATATTGTCCAATTAATCTAACTGAATTACAAGAGAGTATTAAAAATTTGAAAAATATAAATACAACAATTCTGTCTGCCATGATATCAGGCAGGCTGTGAAAACAGTTGAGATAATATTGAGTTATATGGTAATATTTAAGTTATTTTTGTAAGATTCTATATTTTGTTACAAAAAATGATCAAATTGTTATTACAGCCTACCTAATATGTTTTAACACGTTAGTAATTCATAATTTTCTCTTACGTTTTTGTAATTTATTTCCTCAATATACGAGGCGTGTTTTTAAAGTAAGTACCGTTTTGAAATTCCGCCGCTGCAGCGCCGCGGTCGGCATTTGACACATGCGCACTATGTACCGCACTCTGTTGGCAAGCCACAGATGCCATTCGGCGTGTTTACGACTCTTTTGTGAGTATTTGAAATGCCTCTTCCGATTGAGAATCCGACCGACTGTGAAATATGCGCTGAAATTCATCGTTAGATCAGAGAAGTGTATGACGAGAAAACATTATGAGCGATGGGATGGTACGGAAATGGGTCAGAGCTTTTAAAAATGGCCGTACGAATGTGCATGATGAGGAACGAAATGGGCGACCTTCATTCATTACTGATGATTTGTTGGACAAAGTTGATGAAAAAGTGAGAGAGAACAGACGCTTTACGATTTCAACGGTATGCAATTTTCCTGCATTTGAAGAACCATCTGGGTGGTCAGCGCCACGACGACGATGAAGATGTCAAAGCGACCGTGCTGCAATGGTTGTCTAATCAGGCGGCAGATTTCTACGAGGACGGTATTCAAAAGTTGGTTGTACGATACGATACATGCCTTAATATTGGTGGAAATTATGTAGAAAAGTAGATTAAAGTACAGGCTTTCATTCAAAAATAAAATTGTTAAGATAATTCTACTTGTTTTATTTTTATTTCAAAACGTTACTTACTTAAAAAACACGCCTCGTAAATGCACTTCAAGCATATTTTTGAATTCGTAATTTTACGTAGTTTTCAAATATGTACAAATATAATATAGATGTTCCATTTGAAAAATGAAAAATTATATCACTTCCGGTTAAACCGGAAACGCTACTATCATGCCAAATACCATGATTTATGAACCCCTAAGCCTAGTTTACGAATAAACCAAGAAAATTAAAAAATAATTACAAATAAAAAGTTATTTTGAGTGGCCCATTTTTCAGTTTCACCTGTAAATATTTTTCTATTGTGTATTTTTAAATTATATATTTATAACTATGTATTGTCTCTCCCTCTCTCTCTCGATTTATACAAAATTTGTAACCTTAAGACAAATAAAGATATTGATTGATTTTCGGTAGCGATATAACGCATATGTATTATGTTGTAATGGATAATTATAAAACTATCAACAGAAAAAAACAAATTTGATATCAAAACTTAATTATCTTGCATTCTCTTTTGGTTGCATATTTACAAAGCTAAATTTTGTAGATGAGACGCGCAGATCGCTGCAAATAAAATAAAAAATGACACGCCTAATTAACAAGGCAATAGCAATATGCTTTCTAAATGAACATGATTTATGGTGTGATGTAATGAAAATTAATTGCTTTCAAAGAAAATTAAATATTTCCAAAATAAGATGTCTAAAACTGTGGAATAGATATGAAAATTAATTATTCAATATACATATATATTATATCTTGTAAATTATACAGGCTGTTCATTTTAAGTGGTACGCTGTTGCTATTTCGAGAAGTATAGGAGCTACGAAGTCGGTTGAATTAAAACATTTTTTTACTACTTTATTGAGCGAGTAGATTTTTTTTAGATCAGTTTTTATCAAAATACGGGATGCAACTTTTTTAAATGGCAACCTATTTTGTTTTATTTGCTTATTCGACTCAATATTTTTGCTGTATTCAACAATATCCATACACCGGGTGAATACTTGAAACCCGAACATAGCCAAATTGTTTCCGCGCAAGAAAAACGTGGTGTACACTTTACTGTTGTTCTCCATCATTGGGAAAAAAATGGGATCTTGTTTTGGCCGGACCATTTATAACATACTGCAAGAGAAAAGTTAAGATCAAATTTTATTTATTCCTGAAGAAAGGTTGGCCCGAGTACCCTTGCATACGAATACTCTTTTAGGATGAATTTTTATCTCAAATTGGAGGACGTACAGAGGTAGAATAAAATAGGATACAAAATAGTGGATTTTATGTTCGAATCCGTAGTTTTAATGCAAAACTCATGAACAGGTACATCAAGGGGAACTTCAGGAGAAAAAAAAGGCATTTCAGGTGTTTGATTGAATATTAGGAGTTTTTTCGAAGTAATTTCACTCAGGTGTTGATAACATTAGTGATAACAAGTTATCAGCTAACAATATAAATGAAATAAATGAAGATATTGAAACTAATGAAGATATTGCAGGTGACAAGAATACATCGGAAGATAAAGCATAAAGCTATTTATTTTGGTATTATTACATAATTAATATAATATATGTGAAATATATTGTTTTTTTTTTGTATTTTATATGAGCTTGGTTGCTGTTTTATTTAAATAGATTTTATTTTTGTTATTGTACAATACAAAATATTCAATAAAATTATAACAATATTTGTGTCCCTAGAGTATGAATTAGTGGCAAAAATACAAATTCCTCATTATATTTAGCAGTAATATGATCTTCCGGAATATATAATTCTTCTTGATAAATTTTTTCATCCTCGAAAAATAACCTTCGTTTTGGATAGTCGGCACCTCTACCTGCTCTCTTGTTACAAATTCTTTGATTGATAATTTGTTTTCGTTAATCGTTATTAACGGTTTTACAACAGAAAAATGATCTTTAACAGTGGAATTAACAATATTCGTTGCTTTTAAGATTTTTAATTTTCTGTAGTAAGTTTTGTAATGTCGGTAACTTTTTTTAATTTCTCTTGCCAATTTTACCTTTGTAAACTGACGACATTATTTTAGTTTTTGTGACGCACTACACTGAAGTAATGACGCATACTCGTATGGACTGAACAGGGACGTGTGTAATTTATCAAAATTAGAGACTAGATGGCGACATTAACTTCACGGTAATAATTTTAAAAGGTAGCAGGAACTTTACAGTTGCTTTGTAAACTAACGTATTTTAAAGGTTGCGGAAACGTCATTGGTACTAACAAATATTACTTAAAAGTTTCAGAACTTTAAAATAACAATGAAAGTTCCTAGAACGTCGCGGTAACTACCAATGTAACGTGAAAGTAGTTGCAATTTTAAAGTCAGATTTTAGTAACATTAGTTAGTTGCTGTTACTTTCATTTGCCACCTTAAAATTTTGAAAACTTTAAAATCATTTTATACGAAACAACAACGTCCCTTAAATTATAATAGCTACTTAGAAGTAATAAAACTATGAAGTAACATTTGATGGTAGAATCTATGTTTTAACAACTATAAATTTCTCAAATGAAGTTATATATACATTAAAGTAGTAAATTTAGTAGAAAACACGTAACAGCTACGTACTTGAGGTTCTCATCACAGTTGCGATAACTCGAGTGCTATACAGAAAACAAAATATAAACTTCATACTTATAAAACTTTTCTTCGTGAATAAAATTCATTTTATCATAAATAAAGTTTACGAAATATTTGTTTTGACATTAAACTACAATTAACATGAAACAAAATATTCAATTGTTTTCTTCAAAGGACTCTTATTACAGATTTCAATTAAATCAGAATAATTTTCATTAGCATATTTCTCAAATACTGTGAAATACACACACAAACGCACATATGCACGCACGCACACACACACATATGCACGCACACACACTCACACGCACACTGCAATTCGTAAGTTTCTACTATATAATATGCATCAAATATAAATTAATATAGAAACTTTTGGCAGCTAAACAGTGGCGTATTAACGTAATTTGGCGCCATAAGCCCATTCGCTGTTTTTTCAACTCCTCACAAACCAAAATTTATTGTGCACCCTGGGTTCGTGGGCGTGTAATTGGGTAATACCCCACTGCAGCTAAATAACTGTTTTCCTACTTTATAGCCCTATGACCCTTTTAAAATTTACACCTGTATAAACAAGTAATGCTATAGTTTTATCAAAATGAATAAAAGGTTCCTAAATGTCTAAATTTTATGTTATCACGAAAAATCTTGAACGATATGCAAATAAAGGATTTCAGGCGCCTACGTTATTTGCTCTATATCAGCCTAATGACGTTAATAGATAACTATAAAGGGTTACACTGAAAAACGGGCCACTCAAAATTATTTTTTTATTTATAATTATGTTCTAATTTTATTTATATATTTGTAAACTAGGCTTAGGGGCTCAGAAACAATGGTATTTGGCATGTTTGGTAGCGCTTTCGGTTTAATCGGAAGTGACATTAACTAATATTTCAAATGCGACAGCCTATATATTTTTTAATATTTATAATCTACATAAAATTACGAATTCATCGATATGCTTGAAATGCATTTTTATTGATGAAATAAGTTACAAAAACGTAAGAGAAATTTTTTATTAATTAACCTGCTAAGCCATGATATCACAGGCAGGCTGTGAAAACAGTTTAGATAGTATAGATGAATATGTTAGTTAATTTTTTAAATAGTAAGTTATATTTATAAGATTCTATATTTTGTTACAAAAAATCTGATGGGGCCAGCACAATGCCTTCCCTAAATCCTGTGTATTACGTATAAATTCCATACATAAACTTTTTTGCAAAAGATACTAAATTTGCAGCAAAATTATTTCATAAACAAACTATGCAAGTTAAACTTGACACTGACATCTTCTTCGTCTTTAGCTTTTCCCATTCGTTAGAGGTCGCTATTTTTTTATTTTCTTCTTCCACTCATTTCTGTTTTGCGTGTCGTTCTCATTCGGTTCCTTTTCTCTCAAGTCTTCCGCAATACAGTCCCTCCATCTTATCTTTGGTTTTCCTCTGTTTCTTCAACCTTCTATTACTAAACTAATCACTCTTCTTCCAATGTATTCTTCAGCTCTCCTCATGACATAATCATAATAATAATAATCATAATCTTTATTTGCCACGATAATTACAAAAATTCATTTGGCTTGTCAATAACAGGATACAAAAAATATATAAATACATAGCAAAAAAAAGAAAAAATCTAAATATTGCATACACAAATTTACAACAAAAAATAGGTATCTACAATAAATAAGCAGAAATATAAGAACAACAATTAATTATCAAAAAATTCGTCAATGGAATAAAAACATTTACGTATAAGAAATTGTTTTAGTTTAAATTTAAAAGAAGTTATTGAGTTATTAGCTTTTAAATCTTGAGGTAGATGATTAAAAATCTTGATAGGCATGTATGAAACATTGTCGTGAAAATTTTTTGTTCTGAATTTAGGAATATATAAGTTGTTGATGTTACGAGTGTTATGAAACCCAGTAGCTTGTTTGATTGTTAAAAGGATTTTTCTTGACAAAAACCGCACATTCAAAAATATAAATACAAGGGAGAGTAAGCAGATTGAGACTGACGAAGAGACCTTTGCACGATGTATCAGGAGAACATCCAATAATTGCCCTTATAACTTTTTTCTGAGCTTTGAAAACACTAATGGCTTGGGTTGAATTACCCCAGCAGATTATGCAATATGACAAGATACTGAAAATGTGAGCAAAGTAATACATTTTGAGCATATCCATATTAACACATTTACGTAAATGCCTTAAAACGTAGCAAGATGTATTTAGTCGCTTTATAAGATGATGAGAATGATTGGCCCAAGCAAAGTTATAATCTATGAACAATCCTAAAGTTTTAGTTGTTGTAGTAGGATTTACCATTATATTGTGAAGGGAGGCTGAAACATTGAAATTATTGCCTTTTAACATGAACTGCACTAATTGTGTTTTATCAGCATTAAGCACCACAGCATTGTCTTTACACCAGTTGTCCATTGTATCGATACACTCTTGTACTTTGGAATTAAGTTCCTGTGTGCTTGACGCTGAGATAATGACGGATGTGTCATCGGCAAACAAGCACACGTCTGCATAAGTAAAAGCATCAGGGAGATCATTTATGTACAAAATAAATAGCAAAGGACCAAGAATGCTCCCTTGTGGAACGCCTGTTGAAGGAAACTGCACTTCGGAAAAATATTTTCCTTCATTAACTTTGACACTTACTACTTGAGATCTGTGTTGCAGGTAAGATTTTATCCAGTTCAAAGCATTACCACGTATACCATACTCAAACAATTTGTCAAGTAATATGTTATGATCTATAGTATCGAAAGCTTTTGCCAGATCAAAGTAAATTCCTGCAGTATGGAGTTTTTTATCGAGACGGTCTAAGATACTACTCAAACTGAAAAAGGAGGCATGTGTAGTCGATTTGTTCTTACAGAACCCGTATTGGTTAGGAGTTAAAATATTATTAAAATTAATATAATCTCTCAAACGCGAGCACATTACTTTTTCAAATATTTTGGAAAACGCTGGAAGAATGGAAATTGGTCTATAATTTTCCATATAGCTTTTATTTCCTTTTTTGTGTACTGGAGTAACCAATGCAGTTTTTAGTTGTTCGGGAAAAATTCCGTTTGTCAAAGACTCGTTTACTAAATAAGTCAGAGGAATTATAATTTCATCTGCAATATAAAGAAGTAAAGAACATGGTACTTCGTCAATACCAGAGGAACTTTTTTTTGAAATTTCATACAAAATATTAAAAATTTCAGTTTCGGATACTGGGGATAGAAAAATGCTAGAGTTTAAGTTTTTATTTTGGATATTAGAATTATTAGATCTTGGAGCACTATTTGAACATGTTCAAACCAATGTAATCGTCTCTGTTGTATCGTTCTAAAAAATTCTTACCTAGAGTTGTTTCCCTTATTCTTTCATTTCTTATCGTATCTTTCCGTGTTTCTATCTCAACATCTTCATCTCTGCCACAGTCATTTACTTTTCATTGTTACTGACATCTGTAAATTTGAATTATCTGAATATATTAGCGGTTTCCGTGGATAGCATAGCTGGCTGATTTATTATTATTATTATTTATTTAATTTGCTTCCGGGAAGTTCCCATACAAATAATTGACAACCCAATTATAATACAAAATTATGTATTAAATAATCATAAAAATTAATTATTTTTATATATCATAAACATATATCACATTTATTTTAATATATTATTTAAATAAAACCAACAAAAGAAAGAATGTAGCAAAGAGACCAAGGAAAAAAACTATTCAAATAAACAAAAGCTACGCGTTTTGAAAGCATTTAAAGTATAATAAAAAATGTTATCTATTTTATGCGAATCTAGAGATTTTATGAAATTTAAAAAACATAAGTAGTCGGTTTAACTGTGATTTGTAAAGTACTTGCTTAAAAACGCTCTTCTTATGTTATTATATATAGGGCATTCCATAAAGAAATGAAATATGTCTTCTTGTTTGTTATTGTTGCATAATAGGCAAATTTGAGTAGAGTTTAATTCGTATTTCAAGTCTTTATAAAATATTTTTAGTCCCATATCACTGGCAAGGCTAATTTGACATATTATTTGTAATTTAATTACAGGCAGTTTTAATCTTAAATAGCTCTCTATTTCAGAATTATCTTTTATTAGTTTATAGTGGAAACTATAGGAGGAGAGTGAGAGTCTGTGGATGTCTTTCTGTTTTAGATCTAGTGCAAGGGTGTTTGTAATTTCATCTATTTTCTGTTTGTCTATTTTTTGTTCATGCCAGATGGAGTGTAAGTGAAAATCTTCAAAAAATTTTTTTAATTGTGTATACCAATTGAATTCAAGCTTGTTGTTTTCATAATTATCTAGAGACATTAATCTGTTGTATATTATTTTTGGCAGCCTATCATCAGGCATCTTTAGAATGGTTGCCCACCAGTTTAAAGCTCTTTTAAGAACCATTGTCCATAAGTGTACTGCTCCTGTTTCCAATCTTACTTGATAATGAGGGGTATTTTTGGGTAAACGTAGAATGTTTTTTAGTAGATAACATTGTACTTTTTCTACAGTTTTAAAATGACGTAGACCCCAAATTTCGCAGGAATATAGGAAAGTTGCATGAGCCATAGATTCTATTAGTTTTAACTTTTCATCCCACCCTTCAGATTTACCTTTACATAAGATGGATTTAACTTTTTGAAAAGCTATAACTGTTTTCTTAAAATTAGCATTAGCAGCAACGTTGAATTTCCCTGAAGAGGAAAACATTGTTCCTAAATAGTTGTAGTTAGATACCAATTCAATTTGATTATTTTTATATATAAACGGTTTTGAGATGTTTTTTGGCCGACCTTTGTAAAATTGAATAATTTTTGTTTTTTTGACATTTACATCTAATTTATTTATATCACAATACTGGCTTAAAATATTTAATTTCTTTTGTACATCAACCGCTGAGTTGCATAAGATCACTAGGTCGTCTGCATATGCTAAAATAGAAACAGAATTGTGACCATCAATGTTTATGCCCTGGGCTTCATGTTTTTCAAAATGGTTCCAAATATCGTTAATGAAATACGCAAAAAGTAAGGGCGACAAAATTTCCCCTTGCAAGACCCCCCTTGTGACAGCTATGGGGTTGGAAAAATCACCATTAACTTTTAGTTGAATTGTCGCGTTATTGTAAATGATTTGGAGAATTCTAATTATTTTGCTAGATATGCCGATTTCGTATAATTTGTACCAAAGGATGTTATGGCTTATACTGTCGAAAGCTTTACTGAAGTCGACGAATATTGCAAACATATTTGTACGCTTTAAACGTAAACGCAGGTGAATAATTGAGCTTAATATAAATATATTATCTCTACATCCTCTCGATTTGCGGAAACCGTACTGACATTCATTTATAATAAAATTTTCCTCACTCCATTCCTGGATCCTACTGTACAAAATACTTGTGAATAATTTGGATATTGACACTAAGACAGCAATACCCCTGTAATTTGAAGGGTCAGTTGTATCTCCTTTTTTATGTAGCAAAGAGGTATAAACATTGCACCACGAGTGAGGAATTTTTTCTGTACTAAATATTGTATTAAATAAATTCAACAAGTAACTTTGCCATGCAGGCGTTAAGTTTTTATAAAATTCGTTAGCTAATGAGTCGAGACCTGGAGATTTATGTTGCTTCGAATTTTGAATACTGACTTGTAATTCATTTAAAGTAATTTCATTGTCGAGATGAGGGTGTAAACAGTCTAAAAATATTATACTTGAGCGAGTACAATTTGCAAAAAAAGTTAGATAAAATTGTTCCCAATCTGTGATTTCGATATCGTTCAATCGAGAGTGAGAAGTTTTAAGTAATCTAACAGTGGCCCAGAATTCCTGAGGATTTTTAATATTGGAAAAATCAATTTTTATCAGTTTAAAATGTGATAATTTTTTTTTTTTAATTTGATCTAAATAAGTTTTTTTATCTGATATATAATTGCTTAAATTAGTATCTGAAAAGTGATTTTTCATTTTTCGCAGACTTTGGTTACATTTACGTTTTAAATCTACACAATGTTTATCATACCATGGCTTATGTTCCCGGTTGTAACCTATACCCTTTTGTGGAGAGATGTTAACTTTCATCATACCTGCGCTACAGGCTGCATTTTTAATTGCAGCTTCTAGGTTTACTGCTAGGTCGTTAGGATTATTGCTATGAAAATATAAGTTGTTGGATTCGGTTAAGTATTTTTGATAAGTTAGGGCTAAATTCGGATCAAATTTAAATTGTAAATTATATTTTAAATTACAGTCATTATTTTTTTTAGGCTTGGTTACAGGAGCGAGTACATCATTAAACTGAATCGTGCAAATACTGTGATTAGAATTTATTAAAGTTTGATCCAATTTAAAAGATAAAATTTTATCTAGGGCAGATATATTTATCCAAGCTTGATCAATTGTACTTTTTCCGTTTTTAGATATGAAAGAGAACTCACCTGGTATATCCAGATAAGTCCTACCGTTTAGTGTATAGAAGCCTAAATTTTCCATAGCGTCCACCAGTTTAATGCCTCTAGAGTTTGTAGCTGAATGTAAAGATTTTCTAACTCCATGTACATATGGTGATGTAAACATTTCATCTTGAGCTTGATTTAGTTGGCCTATATGACAATTCAGGTCTCCAATGAAAACAATGTCGTGAAAACTATATGTGTCAGTAATTTCTGAAAGCATATCACTAATTAAGTCTATACAAGAATCATGCAAACTGGGCTTTAAATATGTAAAAAAAATAATATAACTAGAATTGCTAGTTTTAAGTTCTATTATTATCCATAAATTGGAGGTATGTATTATGCTACTACTTTGCATGAAAGTTTTTTTAAGGAATACAGAAAGACCTCCACTGGAGCGACCCATACTCTTCTCCTTTACAGCTGAGCTACAACATAATATTTCATAGTCACATAAAAAGTTAGGTAAGGCATTTATATCATTTTGCAACCAGGTTTCACACAAGAAAATAATGGTTCCATATTTCAATTTATCTTTAGTTTCTTGTTCTAAGTTGTACAAATTACTAATTCCATTTATGTTCAAAAAAACAACATTAAACCATGATTCATCTGTGTGAAATTTGGGGATACTTATATTATATTCTGATGAAGCGGTACTAGATGAATTGAGCGGAGGGTAAATTTCAGTATTGCTTGTAGATGGGGAAACTAGCCTAAAAAAGACGGATTGATAAGCTGGCTGGTTAAAGGTGAAGCGCCTGGAATGTCGGCCCCCTCTTTATCGGTATTGCTCGCCTGAGATGCCGGAGTAGCATGTTTCATGAGTTTTGAGTGCTGCTTGGCTTTGGAAGGAGAATCGTCAGATGATAAGCGGTCCTTTCTTTTATCGGATCTTCCATTAATAATGTGTGCTTCGTTATTTTTACTTTTTTCTTCTATTTCTTTTAATTTGTTTTCTCTAGTTGTTTTTATTAGTTCCTTGCGTTTGATGTACTCTTCTTTACATAGATCTGGGTTTATGAAAATATTTGTCCCCTTTAAGTTTTTACGTTTATCAAAGATTATTTTTTTAACTTTTACGTTTGTAAAGGATACTCGTACTGGCCGAATATTGGTTGTTCTTTTGCCAAGACGATAAACTTCTTCAATGTCATGTTCACTGATGTTTACTTTTAAATATTTATTAACTGTTGTGATTATTTGGTTTTCCAAATCCGCTGAGTCTTTCTCGATTTCATTTATGCCGGTAAAAATAAGGTTTCGTTTTCTAATAGAATTTTGTAGTTGTTGAATTGTTTTTTGTTGAATAGTGATTGTGGTTTCTAGATTAGTAATTTTTGTGTCATTGTATTGTAACTGCTGCATAATGGCAGATATTTCTTGTTTTGTAGACATATCTGTTTTTATTTGTTCCACAACTGGTACAATTGATAACAGTTTGTTTAGTTTATCTTCAATATTTATAGCTTTTTCTGCCATATTGAGGTTATGGTATGTGTTATTATTCAGTTTTTGCACGAATTCAACAAGAGAATTGTACACTACACACTGAAAGTATGCACTACACTTTATCTTTCCTTTCTTCACAATATTTACTATAAAAATGAAGTAAATATAAACACTTTATAGTTAAAAATATTGTTATTAACAAAAACGTGGTTTTACACTTTCAATGCAGGGTTGCCAACCAGCTGGCTGATTTATGAAATTTAAAATCTTTAGAATTCTTTAACTCTATATCTATTGAATATGAAGTGTAAAATGATATTAAATCGTATAGAGAATAATATATTCTTAAAGTTATAATAACGTTAAATGTAAATAAATGATATTTAACTGCATTTTTTCAAGAAAAACTGTTAAAATCTTCAAATGAGAGTACTTCTGGTTGACCAATTATGACCAAAATCTAATCGCGTCTGCATATATATCTAAAATAGGAATACTAATATATATATATATATATATATATATATATATATATATATATATATATATATATATATATATATATATATTGTTAGGAATAATAGAAATAATAATTATTATTTCAAACAAACACAAGATTTATTGTAAAATAATGAAAATAAAGTATGAAATATTAAAAACTGAGCGGCATGTAATCTGAACGCACCGAATGCAGATTCCACAGTAATCCACCCTCAACAATAACAAACGATAAAACAATGCTCCTATTCATAAGGTGAATCATATGATTATAAAGAAGATTTATCTAATTATATAAACATAAAATAATGAAACATTGAAATAATAATTAGTAAATAATGCAACAAATTTATTAATTGCTAACACGACCATCCTGACAGAAGCTTCGCTCTCGAAGCTTGAAATGGAAGGCATCATCATAACTGTAGTAGCTCGGAATCCACAACGACGCCACCCGGAATTCTGGAGATGCATCACGACTGGAGTGGTACAGCCAAATCTCTTTCAGGGGCAGATGTGTTCACTAGCAAATAAAATAAAACTTTGAACATTTAACTCCTCATTAAGAAAATATTGTCAGGATGTTTTATTTCACTAATAAAACAATTGCGGAATCACAGCCTCCGCTTCGATACGACCACTCAAGGGCATAAAACCGAAATCATATTTCAGCACCAGTGGGACCAAAGTCACCACCGCGGCTCGACTACTCAAGGGCATAAAACCGAAATCATATTTCAGCACCAGTGGGACCAAAGTCACCACCGCGGCTCGACCACTCAAGGGCACGAGTCCAACAACAGAATTTCACAACCAGCAGTACCACAGCCACTGCCTCGGCTCGACCACTCAAGGGCACGAGACCGGCAACATAATTAAAACAACCAGCAGGACCGCAGCCACTGCCTCGGCTCGACCACTCAAGGGCACGAGACCGGCAACATAATTAAAACAACCAGCAGGACCGCAGCCACTGCCTCGGCTCGACCACTCAAGGGCACGAGACCGGCAACATACAAGCAATTCATAAATTTTTACTCACTTGTCTCATTCTGCACTTCAGATTCTTCGATTTCTAACATT
Source organism: Harpalus rufipes (assembly GCA_951394225.1). NCBI lineage: Eukaryota > Metazoa > Arthropoda > Insecta > Coleoptera > Carabidae > Harpalus > Harpalus rufipes. The sequence continues at coordinate 24,908,497 of OX596282.1, read as the reverse complement.
TCCAAAAGCTGTTGCATATCACAGCTTAACGACCAATCAGTGGGCCATCTTCTCAACTGCTCTTTAGCTGCTTTGGTTACAACATTAGAACCGACTTTCTTCATTTCAAATCGGTCATTATTAATACGTTTAGTTATTTCATAAGGCCCCAAAAACTCATAATCAGTTTTACTAATATGCATCTTAGAATCACGATGCATTAAAACAAAATCACCCACTGCAAACTGAACTGTATTTCGACGTTTTGAATTAAACTTATCGTACTTTTTGGAATCAACATTCAAAAGTTTTGCAACTCGCTCACGATCTGCTTGTCGGCTACGAACTGGTGTCAAATCATGTGAAAGGTCACGTAAAAGGGCCTGAATCAATGGAGTAGAACTTTCAATTCCCAAAAGTAATTGTAAAGGAGTAGTTTGTGTAGTTTTCTGAATGGTTGTGTTCAAAACTAACTGAATCTTCCACAGACTGCTCGACCATTCTGACTTTAATTGTGTCTCAATTCGAATTAAATTCATTATCGTTCTCATGTAGCGCTCAACTTGGCCATTACCGCGATGTACGTCCGGAGTTATGTAATGACATTCAATATTCCAGCGGTTTAAATATTTGGGTAGTGTCGTATTTTTGAAATTCGAACCAGCGTCCATAACAATACGATTTGGAGTTCCAAAAAGAGCAATAATCGACTGAAATTTTTCTTTAGTTTCCAGTGTCGTTACGCTTTTCATTGGTAATAATAGACAGTATTTCGTGAAGGCATCAATCATTACCAAAATATGTTTGTAGCCATCTGAAGTGATTGGAAGTGGTCCAAGACAATCTGCATGTATTGTATGAAAAGGTTGTGTGGGTTTTTCTAAAGGTACGATAAAGCCTTGCAGTGGGCCTGTTCGTGTCTTCTTTACAGCACAAATCAAACAATGGTTTATGTAGTTTTTTACAAATAGTCTCATACGAGGAAACCAAAAATGTTGAGATATAGATTCGTAGGTTTTATCTGTTCCCACATGACATTGTTCATCATGAAATATTCTAAGTAAACCTAACCGACTCTGGCGGGGAACAAACCATTGAAGGTTGGTGGTTCCATCTGAATTTTTCTTTTTATGAAGAAGTAAACCATCTTTTTCGGTGTACTGATTAGAGTCGAGTTTTCCTTCACGTAAATTATTTAGCATTTCTTGAACTTCAGAATTTCCTTTCTGCTCAATGTAAAGCCAATTTTTATGCGTTATTCTTCTTACGCTAGCAGGATTACGACTCAAATAATCCACATGTGCTAATGAGCTCCCTTTTCTGTATGTGATATCGAAGTTAAAGTCTTGCATGTAAACCCACCATCTGGCAACACGAGGAACAAGGTCTCGTTTATTTGCAGTGGACTTGATAGCATTACAATCCGTGACAAGAGTGAAATGAATGCCTAAGAGATAAGTTCTGAAATGTTTTAATGCATTTACTATTGCAAGTGTTTCAAGTTCGTAGGAGTGATAATTCGCTTCATGCTTACTAGTTCTTTTGCTGTAATACGCAATCACTCGTAGGTTACCATCATATTTTTGAAAAATAATTGCTCCATATCCTAAACTGCTTGCATCTGTGTGCAGCTCGGTGGGGAGATTGGGATCAAATATTGCAAGTAAAGGTCGGAAAGTTAAACACGTAATGACATAATTACGTGCATCGTCCTGCTCTTTGGTCCAATTAAATGGTTCATTTTTCTTTGTCAATTTTGTAATGGGTGTAGTGCGTTTGGCAAAGTCGGGAATGAATTTTCGAAAAAATCCAGCAAGACCCATGAACTGCCTGACACTCCTTGTATTAGTAGGAATTGGTGATTCTATTAGAGCTTGAATTTTCTTCTCTCCTGGCCTGACTCTTTCAGCGGATATTTTTCGACCGAGGTATTCAACTGACGACTGGAGAAAACTACATTTCTTGATGTTTAACGCAAATCCAGCTGCTTTAAGGGCTTGTAGAACAGCTTGTAAAAATTCAAGGCCTTCTTCAACTGTTTGTGAGGGTATTAGTATATCATCGAGATATACTAAAGCAAAAGTGTGTCTCAATGGTCCTAGAGCTTTGTGAATTGACCGCTGAAATATTGCTGGGGCATTTGCAAGTCCGAAGGGCATACGGAGGTACTCGTAATGACCATCCGGCGTTACAAAGGCTGTCTTGGCAATAGAATCTTCGTGTATGGGAATTTGGTGAAATCCCGATGCCATGTCCAACGAAGTAAAATATCGTCCCTTACCTAATCGATCTAACTGGTCTTCGATCAGTGGTAGAGGATATCGATCTTTAATAGTTTGCTTGTTCAGCTCACGATAATCCACACACATACGGAAGGATCCATCTTTCTTGCGTACAAGTAGAATTGGACTAGCGTAAGGTGATTCACTTTCTCTGATGATATTATTAGTCAATAAATCATCGATAATTTCACGTACTGCAGCTCTTTCGTTCACTGCTAGGCGATAAGGAGTTCGATGTACAATTACATCTTTTTCTAGTCGAATTTCAAGACTAGTATTATTAACGCAACCCACGCAATTGCCTGTAGTGATTATATCTTTGAAAGAATGTAAAATTTCTAATAAGGCAGAGCGATGTTCTTCGGGGACTTGAATATCGATTTTGTCGTAATCACAATTTTCAATAACACGATTAATTCCAGGAAGATGACGACGAATAACTTTTGAGCCATTATGATCAGTAATAGAAGCTAGAGTACGATCGTCAAACAGATCACGGCCAATGTAGACATCGTAATCTAGTATAGTGTGAGGGACAACATAAAATGTAATTAAGGTCTTTTCTCCAGTGATCTCTGTTTCTGCTACAAACATTTGATTAACTTCTACTGTTCCTGTACCCAAGCCTTTCAGTAAAGTTTTACAGGACTGAATTTTGTGCTGGAATCTTTGGACGAATTCGTCTGACACTAGGGAAACGTCAGCTCCCGTATCAATTAACCCTCGATATTTTTCGCCATCAATGACAACTACAGTAGTATCTTTAGTAAAGCCGGAGGAACAAAAATTAATTCTCTTACGTTTGTCTATGCTGGCTTTAAGGAAACAATTGTCAACATTATGACCCTGTTTTGCACAAAACGAACATACGTTCTTCGAACTATTACTTTCAGAACTACTAGATGCCTTAGGAATGCCATATGATACCGCATTTCCTTTTACAGGTCGACAATTGGCCCGTGTATGACCTAACTTGCCACAGCTGAAGCATTTAATAGATTTATCATCATACCGGGTGTGAATCCGGCGTTTCTTAGAAAAGGGTGAATTTTGCTTATCGTATTGATTTATTTTTGATGGTTTTGTAAATGTAGTTACATAACTCAAAAGTTCAGAAACAGTACTGCAATCGCGATTCATTGCAGCATTTTTCACGTCAGGCTCGACAATTCCGTGGACTATTAATTCCACAAGATCCTTCTCACTCCACGACGCTCGTAAGTTACGTAACAACATAACCTTCTCATGCACATAAGTTTCATAATTATTTACATGTGAGGAATCAAATGCAGCTGCCTCCGCCAGCATCCGACCCAAGTTACGCTTACGAGGAAACGCTTCTAAAAAATTTTGTCTAAAAGTTTTCCAATCACGGACATCAGGTGTCCATCTTTCAAACCAGCGTTTAGCATTATGCAATAAACAACGACCAACTCTTACTAATACCTGAAGATCGCTAAGCTCAAACTCTTCACGTATGGCTTCGACGTAACCAATCCACTTTACAGCTTCATCTACTTCTGGGTTGAACACCGGTAGGTCTATTTGGTCCAGTCGGGTTCGATTTCCTTGCTGCAGCGCCTTCGTAAGTGCGGACAGCATGGTGTCGGAAGTACTCTGTTCTTCCATCGTGCACCCAGGTTCCCAGCTTGACACTAACCACACTGATTACGGCACTCACTTAATTTTAAACTCTTAAACCACTTGAAATTTGTGTTATATAATTTAAATAAAATTTACTGCGGATCGCGGATGAATCCCACTTCTGATGTTAGGAATAATAGAAATAATAATTATTATTTCAAACAAACACAAGATTTATTGTAAAATAATGAAAATAAAGTATGAAATATTAAAAACTGAGCGGCATGTAATCTGAACGCACCGAATGCAGATTCCACAGTAATCCACCTTCGGTCGGCCAGCAGCGGCTCGACTCAACAATAACAAACGATAAAACAATGCTCCTATTCATAAGGTGAATCATATGATTATAAAGAAGATTTATCTAATTATATAAACATAAAATAATGAAACATTGAAATAATAATTAGTCGATAATGCAACAAATTTATTAATTGCTAACAATATATATATAGATACATACATACAGATATCATCGTAAAAATGGTAAAATCGTATTATATAGACCCCTAAAACGTGCTTATTCACTAAACACTCATCTTTGACTTTTTTGACCAAAGACAATACCTTCCTTACCTTAAGGCGACGAAAAGTTAAAAATGATCATTTTTTTATTACAGCCTACCTGATATGGCTTACCAGGTTAATTTTTAATGATGTATTCTTAAATTTTTGTAATTTATCACCTTCCGTCACCTTGAGGTAAGGAAGTTATTGCTTTTGGTCAAAAAATTAAATAATGAGTTTTCAGTGAATAAACATGTTTTAGGGTCCATATAAGTACTAATGTACTGTAAAAATTTATCTGCGAGAAACTATCACTGTTGTTTCTCTTACACAATAAATTAAATATAATACGATTTTATGTGTGTGTGTGTGTGTGTGAGTGTGTGTGCGTGTGTGTGTGCGTGCGTGTGCGCGTGCGTGCGTGCATGTGCGTGCGTGTGTGTGTGACAAAAGTTACGGATCGCATAACTTCAATACCATGATTCAAAAATATTTTTTTTCGTATTCCTCAAGTTTAGATGTATACGCAGAAACGATTAGATTTTGGTTATAATTGATCAACCGGAAGTACCCTCATTTGAAGATTTTAAATTTTTTTCTTAAAAAATCGCATTTTATTGACATTAATTATTATAACTTAAAGAATATATTATTCTCTATACGATTTGATTGCATTTTATACTTCAAATTCAATTAATATAGACTTAAAGACTTATAAAGATTTTAAATTTCATAAATCAGCCAGCTATGCTAACTATGGAAACTTTTAATATATTCAGATAATTCAAATTGACAGATGTCAGTATCAATGAAAAGTTAATGAATGTATCAGAGATGAGGATATTGAGAAAGATGTTGGAGAAGACACGGAAAGGTACGATAAGGAATGAAAGAATAAGGAAAGTAACTCTAGCGTTAGAAGTTTCTTTAGAGATACAAGAGAGACGATAACATCGGTTTGAACATGTCATGAGGAGAGATGACGAATGTATTGGAAGAAGAATGAATAGCTTAGTAAAAGAAGGTTGAAGAAACAGAGAAAGAGCAAAGATAAGATAGAAGGACTGTAATGCGCACGACTTGAGAGAAAAGGAACTGAATGAGAACGACAACGCAAAACAGAAATGAGTGGAAGAAGAAAATAAAAAATAGCAATCCTCTAAGGAATCGGAAAAGCTAAAGAAGAAGAAAATGTTATTGTCAAGTGTAATTTGCATAGTTTGTTTATGAAATAATTTTACTGGAAATTTAGAATCTTTTGCAAGAAAGTTTATGTATGGAATTTATACATAATACACAGGATTGACGGAAGATATTGTGCTGGCCACATCAGATTTTTTTTCAATGAAAATGCAGTTCAAGCCTATCGTTGAATTCGTAATTTTACGTAAATTCTAAATATATTAAAATATATAGCACCCATTTAAAACATTAAAGTTAATGTCACAAGCATATCAAGAAAATTTAAAAATATTTACAAACAAAAGTTATTTTGAATCTCCCGATTTTTCAGTGTCACCTGTATGAAAGAACTTTTCTAAATTAACGTGTTAAAAAAATTGACATTATTAATTAAAGCGATATTTTTTTTGTAAAATTAAAATGTATATATTTTTTTTTATTTACTAATGTAAAGATGGGAAAAAAATTAAAACCAACGCGTATCAAAGAAGCTTTAAAAACAAGCGAAAAATAAAATCATTATAAATTTAAATGAAAACTGTAAATCGGAAACATAAAAATTATACATGAAAAAAATTGTTATTTCCATCGAATTTCAAAAATAAAATTTTATGTACCATTAAGAAGATTAGCTTTCATTTAAAAATAACGTTTTTAATTCCAAAGTAAATAGAATTTTGTAAACATATTAATCCAAATGAAGTGTATTTAACAGTAAACCTGTAATAGCAAAATTTTAATTTGACTGTTCCATGTAACGGATTAGCTAACAAATAATATTCTGCACTCGAATTTTAATTTTTAAATTACCTTTTTTCATGTATGTGTGTGACGGAAGGCGAATAATTAATACGGAAGCATCATTATTCTTATCCTGTCACCTTGTATATGATGTAAAAAGTGTGGCTAGCATAATATGTTATAAAAATTCCCTGTGTTCGTATTTTATGTTGCGTGTTTAGTATAAACGGTGATATTTTACTAGTTATGAAAATAATATGGTCAGTATCACAAAAATTTTAACAATCGCTGCAAGGATAAATAAAAAATAAATCAGTATATTATCACTGCATAAGTGCGTACTATCCATGGGAGTACAAATCTGCCCAGCACACATATACCTGTAATGATAATGACATATTCATACCGTGCGGGCGTTTACCACGCCTGACCACACGGGCACAAATTTCTGGCCTGGATGTTGAACCACAGGGGTCACTTTCTTGTTATTTAAAATTCGAAATCATTTTGGCATCAGTCGAGCTCACATTGAAAATTATAACGAAATTTATTAGCAAACTCTGCTAATTTTTCAAAAAAACTTACATTTGATTTATAGAAAGAACAAACATAGGATACTATAAAAATCGCTTTTTTTCGATATAATTTATCTTTAAATATACTTATTTTAACTTATAAACATTATGTAATGTCAATAAATTTGTCCAATGAATGTTTTTATTTAAGATAGATTTCCACTAAATCATTGTATTTACATATATACATACATACATACATACATACATACATACATACATACCTACATACATACATAAAATCACGCATGGGTTAGCACAAACCCTAAAACAATAACAACAACATCAAAATCATACAATATTGTATTTATAAATATACAGGGTGGAAACGAACTTAATGTCATAAATTTAAGGGTGAGTAGTATGACATGTGTAGATTAGGTAACAGAAAGAATTTTTTTAAAAATTCGCATATTTAAGTGTAGTTTTCATGAAACTAACATTTTTGGTACCACTGGACCACTGGCAACGCATTTGCATTATTTTATCTATTACACAATTATTTTTTTTAAAAAAGCTATTTAATTTAATTATTAAGAATAATATCTTATACAAATAATTTTGAATGTATGTATGATAACCATATATTTATAATGAAATATGAATTAAAACAGCAGTAAAAAAAAGTATCCTTAAGAAAAGTCGAATTTTCGTTTTTCGAATTTTAAAAAAATCTTTCAGTTTCGTAATCTACACATGTCATACTACTCACCCTTAAATTTATGACAGTAAGTTCGTTTCCACCCTGTATATATATATATATATATATATATATATATATATATTAGGAAAAAAAATTGTAGTAAATTTTTTTCCGCGTAATATTAAGGTTTAAGGGTGCCGAAATGCACTTTTCTACTTTTTATTTAAATAAATTCGGATTTTTACACATTTTGGGACTTTATTTCCTTTCGAGGCAATAGGAGGTTTCAAAAATCCACTCAGCGGTGGAATACAGTTTATAATTACCCGATAATGTGTGGTAATGATTCTGATATTATTCTGAAGAGATTTAAAGATGATCAAACTATTGCTCAAAAGACTTGAAAAGCTGTTTTGGCTTAGATGTTGTGATAAAAATTGATAAAACAATTATATACTTTCAAATCTACAATACAAAAGTTGAATATTAAATGAAAAAGAATTTCAGTCTGACCTCATTTTCACGCACCCTGCAGAATTAATGATTCTACAGGGTGCGTGCAGAATCATTGCATCTGCAGAATGAATAAAATAATTTTATTGAAAAATATATATTTTTTTATTAATACACAAATAGCGTTTGAGTAATGCTTGTTTTTGAATAACTATTTTTCAGGTTATATTTAACATCAACACAAAAACATGATAGAGGGCACTGTATGTCGCCGACAAATGTGGCATCAAATCGCTCACATTTTTGAAATTGCTGAAAATCCTTAAATAATAACACTTTTAAAATTAAGTCAGTTAATTAACAATTGATTTAGTAATTTTATTGTAGATTTGAAATTATATAATTGTTTTGTATTTTTTTTTAATCATCTAAGCCAAAACGGCTTTTCAAGTCTTTTGAGCGATGGTTTGATCATCTTTAAATCTCTTCAGAATAATATCAGAATCATTACTACACATTATCGGGTAATTATAGACTGTATTCCACCGCTGAGTGGATTTTTGAAAGCTCCTATTGCCTCGAAAAGAAATAAAGTCCCAAAATGTGTAAAAATCCGATTTTATTTAAATAAAAAGTAGAAAAGTGCATTTCGGCACTCTTAAACCTTAATATTACACGGAAAAAAATTTACTACAATTTTTTTTCCAATTTGGGACCATTTTGAGGTGCGGCCCGGTTAAAATTCGACTTCACCCCATTTAAGGTCCACCCTAATATATATATATATATATATATATATATATATATATATATATATATATATATATATATATATATATATATATTCAAAGCAGATTGGCATATCCAGCAATGGGTATGCCGTGATGATATATTTATTTATTTTTAAAGACATGTACATACTTGGGACAATTTTTGGTTACAGGGATTTGGTTTCTCATGAAAGTGATTTTGACCTTTGAAGACTCCCTTATTAAACTGGGCTCAGACGACTGGTGCACATGAAGAATACACCAATATTGGTATACTTGGGACGTGTACCAGCTCATGCAGGCCATGATCAAGCAAAGCCGCATACACGACATATATATTTTTATCTCTCGCTAAGAGAGCTATTGCATTCATGCTAAAATTCGCATATCCAGATTTTATTGAATAAGCACGTTTTAAGGTCCCTACAATCCGACTTTAACATTTTTACGATGATGTCTGTCTGTGTGTGTGTGTGTGTGTGTGTGTGTGTGTGTGTGTGTGTGTGTGTGTGTGTGTGTGGATGTGTGTGTGTGTGTGTGTGTGTGTATGTATGTATGTAGGATGTTGGAAGGACGATTACTCAAAAACTATAGACTTTAAATTTGTTTAACTACGTATTTCCCAATCGGACATTCATGGGAAGATCTGAAAAGGTTTTGGTAACAATTGGACAACCGGAAGTAGAAGATTCTTGAAGAAAAAATCTTCTAAATAATATTTTTTGAAAAATTTTCTTGGTAATATTAAAGAAAATTAAATTCTCTATCTGATACATTTAAATATTTTATTATATATTCTATAGATTTAGAGATAAAAAAAATAATATATAAAATAATCTGTTGTAATATATTTTACAGCCGAAAGAATGCCATGTAAAATAGTTGAAAATTTAAATTGTTTGTAACTGACAGATAAATGTCAGTGTCAGAAATCCGGAGACATTACTGAAGACTTTTTCTGGGAAGTACATACATTATATTATTTCTTAATGTATTAATAGTTAAATATTTAAAATTATAGATATGTTACATATATCCTTCAAAAATACTGTCAATCCTGACAATGAATTGGAAACATTTCGAAAAATTAGAAGAGGAAAAAATTTCTTCATAAAATTGAATTTAAAATTAAACAATAAGGAATAGATATATGTAAGTAGATTTTTTGGTGTAGAGTGTAGGTATACAAGAAATGTTAAATACAATAGGGCGCGAGCAGTCATGTGATTTTGTTGGCCTTGACAAGCAGATATGGGGGCCTATGTCAGAATGATAGCTAGTAATTATGTATATAGATGTCAAGTATCATAATTTCTCAATCTAAATTCAGTGATTTTCCAATTCCATGTGGTTTATTTTCCTCGACAAGTAAATTCCATACTCCTGGTGACAAATTAACTACGTGTATTTAGAAAATATTGAAATTATGAATGAAAAATTGACAATTGACATCCATGTACATAATTACTAATTATCATTCTGAAACGGGCCCCTACATCTGCTTGTCAAGGCCAACAATGTAACATGACTGTTCGAGCCCTATACTTATGAAACCATAAAAGGAAGTGGCGAGAGGTATTGTGTTGGCCACAACAGATTTTTTTTAAATACGTACTATGAGTGTTGACCATTATGGATAGCAGTGGTATTGAAAAAGTCGTTGTTTGCGCTGCCTTTGTGGTAGTAAGTGGGTGTTATTTAAAAGTAAAATCTCAAACACCACTCATTTGAACACTCCATTTTAATTTTCAATCATTTGAACAAAAATTAAACAGAAAATTATTTTCAAAACACAACCTTTTCCATCCGCTTATTACAGAATGAATATTAGCGAAGGAAGGCACTACATAATATATACCTCACCACCGATTCTAATTCATTTTAGAGAATTGTCGCAACGAATAACATCATATTGTTGCCCTGGTTTTGTTACAGTGATCAAATAGGTTTTAATTTTCTAGTTTGGTATAAAGCGGAATATAACAGATTAGGAATTCGCCAAGCCAATCAAGCCATGTTACTTGACTTGGAATAAAAAGAGCTTTGCTCGAATAGAAAACTCAAGCATTTTTAATGTTAGGCTTGGCTTGGGCTTGGAAACAAGGCTTGGTTTGGCGTGAAAATTTCAAGCTTTGAATATTTTAGGCTTGGCTTGATTTTCAAACTTTATAAATGCTCTTGCTGGAACTCATTTATGCACGCATATATAAGTTTTTATTTCATTTTGTGCCGACGCAGTTAACACGATTTTAAACACATATTATCGTGTTGCAGAGCACCCGTTTACTCTATGTCTATACGAGTATTAATACTTTGTTTTGTAAATGTTTAATATTTTATATAGCAGCCTATGTTTGTATTTTTATTTGTACCTCCCGCTAAGAGAGGTATTGGATTCATGCTAAAAATCGCATATCCAGACTTTAATGATGATGTATGTTTTAAGGTTAAAACCGGATTGTAGGGACCCTACAATCCGATTTTAATATTTTTATGATGATGTCTGTGTGTGTGTGTGTGTGTGTGCGGATGTATGTGTTTGTGTGTGTATGCATATGTGGGGAAGTTGGAAGAACGATATCTCAAAAACTATAATACTTAATATCTGTTTAATTACGTATTTCTCAGTCGGACATTATTGGGAAGAGCTGAAACTCTTTTAGTAATAATTGGACGACCAAAAGTAGCAGATTCTTAAAAAAAATCTTCTAAATATAATTTTTTGAAAATTTTTGTTCTTGCTTGTATTAAAGAAGAGTAAATTCTCTATATGATACATATAAATATTTTATTATATCTTTTATAGATTTAGAGATTAAGAAATATAAGGTGTACAATAATCTGTTGTAATAAATCTCTCAGCCCAAATAATGACATGGAAACCAATTGAAAAATTACAACGTTTTTAACTGACAAATAAATGTCAGTGTCAAAAATCCAGAGACGTTACTGAAGATTTTTTTTGGGAAGTACATACACTATATTATTTCTTATTGTATTAATAGTTAAATATTTAAAATTATAGGTATATTACATACACCCTTCAAAAATACTGTCAAACCCGACAATGAATTGGAAACATTTCGAAAAATTAGAAAAGGAGAAAATTTCTTCATAGAATGAATTTAAAATTAAAAATTCTAAATAAAAATAGATGTAAGCAGAATTTTTGGTGTAGAGTGTAGGTATACAAGAAATGTTAAATACTAGGGCGCGAGCAGTCACGTCACTTTGTTGGCCTTAACAAGAATATATGGGGGGCCCGTGTTAGAATGATAGCTAGTAATTATGTACATAGATATCAGATATAATTAAAAAATCTGATGTGGCCAGCACAGTAGGTACCTTCCTTCAATCCTGTGTTTTATGTACATATTTCATAGGGTGCTGACATTGGCAATTGGATATGAGGGCCCGTGTCAGAATGACAGCTATTAATTATGTCTATAACTGATAAATGTCATAATTTTTCATTCAAAATTTAATTTTTTGATATTGTATGATTCCTTTTCTCGAGAACTGAATTCCACATTCCTGATAACAAATAAACCACATGAAATAAGAAAATCATGAAATTTTGAATGAAAAATAATGTCATTTGTCAGTTATGGACATAATTAATAGCTGTCATTTTGACACGGGCCCCCATATCTGCTTGCCAAGGTCAGCAAAGTCACGTAACTACTCGCGACCTATACATAAATTTTCTTGCAAAAGATCCTATATTTTAAGTAAAATTATTTCATAAACAAACTATGCAAATTGCACTTGACACTGACATCTTTTTCTTTAGCTTTTCCCATTCGTTAGGGGTCGGTCGCTATTTTATTTTCTTCTTCCATTCACTTCTGTTTTGCGTATCGCCCTCATTCTGTTTCTTTTCTCTCAAGACTTCCGCAATACAGTCCTGCCATCTTATCTTTGGTCTTCCTGTTTCTTTTATCAAGCTATTTAATTCTTTTTCATATATATTTTTCATCTCTCCTTATGACATGTTCAAACCAATGTAATTGTCTCTCTTGTATCTATCTAGAAATTTCTATCATTCGACCCATTTCCCTTATCCTTTAATTACTTACCTGTCCCCGTATCTTCCCCAACATCTATCTAAAAATCCTCTTTTTCTGCCACATTCATTTTCTTTTCATTGACACTTACATCAGTCAGAATTTTCTTAATATAGTACATAGCTGTTTCCATGGTTATAGCCATAGCTGGCTGATTTATAAAATCTATTTTTCATAATTTTTTAATTCTATATACATTGAATGTGAAAGAGAAAATGCAATCAATTCGTATAGATAATAATATTCTTTAATTTATAATAACTTTAACTAAAAAATTATATTTAACAGCGTTTTTTCAAGAAAAACTGTTGAAATCTTCAAATGAGGGTACTTCAGGTTAATCAATTACAACCAATATCTAATTGTCTGCATATTATTATTATTATTATTATTATTATTATTATTATTATTATTATTATTATTATTATTATTATTATTATTATTATTATTATTATTATTATTATTAACAGTGTGTTTCTACATAATTGCACCTAGTCTTATAACTAATCAGCAATTTATCTTAACCTAAATGTCCTACTACAATTTAACTAATTAACTTCCCTGTGGTTGTGTCTTAGTCCTTATTATCTAGTTTCTTTATTGTTTTTTTCTGATTACATACTTTTTAAACACTAATACTGTAATCTGCTTTCATACTTTCACTTTGATTATTTATTCACTATTTCACTATAAAACATGTAGCACTGTGCTCTGCTTTTACACACACTATCACTAGCACCTACACACTAGATCCGAAGGCTTAGTTCTTTTCAGTCTTCTTCTTATATCATGATGGTCTCGACGTTTTCATGGATTCGGAACCTTGCCTCATGGCTATTAGCATATCGTTTAATTTCTTCTTTTACTAGTGGGATGTAGAGGTCTCTGTGTAGATCGGTATTTCGAACATACCAGGGGGCATCAACTATGTTCCTAAGTACCTTGTTTTGAAATGTTTGTATTATTTTAATATTAGTTGGCTTTGTGCATCCCCATAGCTGTAAGCCATATGTCCATACTGTTTTTAAGATTAGCTTGTAGATAAGAAGCTTATTATGTATATAAATGAATACATTTTTTTAATATTTTGCGCCTAGTTCTTTTCTTTTTTGACGTGTTCTTTCCACTTGAGTTTAGCATCTAGGTTCATTTCCCGATATGGCATTATTTTCATGTAATACTGGGTGTTATTTATTAGTATGGGTACATTATTATGAATATTTTTGTTCGTGAAGTTTATGCTCACTGATTTAGATTCATTAAGCTTTATTTTCCATTTCTTGGTCCAACGATTGATGTTGTCGGTGACGTTTTGTAGTTTTTGAAGTGCTTCTTCTTCAGTTGACCCTACAGCTAGTAGAGCCGTATCGTCAGCAAAGGTAGCAGTTTTCACATTGTCTGTTTCTGGTAGATCATAAGTGTACAAGAGGTATAGGATAGGTCCCAGAACGCTACCATGGGGCACTCCAGCATTTTTTGCTTTATGTCTGAGAATTCATCTTCTTGTTTAATTCGGAAATGTCTTTCTGTTATGTGTGATGTTAATAATTTAACGTATTGATATGGCAGGAGGTGCGGTAGTTTGTTTATGAGTCCACAATGCCATACTTTATCGAACGCTTGGGCTACATCAAGGAAAATTGCCGCACATATTTCGTTTTCTTCATAAGCTTTTTCAATTACATCAGTGATTCTGTGTACTTGGTCAATTGTCGAATGCCTACTTCTGGTACCAAATTGATAATCTTTGATTATATGATTTTTTTCTACGCATACTTTCAATCTTTTTAATAGTAATTTTTCAAAAACTTTTGATATGACAGGCAATAGTGAGATTGGCCTGTATGATTTTGGCTCATTCGGTGGCTTTCCAAGTTTAGGAACCATTATCACTTCAGCCATTTTCCATATTCTAGGAACATGTTTCAATCTGAAAGATGCATATGAATATAAGGAAGAGGAATACGTAAAAATTTGGAATTCTAGTATTAGAGATATCGCGGCCGAAATTATAGTCACACATGCACGCACATACACACACACACACACACACACACACACACACACACACACACACACATACAGGCATCATCGTTCAAATAGAAAAATAGTATTCTAGAGACCCTTAAAACATGCTTATTCATTGAAAACTCACCACCGATTTTTTTGACCAAAGACAATACCTTCCTTATCTAGAGGTGACGGAAGGTAAAAATCTAAATATAAAGAATAGATGTAAGTAGAAGTTTTGGTGTGGAGTGTAGGTACACAAGAAATGTTACATACAATAGAGCGCGAGCAGTCATGTCATTTTGTTGGCCTTGACAAGCAGATATGGTAGCTCGTGTCAGAATGATAGTTATTATGCACATAGATGTCAAATATCATAAATTTTCATTCTAAATTTAGTGATTTTCCAATTCCATGTGGTTTATTTTTCTCGACAAGTAAATTTCACACTCCTGGTGACAAATTAACTACGTGAATTTAGAAAATCTTGAAATTATCAATGAAAAATTCTGACATTTGACATTTATGTATATAATTACTAATTGTTATCCTGACACGAACCCCCATATCTGCTTATCAAGGCCAACAATGTCACAAGACTGCTAGCGCCCTAAAATTATGTAACCAAAAACGGAAGTAGCGAGAGGTATTGTTCTGGCCACAACAGATACTTTTTGTTGTTATATATTTATAAGAGAGTTGTCATTTGTATTCGAAAATAAAAAGTCGCAAATAATTTTCTCCAGAATGGTTCGTTTAAATTATTTTCTTGTTCGATAGTTCGGATTCGTAAATAATAGTAAAGGACTAACATTACCCTTTTACTACCATTTCATTGGTGACCCCGTTTAGAACTACGCCTCAATCAAGTATCAGTTTTGTGTTAACATACCTTTGCAGTGCTAGTTTCATCAATTCAATTAATTTCATCATATCTTCGCTCCACCCTACCCATTTGAACGGAACATTCCATTCACGAGTGTCGTGAACCAACGACAATCCACAAGAATTTCATTTCGATCTTCATACTACTATACTACTATTACTTCTACTACTCAAGAGGACACAGTTTCCCCAACAATTTTAAACAGAATTCGATGAAGATGAATTCTAACTAGTATCATTTAATTTTAATTTTTTAAGACAGACTCTTTTTTCGATTATTACAGTAACAACTCGTTTACAATTTCACGCCCGAAAGGGATTTTTTTACACAGTTTTAGGACGGATTCCCACTACATCTTTTTTATATTTATTTATATTGTTTTTCTGTGTGTTAGGAAGTTGACTTCGAGAGATAGCGTTGCCCACCGCAGATGTTGACGTTGGTACTCAGCTGGACCCAGGTACGCCGGCAGAGGACTCAAAATGCCTCTATCACTGTTAAATTATTTCTATTTTGGAGCCACAACCCCTCGGAAATTTAGACATCTAGATTATATTGCATAATTTACATCCGACATTCGATACATTAAGGGTAAAGAAAATATAGTGGCTGGTACACTTTCACTATTTCTTTACAGGAAATCACACCACAAAAAAATCATCAAGCACAAATTTCTGACACCGAGTTAACTAATTTACTCTCAAAATCTGAGAATTCAAAAGTTTCTCTCACGGACATGTGTTTGCAATTTCCCGACATCAAACTTTTTTGTGAGATAAGTAAAGGTTCCCGAAGATCTTATTTACCTCCAAAGTTCCGTCGAATTTTTTGATAAATTTCATAATTTATCACATTCTTCTCACAGAGCTTCAAACAAGCTTATCTCCTCTAAATATTTTTGGCCTCACATGGCGAAAAATATTTGCACGTGGTGCAAACAATGTATCAACTGTCAAAAATCAAAAACTTTCATACAATGACACTAGATCATTTAGAGTGATAGAACGGCGTAACAAATTTTTCGTCATCGAAATCAATAATTCTCCCCAAACAATCTTCAAAAGTAATAAAAATGAATATTACAATCCCATGTTTTATTGTATATAT
Source organism: Harpalus rufipes (assembly GCA_951394225.1). NCBI lineage: Eukaryota > Metazoa > Arthropoda > Insecta > Coleoptera > Carabidae > Harpalus > Harpalus rufipes. Next base: position 24,891,651 of record OX596282.1, on the reverse strand, counting down.
GTAAATACGACGTTTTTATTCACAATGAAAGCAATATAATACATTTTTTCATTATAATACATCTTTTTTACTTTTCATATGTAGCTTTGCAATGAAAATGGAGAATAAAAAGATTATGAATATTTAAAATGTAAAAGAAGAAAATTATAAAGCCGGAAAGTGCTGTATTTCATATTAATACGTTTTTACTATTTTCAAATAAAACATTCCAATGTTTCCACTGTAAACAGAATGTTAATTAAATAAAAGTGCTTTAGCTTGTACATACTCAGCAATCACAACAAAAATTATCAACTTATGTGACAATACACTACTTTCGTATTTATGTTTAGCTTTGCAGTTTATATGTTGTTATTTAGATGTGGCAATATCCTGAAGTTTAATACATTTTAACTGTTGTGTGCAAACTATAAAAGGTAAAAGGCATATTTAAACTTTTTATGATAATATCTCTTTAATCATACCTCAACTTTTTATACAGATGTTTCCTTTTAAAACAAATGCTTTTTTGTGCTAATGTCTAGAGGCCTAGAGAAAAACGTTATTACACAAAATGATCACGAATAAAGAGCTAATTTATCAGTAATAACAAACCGAAAATTCAATCAGTAGTTCTCAAACAGTAGAACATATATATATTTTTTAATGTTTTAGTCCATTAGATACAGATTTTTATTCTTCTTTCAACGATATAAATTAGGTTTGTAGTAGTTTATTTTTGCCACACAGGTTATACAATCTGTTCATCAGGCGACGTATGTCATAACTCTGTTCAGAAAATAATTTGGAATTTTTAACATAGTTTGAATACATTGGCGTCCATTTTAGCATTTTTGTGTCTTGTGTTGTATTATATACGAACACAGGTATGGTAATTCAATATTTATTTACTAGAATCATAATTTGACAGGTAATCTTATTTTCTATATTTTGTTATATGTCAAACATAATTTTTTAACAACTGACAACTTATCTCCTAGAAATCATGGTAATGCGATATGAAAGATATAACAACTCTCCACCACTAATATAAAATAAAATGCCTTTTTTTTAGCTACGTAGAAGTTAATCTCTGGGGAGGTTTGCGTATTCTTTCAGATCGTCTGAGTGTTGGCTCAGTAACCGTTTTGCCTGTTACATTAATTTTATTAGGTACAATAGATGATTTTTCCTTTGGAGGTATTGAAGTGTCATCATTGGGTTCAGTTGGGTTGAGGTAAATTTATTGTTAAAGAATTATCAAAGTCACTATTATGATTATCAATAATATTTTCTTTTGGTATATCCGCTAAAGGCCCTACACGGCTCAACTGATTTATATGACGTTTCCACAATCGACCGTCATCTAATTTTACCAAATAATGTAAGATGCCATACTTTTCAATTATTTCGCCGAATTGCCATCGTCGATCTTTTGATAAATAATCTTTGGCTGCTACTCTTTCCCCAATTTTGATTGAACGTGGGACTATAGTCAATTCCCTCTTTTCCCTATAATTTGGGTATAGCATGTCTAATCGGGTTCGTAACTGTCGTTTCATTAGAAGCATTGAAGGCGATTGTCCATTTGATGGATGTGGCGTACGCCGGTACATTAAAAGAACTTCGCATATTGCTTTATCTAAGTCGGATTTTTCGATAGTATATGTTAAAGTTTTTAATTTATTTTTAATAGTTTGCACAAATCTTTCCGCCTGATCATTTGTTGCTGTATGATATGGCGCACTGATTTTATGTTCTATACCATTTGAATTTAAGAAATTTTGAAATTCTGCACTTTTGAATTGAACACCGTTGTCGGATACAAATATTTGAGGTAGTCCGTGTGTCGCAAAAATTTGTCGGCAAATTTTAATTGTAGCTTCAGAAGTTATGTTTTTCATTTTGTAAACTTCAGGCCACTTCGAGTAGGCGTCTATCAAAACAAAAAAAAAATAATGACCTAAAAACGGTCCCACAAAATCAGCGTGAACTCTTTGAAAAGGTGAATTTGGAGTTTGCCAGGGTTGTGTCGAAAATTCAACTGGATCGGCGTGTACTAATTGACACTATGTGCAGTTTTTGACAACATTTTCTATATCCTTATTGATGCCCTCCCACCAACAATAACCTCGAGCCAATTGTTTCATTCGTGTCATCCCAAAATGAGTAGAGTGTATTTCTTTTAATATTTTCTCACGTAATGTTTTTGGAATATACACCCGTGTATCACGTATTAAACAATTATTTTGTAAATCAAATTCATGTTGTGGAATTCCAAAACGAAATTTTGATTTTATTTCCCGACCGTGTATTAAAACTTGTATTAATATTTTAATTGCATTATCTTTTATAGTTGCGTCTCTTAATTCTTTAAAAGTTTTAGGCAAGTTCTCAATTAAATTTATTTGTATTAAATCAACTTCATCTTTTTCGTATTGAGAAGTACTTGATAACGGTAAACGAGACATCGCGTCTGCATTATAATGTAATTTTGTATTTCTATAAACAATGTCGTAATCAAAAGCTTGTAAAAATGCAGCGTAGTATTGCATTCTCATAGAAGACATTGCTGGTAATCCTTTCTTACTTCCCAAAATTTGTGAAACTGGTTTATTATCCGTTAATATTGTAAATTTTCTTCCATATACATATTGGTAAAAACGTTTCATCCCGTAGATGATAGCATACGGTTTTCTATCAATTTGACTGTACCGTTGTTGAGTAGGAGATAACGTTTATGACGCATATCGTATTAGTTTTTCTTGTCCATTAGGAAATATGCGGCTTAAAACAGCACCTGCCCCATATGGTGAGGCGTCTACTGCTAATTGTAATTTCAAATTTGGATCATAATGAACAAGAAAATTATCTGATTGTATTTCATTTTTTATCATATTAAACGCGTTTTCACAATTTTTGTCCCAAACAAAAGGTAAATTTTCTTTTAATAGATTATTAATTGGGTATATTTTGTTACTAAATTTTTTTATGAAGCGTCCTTCATAATTTACAAAACCCGTAAAGGACTTAATTTGATCCCTGTTTTTTGGCCTTGGCATATTTTGAATTGCATTTATTTTACTCTTTATTTTATGTATGCCTTGCTTATCAATTTTATATCCGCAATATTCTATGCTATTTACATTTTTTCAAATTTACCCGCATTTTATGATCATTTAATATTTGAAATACTTTATTTAATCATTGAAAATGTATTTCATCATTAGGTCCCGTAATCTTTATATCATCAAAAAACACCGTAACTCCTGACACGTCTTTTAAACGTGACTCTATTTGACGTTGCCAAATGGCTGGAGCAGCAGCTACACCAAACATTTATCTAGTTGGTTGGTAAAGCCCTTTGTGAGTATTTAATGTTAAAAATTCACGACTATTTTCCTCAACCTCCAATTGTAAATAGGCCTGAGATAGATCTAATTTTCAATATTTCTCACCACCTTCTAACTCCGAAAATAATTCTTCAACATAAGGCAGTGGATGTGAGTCAATAATTAAATTAGGATTAATCGTAGCCTTGTAATCACCACATAGTCTTATTTTCCCCCTGATCATTCCAATTTATCTTTAATTTTTGTATCCAATCACGACCCATTAATGCATGTCCATGGGCGTACGCAGGGTGGGGCAAGGTGGGGCAGTTGCCCCCCCCCCTAAAGTTTCCAGATAAAAAGTAAAATGGAAAATTTAATGTATATATGCATATAAAATAAAAGTATTATACATTTTATATTGCACATGTATCATACATACGTAAAATACTGTATAAAAATATAATATACGTGTATGAAAAGATATAATATGATCAATACTAAATATTTTTAAACTGCTCAAAAGGAATAATACGTTTTATACAGTATGAAATGTATAATACATGTGTATTGTACAGGTATAATAACATACAGCATTTTTTTTAAAGATGTCCGATCAAGGTCATCTGTACCATGACCGAATTAATAAATTGGCATACATTTATTTCTTTCATTTACATAACACGAAGCGTGTGCGATAAGGATGGATACAATACGCTTGTCTTTCAAAAATTAATATTGTTTCGATTAAGTTAGGGCATTCCATTTTAAAACGATGCTCGTTGTTGACATTACTTTCTCTGTAATGCAAGTTTATTTATTAATTCAGATATATTACCTTGATTCAAAGCCGTACGAATAACTTTATTTTCTATCAATGTCACTACCAGAGTGTCAGTATCATATTTTTCACATTTTTGGTTTCACATGTATTAGTCCATTTCCGTTTTGGATTTTGAATGCTTTTGCATTAACATATGTTGTTATAATAATAAAATAACAGTAGTATCTTATGGATCCACATAAAAACTAAGTGAACGACACTACTGTATTTATCGGAATAGGCGGAGCTAAAATCCTAATTCATCCAATTTGTTGATCGGACATCTTTAAAAAAATTACAGTACATTTTATAATAACCAAGAACATATACTTTTATACGTATAGAGGTAGAAGTGACACAAACATTTTCAGAAAATCCACTACGGTTAATATTTTAGAAAGTTTAAATTCACTAAATATATTATTAATTTTTATTTGTTCTTTTTTAAATAAAATGATTATCTTTGGTATTTACTTTAAGTAAACCTTTACCTTTAACAAAAGCATTTTAAACATAATTTCTTCTTGCCCCCTCCCCTGAAGAAATTCCTGCGTACGCCCATGTGCATGTCTGTTTTTTCCGCTACGTACAATTTACAGGAATCCTCTATTGCACCTTTACATTCTATTTTAACAATAATGTAACCTATAATTTTAATTTTTGAATTACAGTAACTTACTAAGCAAACATCAGAATTATATAATTTTAAAATAGTAAAGTATTTTTTATACATCATATCGTTAACACAACTAACAGGTGATCCCGTATCAACTTCAAAGGTTATATTTATATTGTCACATGTTACAGATAGTAAAATTTTAGAACTAGCTTTATTTTGTAAATTACATAGTATATCAATATTATCAATTAATTCATTTTCTACAAAATTCGTTGATTTATTGGCTTTATTTGTTGATCATTTCACTTTAAAACATACTTCTTGAATGTGCCCTTTTTTATGACAATAATTACATGTACAATTAATGTGAACACATAATTTATTTGCTAAATGTAATTCACTACCACAACGAAAACATTTAATGGCTTTCTTCGTTTCTTCCCTGCATCTCCGACCCTCCTTTCATGGAAATTTCCATAGCCTTTGCAGTTCTTAGTGCGTCTTCTGCTTTCATTTTTTTCTTTTTCCAGGAGTCGATTCAGAATAGTCTTGTTCTTCAAACCAAATACAAATTGATTTCTTAGTGCTGTGTTTAGATAATCACCAAAATTGCAGTGAAGGGCTTGTTTCTGTAGAGCTACCATAATCTCCTCTACTGTTTCATTATCTTTTTGAGTACGTAAATGAAATTTATAATTTTCCACAATTTCCAGTGGTTTCGGTTCGAAGAATGATTTCAATATTTTGTCAATATCATCTTAGTTTTTACTTTGTGGTTTTACCGGTGCAAGCTTGTCACTTAATAAGTCATAAGCTTCTGGGCCCATGTAATGTAATAATAAATGTTTTTTCAGCTTCTTCAGTAATTATAAATATTGTAAAAGCTCCTTCAAGTCTTTCTACCCATTTTGACCATATCGTTTTATTTTTCTCAAAAATTTCGAATGGTGAAAACTGTTTGCACGGACATTTTACCTTTATCCTCGTCGCCAATTATTATATACGAACACAGGTATGGTAATTCAATATTTATTTACTAGAATTATAATTTGACAGGTAATCTTATTTCCTATATTTTGTTATATGTCAAACATAGTTTTTTAACAACTGACAACTTATCTCCTAGAAACATTCATCATGGTAATGCGATATGTAAGATATAACATGTTGATTTACGTGATTTATCAATAATGTAAAAAAAACTATGGAAAATAGCTAATGGTCTTAACTGCTGTAACGAAATCACATTATTCGTCGTCCTATTGTCCTCCACCTTTTCCTGTCCATGTCGCCCAGCAAGGTCGCCATCTAGTTTCCCAGCCAACCGCTCTTCGTGTCCACAATCTTCTCAGCGAGCCACGGCCTCGCAGTCGTTCCGAGGGCTGTACAACGGATCAGAAAGGGCCCGTACACCAGGCACCAAGGGGTTGTCTAAGAAACGGGACGGAAAAATATATTTTGTTTCGTCCAGCTGATCACCACTAGTGCTACGTTCGGCGAGAAAGCGAATTACAAAAATAAAATATACTTATTCTGTTGATTTTATTATTTTGTATATTTAACCTGGTATTGTTAGTCACAGAAAAGCTGGAAAATTAGATATTCATAACGGGATAGTCACTAGAAAATGTTTTTCAAAAACTGACCCTCAGCCAATCGGAAACCGCCGTGAGCCTCCACCTCTAGATCAATCAAAACACCGGCAAAGTTCCCACACCAGAAACGGGCAAGTTTAAACCAAACTCGGGCCAACATGGGTATAAATTCTACGTTGCTGGGCTTAGAAGGGCAGCCAGTCTACAGTTCCCTGTTGAATCAACTCCAACCACAGCGATCATCCGTCGAACTTGTCCCAAACCATGGGTTTGTGAGTCCTATAGAATTTCGACAGAGTCGAAAACCTGTTTATTAGTCTATCGGTCTGCAGTAAGACAGACGGTAAAAGACGCAGAGTTAAAAGTCTGTAGTCAGAGTTTAAATACGCGGTGTTAGATCAGTTTTGGCTATAAAATACATAGCGTCTCGTTCAATTTACAGTAAAAGTGATTCGGTAGAAAACCTAGAGTCACGCTCAGTAAAGATAATTAAAGGGTAAATTCAGTAAATGCCTTAAAGGCAGTCTTTCCAGTTTTTCTCAACTTATTCTCATATTGTACATAGTATATCAATAAACATAGTATAAGTTTTACACAATTTATTCAACTTTACAAATAACAATCCTGGACCTTCTACTAGCTATCCGTAACACCTTCCTATTCCCACACAGTAAATTTCAGAATGGCGCCCGAGAGTAAACACAACAACCCGCTTGGAGGGGTAGGTACGTCACACTGCATGTGCGTTTTTTTATGCAGTAAAAGATAGTTTGCCATTTCAAGTCGGTATTAGTACAGATTATAGAGCTATGCTAACCATGGAAACTGCTAATATATTCAGATAATTCAAATTGACATATGTCAGTATCAACGAAAAGAAAATGAATGTGGCAGAGATGAGGATGTTGAGATAGATGTTGGGGAAAATACAGAAAGATAGGATAAGGTATTAAAGGATAATGGAAACGGCTCGAGTGATATAATTTTCTAGAAAGATACCAGTAAGACGGTTACATTGGTTTGACCATATGAGGAGAGATGAAGAATATATTGGAAGAAGAATGTATAGCTTAGTAGTAGAAGGTAGAAGAGACAGAGGAAGACCAAAAGATAAGATTGAAGGACTGTATTGCAGAAGACTTGAGAGAAAAGGAACTGAATGAGGACGACACGCAAAATAGAAATGAGTGGAAGAAGAAAATAAAAAATAGCGCCAATTTCATGGTCAAGATTTGAACGTTATGAAACTGTACGAAGCAAGAAATGAACAAGGCGATGAATGAACATTAGGACGATGTGTGTATTCCCACCATATAAATTGTGCAAGCCTATGTAAAAACATACGAATAAGATAAAAATGCTCCCTTGTTTTAGTTTCAAATTTAGCCACAAGGTTCGCATTCTTATTAAAATATCCCAATTATATAAATAATGTACGGTATAAGATATAGGTTGTTATTATCACATCTAATTTAATATCTTATATATTATAAATAATATTTAAAATATAAATTCTAGGAACCACACTAATCATTCGTTATTATTGATGTAATATTTATGAACAATCAACAGAAAGCGCAATATCTTAAAGTGCGTCAAGACCAAGCGCGCCGAACCGAACTGAACTGCGCAATACGTTCGCGAATGTTACAAGTTGCTTCAGTGTGGACTGGACGGCATACTATGCACAAACGTGCATTAGTGTGTATAAGCGCGCGCAAATGAGCGTGGTCCGCAGTCTGTCGGCACATCAAAGAGATCGCTTGTTCACTCTTGCGCAATTTGGACAACAAAACAGTAGTTTCTATACGAACACACCCATATCATATACATCACAATAAGTAAAAGTGTCAGTTTAAATGCAATTTATCTATAAACACTATTAAAATTAGGCTTTATTAGTGATACAAGTAAATTAGTTACCTGCAGGTACCCGTTAGTAAACATAATATTACATCACCTGTAATAAATAAACTAGTAATAATCCCTATAATTCAAAATGTAAACACTGCCAATATTTATATGATATTCGGGCTTATTCACGTGTACCTTGTTATGCGATCTTTATTGCTACGTAACAATTTATTGCTACTTTAAAGATGATTGTTAAAATTTATATTCACGTGTCAAGAAACTATTGTTATTTTAACAATAATTGTTATCAGCCAGGCAAGAGCGCCTGACCACTTGCCAAGGTGTGAACAATTATTGTTATAGTAAAATAAGATGGAAACTGCACATAAATGCTTTGGAAAATAATCATAAAAGGTACATTTATTGTATTTAAACTTAAATCCATACACATATATAATTCTTGTCATTTCTTTATTTGAAATTAATGTGTAGTCGTGTCTTTAAATTGCAAACTAACATGTCGAATAATTTCTATTTCAAATAAGTTATATATTTAAATTAGAGAGATAATTTGCTGGTAATTTATTAATTTTCTACCCCTTAAGGCAAGAATTACGGCAATTGAAGAATGAATGTGGTCCGTTTTCGTTGCCTGAAAAAGAAAATATATTTCACCAAAAATTTAAAACGTGCTTATTCACTAAAATTTGTATATACGATTTTTAGCATGAATTCTATACCTCTCTTAGAACGAGGTAAAAAGTAATTAAAAATAAACCAGCCACGAAAGTTGACTTTTTTATATTTGAAAAATTTCAGGAGTTTTTCTTTTTAGCGTTATCTATTAATTCAAATTTTGTTGCTAGTGCCCTTGCCATACTCTAGTTTAACGAATTTGAAATTATGATTTGCTTGGTTAATAACTTTCATATGTGAAAATTTCATCTTATATATATTCCCACAAAAATCCGTTAACATAACAACTTGAGCGAAACTGAAGTGAGGTCGTGTTAAATTGAACATTTGCTTTATTTGCACCTGAGCAAAAAGTAGTATTAAATCTTTCCTTCTGAAGATAGTGGTAAATTTTATTTATCGAATATTTAATGACCACCTTTAAAAATAAATATACTTATATATTTGAATATTTATAAACAAATGATGCTATTAAAATACCTAGGATTGTTATGATTATCATAACTGCCGCAGATGTCGATTTTAAATCCAAGATCGTAGAGCGTAGATTTTATAACATCTAAGTCTTGTTATGATTTATAATATCCGCGGTTTGTTCAATAGTTTAAGAGTTTTAGAAATGAGGACTTTGTTAATAAATATTGTTTTTCGAGTCTCACATTAATGCTACTTGTAGAATGCTGTGATAAACAGGACAATTATTCTGACATAAAACAATATGGCAAATATTGAAATTATGCGTTTTATTCGCCATGTTTATTATTTTAGAAAAATAAACCCTGTTAAGAACGATACACTAACGTTATCTGTATGTATTAATGAAGCTCATTATACCTTAATTTTTTTCGTTCTGTAGACTGTTGTTGACATGTCGGTATGGTAATATTACCGTACAGATACAGATATGTGTAAGATTCACTTTTTGGTGGCACGCCACTGGCTTAGAAGCGCAGGCAAAAACACTTGACATTCCTAAAGGCAATGACACCCCCGACCCTTGGATAGTTTAGTTGATCCGTGGCAACAGTGCCATGCGGATGTGTGTGATAGGATTCATAAGAAAAGACAAGCAGTTTGCTGTAATTAAAGGTGAGTGGTAAACCTCACAGTCGTTCTAATTATATTGTACAGGTATAGCGTTCTGGTGTGTATCACCTGATGCTTGAAGCTTAATTGATATGTTGTACACTATTTGTGTATTTGATACGCATGGTATATGTGAGATATACAGTTGTATTATTAGTTTGTGGCCGCAAACATATGTTGTATTCTCCTATTATCCGAGGGGTTGTCTGGGACAACCCTGGGTCTATAGAGTCGTGTACTCTAAAGGTGGCTAGCGTACATAGTAGAGAAACACCAAGTGAGAGACTGAGGTCCATAAGAGGTCTGGGGCCTACTTATGGCCGTAAGCTAAGCTCTCGCAATGGGTCTAGGACCCAACATGTCTGGGACATGTATTGATGCCTATGGTACAGCTAGTAGTGAAACACCAGGTGTGAGAAACACCAAATGAGAGGCTGAGTTCCATGAAAGGTCTGAAAACCTGCGTGCGAGCATAAGTTAAGCCCTCATATGTCTGTAACCTACCTATCCCCCCTCCTGTCTACGGTATTACATGCATAATGCACGTCTGTAAAAATTGTTGTGATTGAAATGACAATGTGTACTTTATCGAGCGTAAGCTTAGATATAATAGGTCTGGAACGTACCTTACAGCAACCCCCCCCCCCCCCGTCCTGTTTATCATATTAAATGATAATGAACACCTGTGAAAATTGTTGTGATTAGAATGCCAATGTGTACTTTATATCGCTTAGGCGAACGCGTCCTAAAGGGCCAGTCCGACGATGACGAGTCTGTATGAGTGTGGAAGATGGACGCCGATAACAGGTCAAAAGGAATGTGAAATGTAAAGCTTTGTTCGCGGTAGCGGTTCTGAACTGGTTCAGGTACTATTCGCATGCGCAGTTTGATTCGCGGTTAAAATAATTCGGAACTATGGGTAATAGTTCTTTGTTCGCGGAACAGTCAATTCGGTTCGATACTGATTCGTAACTGGTTCTACCAATCCTGCCGACAGAGCTAGAATCTACGGTTCGAACATGCGCAGTTAATGGTGAATACTTTTGAGTTTGGTTTTGTTGAAGAAATCTGTAAGAGTAAAGTGATAGTCAGACACGTTAAATACAAATCTCAGGTTTTTCGACATGTCAGATCATTTTAGTTCAAGCGATGAAGACTTGGAAGAAGTTTTGGAAGTTGTAATAGTCCCTAAAACTGTGAATTACTTTGAAGAAACTGTTCCACAGTTCAGTGGTGAACAATTTTCTGCACATTTTCGACTAAGCCGAGAAATGGCAGAAAAACTTGCCAACAGATTTGCTGCTTCTGAATATTACCACCGACAAGAAGGAGATTCAGAAAAATTATCGCCTTTAAAGTTTATCACTGTATTTTTGTGGTTTGCTGCCAATGAAGCAGCATCTTTTAGAGATGTATCGGATAGGTTCAACATTAGTAAAAGTAGCTTATATAAAATCGTAAGAAGAATGATTTTTTTTCTAAGCAATTTATCACCGGAGATCATCAAATGGCCAAGCGATGCTGAAAAGGTTGAAATTGAAAATTATTTTCGGAATAAGAATTTTCCAGGAGTAATTGGAATCATTGATGGTACACACATCAAAATAGATAAGCCTGCAGATGATCCCGACTCGTATTTAAACAGAAAGCATTTTCACTCTATTCAGGTAATTTGATGTGTATTTGCATATAATTTTTATATTACTGAAACCTTGTTTTAGGCCCAAATGGTATGTGATCATAGGCGAAGAATTCGCGATATATTTGTGGGATATCCTAGCTCAGTTCATGACAGCCGAGTTTTGAGAAGCTCTCCTTTACATGAAACATTACCAGAGAAGTGTAATGACCGATTCATCATTGGCGATAGTGGATATCCTTGCTTGCGACATTTACTGACCCCATTTAGGGACAATGGATATTTCACCAGGCGTCAGCGAAATTATAATTATGTGTTGTCCAAAAACAGATATATAATAGAACATTGCTTTGGTATTTTGAAGCAGAAGTTTCGACAGTTGTATCACATCAAATTGAAAAATGTTGCTGATGTAGTTCATTTTATTAGAGCATGTGCTGTTCTGCATAATTTGTCCATAGATGAATTAATTGAAGATGATCCACCTGAGAATGTGAATGACAGGGAAGTTGTCTTAAATGGGGATGATGATGATGAACCTGAGAGAGACGACAGAGATGGCGTGGCAGTACGAAATGATGTCATGAATACTTTACCATTTCTTATATAATTTGTTTTAAATATCACTACAAAATGAAAACAACCTGAACACAAATAAAATTAACCATATTATATACACATTTTGTAACTTTTATTTCTACCTTTAGTTATACAGGTAACTACAAAATAAACAGTATTTCAACTCATAATAAAAAAGTAACCATGTAATCTTGAACAATGGCAGAAAATGAATACATAAAAAATTCAGAACAAAACAAACCCTTGTGAAAAATTATAAAAAATTAACATTTGAAACTATAAACTACAATAGGAACATTTGAACTAACAAAAATGTATAATTTTTATTTAAAAATGTTGAAAAATGTCCCCGTTCTTTTGTATACATTTTTCCAGCAATTTATTTCTGTATTCCAAAAGTTTATTTTTTCTGATTTTTTCTTCAAGTTTTTTTTCCTCTATTTCTAAACGTTTCTTGTAATACTCTTGTCTATCGCTTCTAATTTCTTTTAGAATGTTATATTTCAGTTTTTTATTCTGATATGTAGATTTTTTTAGAATGTTTTTCATTCGATTTTGAGGTTAGAGCTACAGGTTCTTGCAGTTGTTCTTCATTAACTGTACTTATTGGACGTTCGGTGATTTCTTCCTCTAAAGGTTCATCATTTTCTATCAGAGTGCTTACAGTTCCCGAAGATAAAAGAAGCACAGGATGTATATTTTTCTTTTTTCCCAAAATATCATTCATGATGTCAGCGTATTCAAAAGTTTTTCTTCCTCTACCCGTCTTTTTGGAATCGTCAATAATTTTTTTATAACTTCGTTCTAGTACTTTCCACCTATTATCACAGTTTGCAGCAGTTATTTTAGACTTAGTTAAGTTTTGCAATTCTTTGGCGATCTCCTCGTACATTCTCTTTAAATTTTTAATTTTTATTGTGCCCACTTCTTTTCTGAATTTTTTGTATAAATCCAGAAATAATAAGGTATTCTGGTGAGTCCATTTATACGATTCCGTTTCCACCTCCGTGTTTGTCGCTGGAAGCACCAAAAATTCGGCTAATAGTTCTAAAAATATTAAATAATCAAATTGTAGTTTTTAAACACTGCAAAATTATTGAGATTAAAACTTACCTCAGCAGACATTTTATAATATTTTACATAAACAAAAACTTAAGAAAAGTTTCAAACCAGGCACATCAGCTTACATTTGACAAATGACAACCCTGATGATTTGACAACTGAGAAAATGGTTCGGGATACGTTCATTTAACGTTCGTGGACATCAAAATTTCTTACTGGTAACGAATCGCGCATGCGCTTTAAAACGATTCTGAATCTGTCTTGAATCGGTTCGGAATGCGTTCAAAATTGTTTCCGCGAACAAAGCTATTAGATTAATGCATGTATTGCCGCCCATGTTCTTGACAATAAATAGTTCTATAGTAATTAGCCCAACTTAACATGCAATAAACTTTAATAGTCCTGACTATAAAAGAAAGAGAAGATTATAGTATATCATATTCAAATTAAACAATAAGTGAAGAAAATTAATTAATTAACAAAAAAAAAACATCTTTTATATGTAAACAAAGGTTTAATATCCTGAAACCAGTAAATATTATATTTATAAACATAAATATAAAATAATAATAAACTAATAATGCTGTTTTCGACATGCGGCAAGTGTTTACTGATCTAAAATGATTGATCGTCCTATGATCTGTAAAATTCAATATCCTTATCCACCTACTCCCAATACCAATATTTTTATCAACGTTTTCAATAACCTAAAACGTTTTCCGTTAGTGGAGTAAGTATCTTGGCATGTTATTGAATTTTTATTTGATTTAAACTTTGTCATATTTACTGAATTGAATTGACGTTCCACTGTTCAATATAACGGAAAATAATAAACACATCAGAATTTCAACAGATCATTTGAATTTATTCAATTTGATACAGAATAAACCTTATGATAATGTTATTTTCAGAACAAATAAGAAATCCGTATAAAAATAAATTCTACGATTTTACCGAGCAAGGTAGTGTAGTGATAGGGTTGCCGCTTCATATAACGATATCAAGGTAGCAGTACGATAGTGATGAAACACTATACACTATGACTGGATGTGTCTACTGGAGATGATAATAGGCTAATAACAATAACAACAATCAACAATTTTAGCATAATAAAATTTGATAATTTAATATAAGGGCGGAAGAATTTCATAAATATTATTTTCGGTTTTTGTGTAATTAAAGATGGATTAATATTTATTTAGTAATTTAACAAATAACATTAAACACAATATTTTACATTATGTAAAAATAAAATAGAGGCTATATTTAAATATTAATTATAAATAATAAATAGTTAGTTTTGGATTTTGCACTACATACTTTATGTTACGATTGCGACTCCAAATGTAACTGATGTTGCTCAAAGTGCGAATATGAGTGAACAGTGACAGTACCCACTTTTGTGCGACAAAGTAAATATATTAGCATTAGAATTAAGCGAAACAGACTATATACATCAATTAAAGCTAATTGATAAGTTGAAGTAAAGCGAAATAATAATAATAAAAAAACAATGTACAAATATGTGACTTAGCAGAGACAATCTTCACTCGTAAGACGTGATCTGCAGGACTTAAACAACAAAGAGATTCACGGGCTTGGCTTGAAGCTTGATCTCTATACCAGAATTGTTTCAAAGGGGCAATAGTAACAGTGACCTTGTTATCATGGAAAATACAATATTAAAGAAACACTTCCAAAATAATTTATACATTATTCTTATTGAAGTTCTTTATTTGTTTAAATAATAATAAATATCAGCACGGCATATTACCCATTGCTGAGTGCCAATTTGCTGTGTATACACAGATCTCGGTTCGAGCGTTTACCAGCACCAAATGAACACTCGTTGCTGGCGTGGAAAGTGCATCACAGGGGTCATTTTGTTTATCTCTTAAAGTATAAATAATTTATTTAAAATGTAAATCAGGATTTTGTAATAAGTTTGCAAACAACAAAATTATTGAGGAGACTAATTGGAACCAACTGAGCGTAATTTCGAAACAGAAATTCTTAATGCATAATATACGAATAAGCCAAATCCAAATAATGGTTAACAATTAATTTTTAGAATTTTTTTTTAATTACATGGGTAGTTGGAAAACCATAAGTTGTGTATGAATAAATAATCAACGCAAACTTACGGGAACCATTCAATATTAAGCCTGTAATGAAAACTTTCCGGTTTCTTCAATAAATACACATACATTTTTTTGGATTATTTTTGAAGTTCCCGAATTTTTTTTTAATGAAACTCTCCATGATAGCTCCTAACCAGATAATTTAATTCATTTCACTTAACAGTTTATGTCATTGACAAGTCTGTATTTTAGACCTTTCCTAATAGTTTAACAACGAAACATATCCCTTTTCTTAGATTATTTTTGATGTTTCCAAATTACTTATGATTTTTTTTAATATAACTGTAAACTGTACTCTATAATTAAACACTTAACAATGAAACATTATTATTATTTTTTCTTACAATATTATATTTGAAATTGAAATTTGTGAAGATAGTTTATAATAGCAATAGTTAATAGAGAAATTATATATTTACTCAATCAATTCAAAATTATTTACGTAATTACGTATACTGAGTGTCCCAGAAAATGATACTTCAAGTAGCATTAGCATTTATTGTTCTACAGTTTTCAATAAAAACTATCAAATAAACCTATACTTGATATCTTCTTTTAAAGAACTATAGCGACCATGGTCACATACGCTCATACCTCACTCATATTTAAGTATATACTCATATAAAGAGAGTTTATTTGATCAGTAAACAGAATAGTTTCATTACCATAGTTACAAAATGACAGCAATGTATTGAAGTGTTTATTTTATGAGTAAACATGGGGAATAGTTGTCAGACTCGTCAAACTATCACATTTCTAAATGTTTTTTTTTTATAAAATTATAACAGGTATTTATTTAATAAATCATTCCAAAAGGATTATAAAATCCCAATTACAGGAAGATTATGAACAGAGAGTACAAAAATATATATGCGTAAGCATTAACAATGAGAATAAATATAAAGAGAAATATAATTATTCTATTCTATTATAATATACATAAGTATGTACTTATAACACAAAGATGGATTAATAAATATTTTGCAACGATATGAAAGTTTTGAATGTAAATAGTGAGTCTGCAAATATGTCAATATCTGCACTGAAATTATTAAAAATCGAACATAGTTGCAGTACAGGTGATTTTAACTCATAATTGGTTTTGGCTGTTTTACAGTTAACTAATAATTTATAACGAGAAGATATTCGGAGAACATTAATTAAAATACGCTTCAAAATATTTGGATCATCAATGATACAATTCATTAGTTTATAGAGAAATAAACAATCATTTTTCTTCTTTGTTCAAAAGATGTAACATGACACTCAAGAAGAAGATTGATATAGTCGTAGTCATAACTGGGGTACTGTTTATGAACTTTGAAATAGCAATATTTAATAAATTTTCTTTGAATAGATTCTATGGCCTTGACGTATTTAATATAGATAGGATTCCAAATCAAAAGCAAAGTAGAGACATTTTAAAGTAGAAATTTTGTGGAAAGTCTGAGTATTTCTCATCATAAATCCAAGATTTTTGTATGAAGCTTTAACAGTATTATCGATGTGAGCATTAAAAGTCAATTTATGGTCATACAATACTCCAAGGTCTTTGAACTGAAATACTCTATCAATAACGGTATGATCAAGTTTATAAGTATAAGTGTATACAGTTTTTTTTTTACAAAATAACTCATTATTTTGCATTTACTATAGTTAAAGAATAGTTTAGAGGATAAAGACCAGGCTAGTAAGTTATTTATATCATTCTGAAAATTGAGAGCATCTTGAACAGTATTAATGGTTTTAAATATTTTTATGTCATCGGCATACAGTAAAACTTCAGAAAATTTAATAGATTCAATAACGTCATTAATAAACAGATTAAATAATAAAGGTCCGAGATTTGATCCTTGGGGCACACCGGAAGTGGCCAGATAGGGAATAGATAGAAAGTTATTGAAGAAAATAGACATTTTGCGTTCACGAAGATAAGAGGAAAGGAATTGAATGAGATCATAAGAGAAGTTAAAATTCAATCAAGTTTTAGAAGAAGGATTTCGTGGTCAATAGTATCAAATGCTTTAGAAAAATCTGTGTATAAAACATCGATTTGATTGTTATCATGTTAAGCACTTAGGGTAAATTCAGTAAAATTCATGAGATTTGTTGTAGTTGATCTTCCTTTCATAAAACCGTACTGATTTGTAGATATCAATTTTTTATAGAAATGTATTTATATAGGATGGATTCAAAAAAATTTGAAATATTGGGCAAAATAGTAATTGGACGGTAGTTGCGAGATGTCCGTATTATCACCTGATTTATAAATAGGAGTAATAAATGAGTTTTTTACAGATGAGGGAAAGGATTTTTTTGATAATAATATATAATATAATTCAAGTAAGCCTAAGATAAGTTTCAGATGTATCTGATGCTACATTTAATAATAGATCCAAACCCTGCCCAGCACCAATTCGAAAAACCTATAATAATTATAGCTTGCACCAAATGATTTTTTTTCTTTGAGGATACTTACAAACTGTGTACAATGATGACAGAATGAATATTGAAAAATTAAAAAATAGAATTAGTGTAGCCTCACAAAATATTATTCCCCAGCAAAATAAAAAAAAATTGTTTTGGTCGGGCGCCTTTGACGGTGGTTGGCTGAAAGAGAGGACGGATCAGATAAATCATATTCTCTTAAATAAATTAGAAAACTATGGTTTCAGTCCTAAATTAGTATCGCTGTTCAAATCATACATTGTCAATAGAACTCAGTTCGTGAAATATAATAGACAGTCTTCTCATCCTATAACTCCTTCGTCTGGGGTTCCCCAAGGATCAGTCCTTGGCCCTTTTCCGTTCATTATATTCATAAATAGTAATTTATTACAGTGTGAGCACTTGAGTTTTGCTGATGACCTGAAGATGTATTCCAAGGTTAATAATATAGATGATTGCAACCAATCTCAAAATCTACTAGACCAAATATTTATATGGTGCAATACTCACGATTTAAAACTAAATATCAATAAATGTAAAGTTATGACATAGTAGAAATTCATTATTATTTAAATATACAATTAACAATAGTGTCTTAGAGCGCACTAATAAAATTAAAGACCTATGTATTTACTTTGATCCAGCACATTTCCTCCTCAAATATCTGAAATGGTTCAATCTGCATTTGTAATGCTGGATTTTTTGTTAAGAAATGGCAAAGAGTTCAGTATGAATATACTTGTAACTTTATATTATTGTTTCGTTAGGTCAAAACTCGAGTATGAGTCTATCATCTGGTGTCCTGTTTATGATAGATATGTGTTGTAAATTAAAAGCATACAGAAGCGTTTTTTAAAATTCTTAATTTTTAAAATTACTATATGTATTCAGATAGAGGTACAGATTATGATCTGTTATTGCAATATTTTAATTTTAATGCGCTGCAAAGGAGAAGAAATTATAATTCCTTAGTATTTCCATCTAAATTATTACAGAATAGAATTGATTGCTTCTCATTACTTGAATTAATTAATATCTACATACCACGTCAAGAAGCCAGACAATATACGAGCCCATCCGCAAATGTATTCGTACCCTCAGAAAAAAATATATTAACAGCAAGAAGAAATAAATTTTTAGATCACTATAGTTAAGACTATATTTGGGCAATTTTTATTTTATGTATTAATAAAGTGTACTGGATTTAATTATAATGTTATTACCTAAATTTGTCATTTTAACAATAATCTACGGGCAAATATATGACAAAAGAAAAGTCCCAAAATTTTTCGTTCCAACAGTAAATAATACAATATTTATGTTAGTATTATCTGTAACTGTGACAGAACTGCGATGAATCTACTAGGGAATGAAAATATTTAATGAAAGATAAAGTAAGACCGGACTTCTCTACGGTAGGTGTCGAAGATACAGACGGCGGTTTTTCTCGGCGAGCAGCGAAATACGCTCACCAAACTCGATTTAGAAAATCGGCGGTAAAGCACTTTGTAGCTAATATCTACTGAGGACTCGTTGACAATTCAGACTAACGAGAGGTTTTCGACCAAGAAGGCCCAGATGCTGAGCTGAACTAATTTACCAAAAATCGTAACATTCGCAGACAATCACAGTTTGCCATACAATATATAAAAAATGTGATAACAGATATTATAAAAAAATATTTTATAATAACAATGGGCACGTTCAGCACGGCACAGCGCTGAGCATCGAAGTTTGCCGAATACAGTTGCTGGACCAATCCCATTCGTCCATTTATTGCGTTCGACAAACTTCGGCACTCAGCGCTGTGAATTGCTGAGTGCGGCCAATGTTTGAGCATGCCATTGAAAAGCGTTGTTGAAATAAATGTGCAAACAAATATATAATAAATAGACACTAGTACCAACTGGACAGAAAATAAATGGTACATCAATAATAATAATAATAATAATAATAATAATAATAATAATAATAATAATAATAATAATAATAATAATAATAATAATAATAATAATAATAATAATAATAATAATAATAATAATAATAATAATAATAATAATAATAATAATAATAATAATAATAATAATAATAATAATAATAATAATAATAATAATAATAATAATAATAATAATAATAATAATAATAATAATAATAATAATAATAATAATAATAATAATAATAATAATAATAATAATAATAATAATAATAATAATAATAATAATAATAATAATAATAATATTTTTTTTTAACTAGATGAGGGCATCAACTGCTGAGGTTATTAGCCCATATACTAATCAAAAAGTATAATATAAATAAATATATGGGACATATACTATTATATAAGTATTACAAATAGTATAACAATAATATAGAAAAAGGTAACATGTAAATAAATATGTAAAATAAATATACATATGTATACGAGATCAACAAAACCCACATGCATAAAATACAATATGTAAATATAAGTATTTACGCATACTTATGTATACGTATAATGAGAAAAATAGAAAAGAATACAAGAATTACATAAAGAAAATTTTTATGAGATGAAAAAATAGACAAGTCTATAACTTTTCATATATATTTACCGCACGCAAAAACTTCAGAACATTACGGATCTTATCAGAGTCTGTTAGAATAAAGGAAAGGTCTTGATCTAAATGATATAGTCGCCTGAGTAGATCATACTGTGGACATGCAACAAGAATGTGTTCAACTGTCAGAGCAGTATCACATCTGGTGCACATAGGGGCATTATCCCGATTTAAACGGTACCCATGTGTCAGACTTGTATGACCCATTCTCAGACGATGGATCTTGACTTGATCCCTTCTGGTAAGATCATTCGGCAATAAAACTGGCGCAACCAACGGCTTAATGGTTTTTAGATGGTTCTGAACCCCATCCCATGTGCGCTGCCACAAAGCCAATACCTCTTTCTTCAGATGAAGACTTATATCTGATGATTTATACATTACGACATCAACAGAGTTACTATCAGCGGCAAAACGTGCTGCCTCATCAGCCAATTCGTTACCCCTAATGCCGACGTGACTTGGCACCCAAAGAAAGTAAATATCTCTCCCTGTCTCATGAAGATGTTTCATGAGGGACAAGATATGCTGAATAATTGGGTCAACAGTAAAAGGGTTTGAAATTGCTTGTAGGACGCTCAAAGAATCGCTTACTACGAGGAACTTTCTAGAAGTTCTGACAAACTCGCAGTACCGTAGGGCTTGCCAGATAGCATAGGACTCTGCTGTGTAGATAGAAGTTAGAAGAGGCATTGACCATGAGTGCTGTGTGTTATCGACAGCAATTGCGCAACCAGTACCATGGTGGGTTTTAGAACCATCTGTATAAATTACCATCGTGTTTTTGTACCCGTGCAGAACCTCTAGAAACCTTGACTGTATCATTATCGGGGGACTGTTGGACTTGTCGTACATAGTTAGTATGTAGTTAGTCCTAGCTAATGGAAACAACCACGGCGGTACTTCAGATTCCCCTACAGGAATCGATAATGGTATATCAAAGTTTATTTGGTCTAGAAGCTCTTTCGCGCGGATACCAGCGGGTCTGGTTTGAATTTGTCGTGGATTGCACCAATTATCACTCCGAAAGAAAGTATTGAAGTTCTTGTGTTGCGGTAAGGACTTGATTTTAGAAACATAAAGCAGCAGAAACTTTTTACGTCTGACATCAAGTGGCGTCAGTCCTGACTCTGAATACAAATTTAATGTGGGGGTACTGGGAAACGCACCAAGAGCGTACCGTAGAGCCTGGTTGTGGATTGATTCTAGTCTGTTGAGGGTTGACCGTTTTGCCGAGGCATAGACGACACACCCGTAATCAATCTTTGATAAAACCAGAGATTGGTACACCCGTATAAGGGTTTTGGGCTCTGCTCCCCATTTAGTACCCGCTAACATTTTTATAATGTTGAGAGCTTTAAGACAAACAGTCCTTAGCTCTTCAACATGTATTTTCCAAGTTAGCCTTGAATCGAAATAGAGTCCCAGGAATCTGACGCTATTGACGATTTTAATAGTATTATCCCTCATAAAAAGGAGTGGTCCATAGTGTGGTCGATTTAGGCGACAGAAGTGCATGCACTGGGTTTTTTCTCGAGAGAACCTGAATCCAATTTTGTCAGCCCTCCGGGTAATGCTGTTAATTACAGATTGCAAAGTTCTGTTGATGTCTCCCATCTTCTTACCAGAACAGAAAATGGCGAGATCATCAACATACAGACACATACCTACAGAGCTGACAAAGGACACAAGCTCATTTACCGCAATGGCAAAAAGTGTGACGCTCAAAACAGAGCCTTGGGGTACTCCATTCTCTAATATCCTTGAGGATGATAGAGAAGTACCGACCCGAACTCTAAATTTGCGTTCTGCCAGAGAAGAAGAAATAAGTTGCGGCAAATTACCACGGAAACCCCAGCCATGTAGCTTCTTAAGAATGTGATACCGCCATGTCATATCATAGGCCTTCTCCAGATCAAAGAACACTGCAACCAAGTGTTCTTTATTATTGAAAGCAGTGAGAATTGCATCTTCTAGATATACGAGATGGTCAACGGTGGATCTGAATTTTCGAAACCCGGCCTGGTGATCTGACAGAAAATAATTGGTTTCCAGAATCCACATAAGACGGTTGTTGATCATTCTCTCGAATATCTTTCCGATGCAAGACGTTAAACTGATCGGCCTATGATTTGACGGTATCGATAGGTCTTTTCCGACCTTAGGGATAGGGATGACAATGGCTTCCTTCCACTTCTCAGGATATGAACCTTCTTGCCAGAGCATATTATATACGGAAAGCAAGTGTAGTTTAAAATCAAGGGTTAAATTTTTGAGCATATCGTTGGTAATTCTATCTAAGCCTGGAGATGACGACTTCGATTGGCTGAGAGCATATTCCAGTTCCAAAAGTACGAATGCAGCGTTATAATTAAGAATTTCAGTAGTGCTGAAATCTAGCGGTACTTCCCTGTCCGCTTTTGAGTTTTGAAACTCAGGTACATAATTTGAAGAGCTGCTAGTACTTTGGAACTGGTCGGCCATTATTTCCGCGATAGCGGATGGATCATCTGTTCCATCATCCAGTTTTAGGTACGTTATACCTGTAGAATTACCATGCCCAGCGATACGTTTAACCCTTGACCAACACTCTTGAGTTGTGGTACTGGACGAAATGCCAGAAACATATTCGTCCCAAGATTTTCGCTTGCTTTCCAATATACAACGTCGTGCTAGTGCTCTGGCTTTTTTAAAAAGAATAAGGTTCTCCTGAGTGGGAATCCGTTTGAAGCGGTTGAAAGCCATTTTTTTATCCCGGACCAACTCTTGAATTTCGCGGTTCCACCAGGGAACCGACTTTCTTTGAGCTTTGGACTTGCTCTGAGGGATTGCAGTTTCTGCTGCTAAGAAAATATTTTGTGTTAGTTCTTCTACATTTATATTGGTGTTATCAGTCATGGGTGGAATTTTAAGGGATGCCTTGAAACATGACCAATCGGCTTTACTAATTAACCAACTCGGCGCAAACACTTGTTCACACATAGGAGTGTCTGTAGTGATCACTATAGGAAAGTGATCACTTCCATGTAGATCATCAAGTGCCCGCCAAGAGTAACGAGTTGATAATGTTGATGAGAGTATAGTTAGGTCGATACAGGAAAAGGTCCCTGAACGTGCATTAAAATATGTAGGTGAGCCATCATTTACAAGAACAAGATTTGGATCATCAAGCAGGTTCTCAACAATTCTACCCCTTGGATCAATATGCCCAGATCCCCATATGAAATGGTGGGCATTGAAATCTCCCAGAAGAATAAAGGGAGTGGGAAGTTGCTGAATAATAGCTTGAATGTCAGTCAAATCCCAGTTGGCGTCAGGTAAATATATGTTACAAACCGTAACATTAAATGGGGCTGACATTCGTATAGCAATCGCTTGAAGATTAGTGTTGAGATTAACCTGTTTGAAATTCGCATCTTGTCTTATGATAATCGCCACACCTCCGTTGACCCGGATATTGGGTGCAGAATCGAACCTAACTATACTATAATTCTTCAATGAGTAAGCCTGGCCTGGTGTAAAGTGTGTTTCTTGAAGGCACGTACATATCGGATTAAATTCCGATAGTAGCATCTTCAAGTCACAATAATGAAAGACGCATCCCCTAATATTCCACTGAATAATATTGTTCATGACTTATAATGTTATGTTGAAGAACTATACAGGTTTCCTTGGTTTGCCTATAGGCCAACCCTTCTTTTTCTTTTGCTGCTGCGAAGGTGCAGAGCTTAGGGAAAGATCTTCGTCGGAAGAAGAAACAATAGTAGTTGCCCTATTCTTTTCCTTTGTAGGAATGATAGAAGAAGGACCAGAAGAAATAGGCACAAAAGAAGAATTAGTAGAATTTGCTTTTTTCTTCCCTTGTGTAGGAATTTTAGATGGAGTCGAAATAGGATTACAGGAGATAAGAGGTGCACTTTGTTTGGCATTAAAAATTTCTTTTGTAACAAAGACACTTTTTAATGCTTGAACAAGATGAGGAATTACTTGCTGCGCAAAAGAAGTAGGATCCGGTGTTACTAAAGCTGATGCTTTATTAGCATAAGACATACCGGCCGGTGTAGGAATAACAACCTTCTTCTTTGCTTCAAAATAATTAATATTCTCTTTTACTTTGAGCTCTTGGATGGCAACCTCTTGTCTATAAAGTGGGCAAATTTTGGAACGAGCAGAGTGGTCTCCTTCACAATTGATACATTTAATGGGTTCCATGCAAGGGGTTCCTTCATGCAAGACCTTTCCACATATACAAATGTGTGGACTATTGCACCGTGCAGCTGTGTGTCCGAACTTTTGACATCGGAAGCAGCGCATCGGTGCAGGGACATACATGCGTACAGGGAGGGACATATACGCTACTTTTAACTTAGCTGGAAGTTTCGGGGTATTGAAGGTTAAGATGTGATTCGGCGTGTCTTTGAATTCACCATTAATTCTAGACTTAATTCGCCTTACTTCAATTACACCCTGTTCCCGTAGCTCAGAGCATATCTTCTCCACTGTACAATTCAAAAGGTCTTTGCAATAAATGACGCCCCTACATACATTAAGTGTTCTGTGAGGGACCACTTCTATTTCCATATCTCCCATTTTTATTAATTTTAATAATTTTTTTGCTTGAGGAGCTGAAACTGTCTCCACAAGTAGACCATCTTTAATTTTTTTAATGGTTTTTAAATCTCCTACCAATCCAAATAGTAATTTTTGTAGAAGAAAAGGGCTAACTTTGTCAAAATTACCACTAAGCCTTTGAATGACCAAGAACCGGGGTACTACCTCCTTTTCTTGGTTCATATCAATAGTGAGGTTATTAGGCGTACCCTCACAAGAAATTTTGTTTTTTGACGGGGTTTTCTCCCCGGGAGCTTTTGACACGGCTCCAAGCGCACCGTTTTTGGAGGACGGCGAACCAGACAGCGGCTTAGAATATTCCATGTTCATTTAAAATGAACCTTCGGTCTTTGGTATCCCCACCCTCCATGGAGTCTCAAAAGGGACACTAATACCGCAAACCGGTATAGTGCCAGGGCTTCCCAAAGACTATAGCAATCCCGGAGAGCAGCAGGGCCAATCCACGGGAGAGATCACGATGGGGCCGCTAAGTCCTCGTGCACGCCCGCTTCCCGGTGATCCCGCCACATCCCCAAGACTACTCACCCCCCAGCCTCGTAACGGGATGGGAACCGATTGGCCTCAGGTGGGTTAGCCTGCGACCTCCCGTTTAGGTGAATTCAGGGCCAAAGTAGTGTGTTGGGGCTTCCTCAACTACCAGGATCCCCTCCTCCACCGACACGGGTCACCGCACACGGTTAACATGCAGGTAGGTATGAAAAAGATCAGTGCACGGACGATCACCTACTAATCGACCGGTTATAAGAAATCGTCTGGTCCCGTTAGTTTCACCTTTGCTGGCAACAAAGGCTACTAAGCCCCCCCACCACGACAAGGTGGGCCCGCGGGGGGGGAATAATAATAATAATAATAATAATAATAATAATAATAATAATAATAATAATAATAATAATAATAATAATAATAATAATAATAATAATAATAATAATAATAATAATAATAATAATAATAATAATAATAATAATAATAATAATAATAATAATAATAATAATAATAATAATAATAATAATAATAATAATAATAATAATAATAATAATAATAATAATAATAATAATAATAATAATAAGAAGAAGAGAGTGCCCCAGGTTACAGCCGATGAGACAAATTTACAATCTTGGTGACAACATTCAGGAGCTGTTGACAGATCATGATAAAATTAAGGCAGTATTGAAATTCCTTAAGGCCTGTAACCTGTATCAAGGACTTTGAGATAATTATTCTAATTTACCTATTCATTTATACTATGCAATCCTTTTATTTATTGGCCATTTTTCTTAACAAATTTATTTAACACATTTCTTTATAAAGTTTAAATATATATACACTACTGAAAAATTTTTGAAAACTTACCTTTTTTATACAGGCTAATGACCTTAGCTGTCGATGCCTTTACTCGAAGAAAAAAAAAAAAAAAAAATAATAATAATAATAATAATAATAATAATAATAATAATAATAATAATAATAATAATAATAAAAATAATAATAATAATAATAATAATAATAATAATAATAATAATAATAATAATAATAATAATAATGGTACCCAGGATTCCTGAGGTAGTGAGAAACAAAAGAGCGGAAATAATAATAATAATAATATTTATTCAAAACAGAATAAGTCACAGAATTACATACGTTACATAATTAACAAAAAAAAATCATTAATATTATAGTACGCTTTATCTAACAAAAATAATTTTAATGATTGTTTATATTTGGTTATTGGTAAATCTTTAATATTTTTTTGTACATTATTATAAATTTTTATGAGATTATTTAGAACTCCTTGGTGAATAACAGATAGATTACTTCGCATGATATTAAATTCATTTTTAGTTCTCGTGTTATACTCGTGTTTCCTCAACATATCTTCAAACAAATTTTGGAATTTCTTGACAAAAATGGCAGCTTCTAGAATATATAAACTCGGTAAAGTTAATATATTACATTTTTTAAATAAATTTACACAATGTTCTCCAGGACTGACTCCACTAATTATTCGAACACACTTTTTTGGATTTTAAAAATATCTTCAGCGTTATGAGAAGAACCCCAGAAAATAATTCCATACATAAGGTTTGATTGTATGTAGCCATAATAGATGTTAAGCAAAGTTTCAGTGCTAACTAATGTTTTCAGGTATCTCAACATATAAACACATTTACTAATTTTTTTACCCAGTAACTCTGTATGAATTTTCCATTTTTTTTTTCAATATTCAGTCCTAAGAACTTAATGCTGTCCAAGAAGTACAGCTGTTCAGATATTTTTAAATTTTGATTCTGTATTGTTAAATTATTTGAATAGTTACCAAATTTTATTACTTGTGTTTTATCTGTGTTCATTTTCATGTTATTATCGACGAACCATTTTTCAAGCGATGACAGAGAATTTTGTATGGACTTTATCAGTTCAGATTCATCTTTAGATTTGCACAAAACAGCTGTATCCTCAGCAAATAGAAGTATATTATTTGCAGTGGTACATTTCGGAAGGTCATTTATGTAAATTATAAATAAGAGAGGACCTAAAATGGAACCTTGGGGGACACCTCTTGTTGTAGCTTTCCATTCGGAATAAATGAAATTATTTTGCTTTTTTGTTTCTACTTTTACTCTTTGAAGTCTATCAGAGAGATATGATTTTAATAGATCAAGGGGAGTACCGCGTATGCCATAAGTCTCTAATTTATAGATAAGCAAGTCTATGGCAATAGAATTAAATGCCTTACTTAGGTCTATAAGTAGAGCAACAACGTGTTCCTTGTTATTCCAAGCTTCTAATATATAAGTCAATGCCTTGAAGATGGATAAAGTCGTTGATTTATTTTTAACAAATCCATGTTGTTCTTTGCAAATAACATCAAATCTTTCAAAATAATTACTTAATCTATTATATATACATCTTTAAATTTTTTTTGAGATATTACTCAATAATGAGATAGGGCGATAGTTATTCATACTATGTTTTTCTCCTCCTTTAAAAAGTGGTTTTACAATTGCTCGTTTGAGTAATGCCGGGAAGGTACCTTCTTCAAAAGATAAATTGCAAATGTGTGTTATCGGAACTGTGATATAATGAGCAGATAATTTTATTATTTTATTTGGCACTTCGTCCCAACCTGTTGATAATGTATTTTTAAGTTGGTGTATTAAATTAAATATTTTTGTTTCTGTAACAGGGTTAAGAAAGAAAGAGTGAATATTATTGGGTAATGTACCGCAAGGTTGAGTTTCTTCCAACCCTAGAGTATTTGCTATATTGATGAAGTAGCTATTGAATTCGTTTGCTAGATCTAATGAGTCTGTAATAGTTGTATTATTTAATGGATCAACTATAGTATTTTATGTAGTTGTTGTTACTTTTTGAATTATTATTAGTTAGCCCCTTTATTATTGACCAGGAAGACTTTACCTTGTTTTGAGAGGAATTAATTATATTTTCGTAATATTTTTCTCTAGCTTCTTTCATTTTACATTTTAAAAGTATGGAAATTGCATTAATTTCTGATTTTAATCTATTAATATTCATATTTAAAAATAATGAAGCTTGCAATAAGAACTTTAAATCTGCTTTTTTATTTGATAGTTCTCTAATTTCTTTTGTGATCCATTTATATTTAATTCCATCTGTCTTGGCTGCAGTTTTCTGTATAGGAAAGCACATATTAAAATAATGGAGGAATATTGAAAAAAAGTTAGTATATATGCTTCATCAGTATTACATGAATTTAAAATTTCTGCCCAATTTTCTTGTGATAAATGATGTAGAAAGAACTGTATATTTTGTTGAGAAAAATTACGTTTATAATTATAAATAGGAGAATTTTTAATATTACAGTCTTCTAAACGTAAAAGTTGTGCAGTATGGAATAATTATTATGTAATATTTGATACGAAGCTTTTATATTTGAGCTAATAATAAAATTATCTAAGCAAGTGGCTGAATGATTTGTAATTCTAGTAGGTTCATTTATAATAATATCTAAATTGAAATTTTCCGCTATTTGTTTGAAGATTTTTGAGTTATTATTTTCTATTAGCATATCAATATTAAAATCTCCAGTGATAATAATTTTAGAGTTAGGATGATTTTTAAAAATAATATCTAGACAAACATACAGGACCTGAAAGAATTCATCCGTATTCGCCGATGGAGTTCTATATATACATAATACAATAATATCATCTTTTATTAAATGAGCACCACAACATTCAAAGTGTGTATCAGAATTAATTGTTTCTAAGTATTTTATAGTTTTATAAGATATATTTTCTTTACAATATATTGCTACACCCCCATGTGTCATAGTTTCTCTACAGTAGAATGAGACTAAATTATATGTATCTAACGTAAACATATTTATTTCTGTGGTATTCAATCAATGTTCGCTAATGCAAATAATATCTACATATTCATAGTTTGAAGTAATTAATTCAATATCATTTAATTTATTTCTTAAATATTGTACATTACTATGTACAATGTTACTAAAAGAATAGCAATTTATGTATTTTTAGGGGTGTTGGGGTTTTTACTAAAAAAGATGATTGTTTTGAAGAAGTGTTAATACTATTTTTAATTTTAAAATTATATCGGGAAATACTAACTCCTGATGGCCAAAATTCACTTTGATATAGACTGTCTTTGAGGGAAAAATTTGCACCAATTTTAAAACTTTTGTATGGCATATTTTCTCGAGATGGTGTTACCTCCTGTACGATGAAGTTGGATCCCTGAATTTTGGTTTTTTCTTCTAAATAGTTTTCTATCATGTTCACTGATGTTGTTGGTGATACTCTTGATACGAAGATCCAGACTTTTTGTACTCCAGAGAACTCATTGGACGTTTGGGTGGTTGAGACGCCTGTGATTTTCTTTGAATTTGTTTTGCGACGGTGTTTAACGATTTGGAAATCTTCTTCTGTAGATTAATCATTTATTTTAATATCTTTTGGAGCCGGTACTGTATTTGCTTTACTTTCTTTGGGTGTTGTCGACTTGTTTGAACTGCCTTGGCCTTGGTGATTTGCAGCTTCAAGGTTGTTTTTTTTTTGATTAATTTTATTTGGATTTTGCTTAGCTGAGTCTGAGAAAGATGAAGGCTTAGTTTGTGCTGCCACATCTTTCTCGTGGTTTTTATTGTTACTATTTGACGTGTTTTGGTTTAGAAATTTATTTATAGTTTTATTTTGTTCTTCAATTTTGGAATCTTGTTTTTTGAGTAATTCTAAGAACTCATCCATTTTAGTTTGAAATAATGATAATAACTCACGTTTGTTTTTGTTGTGTATGTGTCATCTTTTTCGTTGCAAGTGTCACAGAAATATTTTATATTGTCATATTTCTCAATGAATTTTAATTCTGCGGGGTTATATTGTGTGCACGATTGGTGTACCACCTTATTACTACACTACATTTTAGAGTTTTATCATCACTTTTAATTATTATTTTGCAGTGTAAGCAGGAGACTGCATTATTTTTACGTGTATTGTACGCCGACATCTTGTATATGGTAATATGGTAGACAACAGTGTACATGCTTTGTATAATGGTTTTACAATAATACAGCTGTTTGTAAATCTCTAAGCAGGTTATGTTTTCTGTGTACGATGTTTTATTTACAGTCTTACTTAGTTTATGACTGGCTTCATTTACAGGAAAGGGCTAATTCAGAATTTACTAGTGTTAAAAGTGCCCTACATTGCAGGTTTTTTTTTACATTGTAACAACGATGGTACATCGGCAGTGTATCTCAGAACAACAATAACACTACTGCACTGACAGATGGCCACAAAACTACACAGAAAGTTGTATTATCACACAAGACAACTACGGCAAACTGGGATGAGGTTTATATCGTTACAGCCGTCTCTTATGCCGGGGAATAAATGGTAAATATACAGACTGTTTCAGACCACCCCTCCCATGCTTTTTTTTCTGAACTGTGACCTCCTAGAGGTTCAAGAAAAAATTAGCATGACATAATCGTATCTGAAGAATTTAATGGTCGTTGTCTTGACTTTCGGAATTTACCGGAAGTAGGCGTAACTTCACTCGCGTTTAAAATTTTAAATGGGAACCTAGGTCATGTGTAATATGGTTGAATGTGTATTCTCAAAACAAACAACTTTCGTTGGAAACATTTTTTTATATTAGGTATTATTTACAAAATAAATACAAAAAAATGTTTTTGCACGATCGGGTTTTTTTTTAATGTTTACCGATAAAGTTTCCAAGGTAATATGTTTTATTTACAAATAACTGGTGTGTATCGCTTACCGATCAAGAAGCGGAGGCGGTAAGTAAAAAACAACGAACAAAGATAATTTTAAAAATGACAAGTATTTTTTTTAAATATCAAAATAATTTTCAAATCTTATTTTAAAAATTTTGTACATCGATCGTGCAAACAACGTAATAAGCATTACGGTCAGTAAGTGCTCTTCTACCGGTATTGGATGTATTGGAATCATTCTCAATCGGTAGGAAGCACTTACTGACCATAATTCATAAATATCTATAAATGTTCGAACTGCCTTCCACCTTGCTTAATGCATTTTTTTATAGCCGATGTCGGACATTGTTGAATGCGTTTAGCACTTTATTTTCACTCAGCAATCGGCAGACGTCCCAAATCCTGTCCTTCAAATGTCAAATTAAACAGCTGAAAAACAGTAATAAGCTGGCTATGCACCGATCAAGGTGGAAAGGACATTATGCGATTTTTTGTGTTTATTTCGTAAATAATACGTAATATAAAAAAACGTTTCCAACAAAAATTGTTTGTTTTGAGAATAAACATCCAACGATATCACACATGACCTGGGTTCCCATTTGAAATTTTGAAAATGAGTGTAGTTAAGGCTACTTCCGGTAAGTCGAGACTACTACCAATAAATTCTTCAGGTAGGATTCTCTAGAACGTTGTAGTTCAGAAAAAAAGGCCTGGGACGGGTGGTCACCCTGTATACAAGTTGTTCATTTTAAATGGGCCACCATTGCTATCTCAATAATTATAAAAGCTACAAAGACGGTTACATGGGCAAACAATTTCTATTTCCGTGTGTCCCAAGCAAACCTTGACATAGGCGTGAAAACAGTTTTTTTGTAAATAAAAAGTGTCTGGCAAAAAATTAAACCATGCTATTTAATATGATAATAGTAAATTACCTCCTGTACGTTATTTAATACTAATTACTTTATTATCGCATAAATTAAAGAAAATTATAAATAAATGTCAATAAATATTTGTTTCAATATTTTATTATGTAATATCAAAATATTTTTAAATATCATTGTAGCTGAATGGTTAGCATGTCTGCCTGTGAAATAAAACTATTTTTGTAGGCTAAACTTTTCGTTTTTTTTTTTATTTATGTATTAATTACAACATATTAAAGATATTATGAGATAATATGGATGAATTAGTTAAATAATTACAAATAAGTTTCTATCACGATTTAATACTAATTTCAATGGAAGTATAGTAACCGTCAAAAGCAAGATTTTAAACTATACCACATTTCCTTTATAAATACGGTGAAAATACAAAACATACACATATTTATTGTGTTATTATCAGTATTACCATATTAAGATGAAAAGAAAGAATTATGCATTTCTATTAAATCCATATTTTGATTGTTGTAATCAATTCTTGTCATTGTTAAAACCAATTTTTATTTATAAAATATTGTTATCCATTTCAATATCTATCTTCTATTTCCAATTACAATAATTTAGAAATAAGCTTTTTCTATAAAAAAATATTTAAAGTATTTTTCTTTTCGTGTCAACAATGTGTTCATTGTTTAGTTTTTTGTTTTGTTTATATCAAATATTCGTGTCAAAATGAATTTCTTAAACGCTAAAGATCGAGTAAATATTTTAAAAATATATTACAATTCGTAATTAATTCATAAAAAAAAAAATAATGAAAATTTTATTTTGATGGAGACTCAAACCCGAACCTGC
This sequence comes from Harpalus rufipes, assembly GCA_951394225.1. Classification (NCBI taxonomy): domain Eukaryota; kingdom Metazoa; phylum Arthropoda; class Insecta; order Coleoptera; family Carabidae; genus Harpalus; species Harpalus rufipes. The sequence goes on along the minus strand of OX596282.1, from coordinate 24,858,589 downwards.
AAAAATGTTTTCATTCCAAAGGCAGACACGCTAACCATTCAGCCACAATGACAATTGCAAATATTTTTTATTACGTAATAAAATATTGAAACAAATATTTATTGACAATTATTTTTAATATTTCTTTAATTTATGCACTGATAATGCAGTAAAATGAAATAACGTACAGGAGATAATGTTCTATTATCATGTTCAATTGCATCGCTTAATTTTCTGCCGGACACTTTTTATTTGCAAAAAAAATGTTTTCCCATGTTAAACGCCTATGTCAAGGTTTGTTTGGGACACACGGTATATATATATATATATATATATATATATATATATATATATATATATATATATATATATATATATATATATATTGCTATTATTACTTTGAACGGAAAACTTAATATCACATGAAACTTTGCTATTTACGGAAACTTTAATATTCAATGAAAACTTCTGACGGAATACTGCACAAGAAAACTTTAATGCTTAACGGCAACTTAACAAAAAGAAAACATTAAATTTTGACGGAATAAATGTGAACGAAAACTTTAAATTTTTAATGGAATAAATGTGAAGGAAAACTTTTTACCTGTGGAAAATTCCAGACATCGGCTGGAGCTGTTGTGGGGACGGTGATGGTGGCCTCGGCAACGGGGCGATACCTTACATCACATCCATGGTTGGGGGCCAGGAACACCAGTGGGAGGGACGCCCTGCGCCTGCCGCGGGGATGTTTGCCTGGCCCTCAAGGGTCTCCGGTTAGGCATCTGAAACGGAAACGGAATCGGCGGTGTCCGAACCGGCGGTGACGTCTTGAGGGTTTGGTCTGACCACTTCACTGGCGAAGTCGGTGATAGGCCGAACAGGGTGTCCAACAGCTCCTGGCTGGCCCAGCTCGCCGTCCGTGGGGTGATGCAGCGGTCCGACGTGACGTATCGATCAGCAGCCAGTCTCCCAGTGACCGTGGGGACACTGGCGAGGTATGTGTCGTCGGGCTCGATGAGCTATAAAATGGCAGGCTAGCCTATGGCGGATCGGCACCGTAGCGCTACAGGAGGGCCTCCGACAGTGGTGCTGCCACTCTGTGGTATTATCCTGTCGGCTCCTTGTCCTGGAGCCGGCTGGAACGGTTATAGTGGTTGTAGGGGACGTCCCGGCTTCGACGGTGGTGTGAGGAACGTTCGCTTGTGCAGTTGTTTGCGGTTGGCGGCCCCACCGGCTTGGTACGTGGATGGTTACGGCGGGACGGTGGCCTGGCTACCACGTGCACCACCGGATGGAGCGGTGCCAATTTGCTCTCCCTCGTTTGGGGTTGGATTACGGAGATAGTCGCCCCGAAGGCCGCAAGCGCATCCATACCAAGGATGAGATAGTCAAGCGTCAGCGCCCCTTGGGTGTGCATCGTTGTGCCTTTGGACCTGGTGGTGATAGGTGGACTGTATCTGGGTACGTCGGTCAGTCAGCCTGTCGACATTTAGCGTGTTGATGTATGTATGCATGGCGCCGGTCTCCGTCAGCGTCTGGAATTCCTGTCCATTTATATGTACCGTAAGAAAGAGACGGTTGTCATTGGTGCTCTTTTCTTGGATACAGTCATGCGTTGTCGTCTCCTGCTTGTTACAGTGCCAGTAATATAGCTTTGGCTCATTCACGCAGGTTCGGCGGAAGTGGCCGTACTGGCCACATCTCTAGCAGGGCACGGTCGATGCGGCCTTAAACGGCGGCGTACGTTCGGCGGATGGTGAAGTGATGACGGCATTGAGCCGCGTCGCTTGGTGCTTATTCGTGCATTTCCCGGGCGAGGTCGCACACACTGGCGACGTCACGGGGGTGGATGTACTGACGATATTTGGGTAACATGTTGTAAATCCGGAAGAGTTCTTGCTCTGCGAATCAAATAAGGGTGTGGTTATCGGTAAGGTAATCCCTCCCCTTCTTACTCGGCTTTTGTTTCCGTCGACTTACATCTTCTGTCCTCAGGGAATAGTCCTCACCCATGTAGTGGGACTTGAAGTCGTCCAGGAAGTCATTACAGGTCGCTCAGTCACCGCGATTGTTGCACAGCCCTTGCAGGGGATTTCTTCGAAGGAGAAGGAGCTCCGGTAATGCGGTGAGGAGCTGTCGGTCGTCGAGGACGTAACTGGCTTGGTGCTTCGCCACTCGCTCGAAGAACGAGACGGGATCAGTTTTCCCGTTAAAAAAATGTTCTATTTAAGGAGGTTTTGCATATTGGTGCAAATACTGCAGAGATAGGGACCTGGATGGTGACAATTTATCATTGTCGTTTTCACCCTGTTCCAGGTCTTGTGTGGGCGATGGTTTAAAGAGAGCCACCATCTTCCTGCGGAGCTTTAGAATGAAAAATTATAATATTTGATATCTATGTACATAATTACTAGCTATTATTCTAACACGGGCCTCCATATCTGTTTGTCAAGGCCAAAAATGTTATAGTTGGAGAAACAAATATTTGGAACTCATTATACATTCTGCCAATTGGTCGTTATAGAGTTTTATGGACTTTGCGGTTTTGGTACTCGGACCTAGGTAGAGTTTTCTGTCCTGGGCCGTACCCGAAATTTGCATTCAAGATGTACTTTTAAATCTGTATTAAAATAATAATTCGTTTTAAGTGTATTTCTTCTAACGTCAATTTGTAAAGTGAAAAGAGATTGAAATATTATAAGATGTTTCCTAATTATGTACTTTTAAATCTGTATTCAAATAACAATGCGTTTAAAATACACTTCTTCTAACATCAATTAGTAAATTGAAAAGAGATTAAATGATTACAATATTATAGGGATTACAATAAATTCTAATGTAATTTTTTTTATTTATTATATAGTTTCAATTTACAAATTTTATACAAACATTGAGTATGATTTTTTTTTAATACGGCCCATTTCTTACCCTAAAATTGATGCCTTCAAGTTCGAATAATTTATGAGTCCTGACCGCAAACAAACCCAACTGTCCATAAAAGATTGTAAACCCTGCATAAGTCAGTTCCAAATATTTATTTCTCCAACTATACATGACTGCTCGCGCCCTATTGTATTAAACATTTCTTGTATACTTACACTCTAGACCAAAAATTCTACTTATATCTATTCTTTGTATGTATTTAGATTTTTACCTTCCGTTACCTCTAGGTAAGGAAGGTATTGTCTTTGGTCAAAAAAATTGGTGGTGAGTTTTCATTGAATAAGCACGTTTTAGGGTATTTACAAAACGATTTTACTATTTTTACGATGATGTCTGTATGTGTGTGTGTTCGTGTGTGTGTGTGTGTGTGTGTGTGCGTATGTGCGTGTGTGTGACCGCGGTTTTGGCCGCGATATCTCCAATACTAGAATTCCAAAAATTACAATTTTTCTGGTTTTCTCTTCCTTACAACCATATGCAAACTTGATTAGATTTTGGTTATAATTAGTCAACCGGAAGTATCCTCATTAAAATATTTTAACAGTTTTTCTTGAAAAAACTCAGTTAAATATTATTATAACTTAAAGAATATATTATTCTCTATACGACTTAATTGCATTTTATATTTCATTTTCTACGGATATAGAGTTACAAAATTATAAAGATATTAAATTTCATAAAGCAGCCAGCTATGCTATCAACCATGGAAACTGCTAATATATTCAGATAATTGAAATTGACAGATGTCAGTATCAATAAAAAGTAAATGAATGAAAGAATAAGGGAAGTAACTCTAGTGTTAGAAGTTTCTAGAAAGATATAAGAGGGACGATTACATTGGTTTGAACATGTCATGAGGATGAATATATTGGAAGAAAAATGAATAGTTTAGTAGTAGAAGGTAGAAGAAACATAGAAAGACCAAATATAAGATGGAAGGAATGTATTTCGGAAGACTTGAGAGAAAAGGAACTGAATGAGGACGACACGCAAAACAAAAATGAGGGAAGAAGAATATAAAAAATAGCGACCCCCTAACGAATGGGAAAAACTAAAGAAGAAGAAAATGTCAGTGTCAAGTGCAATTTGCATAGTTTGTTTATGAAATAATTTTACTGGAAATATAGAATCTTTTGCAAGAAAATTTATGCATAAAACGCGTGCAGTGACGTGACTTTGCTGACTTTGGCATGCAGATATGGGGACCCATGTCAAAATGACAGCTGTTAATTACGTCCATAACTGACAAATGTTATAATTTTTATTCAAAATTTCAGGATTTTCTTATATTATGTGGTTTATTTGTTATCAGGAGTGTGGAATTCAGTTGCCGAGAAAAGGAATCATAAAATACCAAAAAATACCTAAGAAAGATAGACTGAAACGAGGTGTTATTTCTATGGGAGTATTTTGATTAACAAAAGCAGTCTGTAATCGTAGTTTGTCTTTCTTTATTTGGATTAATTGTACAATTATTTTAGGGTTAAAACCAGTGGCAGATGCTATTTGTTTAATGATTTTAGTTTCGTTTAGGATTTCAATCTCTTCTAAGCCGTAAGTTAACATTCTATTGATGTAAGATTTAAAAATCGCTCTCTTATGTTCAACACAATGGTTGGGATCGTTATTAATTAAGTCAATAGTTTGAGTTGGTTTAGTTCAATCTCTAGAGTAAACTTGATGTTGTGTAGGTTATTTAATTGTCTATGAAAAGAAACTAGTTCATCCAGTGTTCCAGTCCATAGGTACAGGATGTCATTTACATATTTGAATCAGAATTTAACCTTGGTAGTATTGCTGGAAGAATTGTTAGAGTTGAGATTTCAATTTTTTTTAGGAATAATTCGACTAAGGTTCCGGTTATATAGGACCCCCCCCCATTGGCAAGCCGTCACATTCTTCATAAAATTTAATGTTTTAGATAATATTGTATCAAAATAAATAGGCTATTTACATTCATCATTCGACCAATTTGAATTATTAAGTGTTTCTTTAATTAAATTTTCAGTTTTTTTAAGTGATACATTTGTAAAAAGGTTACTAACGCCAAAAGAAACAAGAATGTCATCATTTGACATATTATTAAAATCTTTTAATCTATTAATCAAATCAGGGGTGTTTCTAATTGAATATGGTGAACTAATTATTTCAAAATTGTTCATTAATAATTTATTTACTTCTTTTGCCAAATAGTATACCGGTGAATTAATAAAAGATACAGCTGGTCTGATTGGTATTTCACTTTTATGTAGTTTTGGGAGTGCGTAAAGCACCGGTGTTTTTGGGTTCATAGGTATTGTTTTTCTGATATGATGTGAGTCTAAAAATTCTGCATTTTGTGTTATTTTTAAGAGGTTAAAATTATTGTTGTTAATAAAATCATTTACTTTTTTAGTATAGTCATCAATATTTAAAATCGTTAAATAATTACCTTTATGTCATAATGGTTTCTAAAGCAACCTTTTTTGAACGATTTATAAAACAAAAAGTGAACGTCCTAGAACTTTAAAATATTTTAAAGTTCTAGGACTATAAAATGTTACCTTCATATTCAATCCTTTATTCATGCGGCATTAAATTGTTTTTTTACCTGAGCAGCTTCAACCAGAATATCTCGAGGAATGTATTTTTCATCTAGTATAGCGAATAAGAATGTTAACGAAACCAGAAAAATTCAATTTCAATCTGTAAATTTGTCAAAATTTTGCTAGGATTTTCGAACAATTGCGTCTTAGCCTACTTATACAAAACTTATCCTGCTTCAAATTGCTGCATATTTCTTTTAACAATTTAATAACAAATGAGTTTTTTTTTTGTAGTTTTGTAGTGTGTGTCAAATCAAGTAAAGCATTAATATCTGTGATAAAATTGTTTAAATTTTCTACATCTGCAACAAGGTGCTCAAATTGTTTCACGGTGGATAAATTAAAAGGGTTGTATTTCAGTCCTAATTCTAAAAGTCTATTTTCTTTTTCACTAAATGTTATTTCGGATAAGTTTGCGACCGTCTTATGAAAACTATGAGCATTTATTGTTTGTATTTATTTGATTACTTTTTCTTTTTAATAAACGTGATATTTTGTTTTTTAATTTAGTATATTTTATTTTTCTAGTGTGGAATATCATTTCGTTGCAGTCATGTAGAAAAACGTCTAGTTGTATAAAATTCAAATTCAAGTTTATAAGGCTAAGTATGATTTTTAAATTCACATTAATATTATTAAGAATAATGTGTTGTTTTCTAATTTCCTGCCGTAAGAGAGTTTTCTTCGTTTTTGCAAAATGGCGGTTGTGCGTACCTTGAGTCGTATGTTTTCGGAATAGATGATATGTACTTGGGAGTAATGTTTCTTCTCTAAGGCAAATTCAGTTGAACCAGATGTTGAGCCTACTTATTTATCGTTTTTTCCGGTAAAATTGAAATGTTAACGGTGCAACTGGGCATAAGTGACTTAATAAATATTTGTGAAACTTACAAGTGTTTTTACCTTCCGTCACTTTTAGGTAAGGAAGGTATTGAGTTTCTAATAAATAAGTACGTTTTGGGGTCCCCAAAATACGAATTAACTATTTTTACGATGATGTCTGTATGTATGTGTGTGTGCGTGTGTTTGTGTGTGTGTGAGTGTGAATGTGACGATCGTTTCGGATCGCATAACTCCAATACCACGATTCCAAAAATTATAATTTTTTCGTATTCCTCGAGTTTAGATGTATATGCAGACGTGATTATATTTTGGTTATAATTGGACCACCGGAAGTACCCTCAATTGCAAATTTCAACAGTTTTTCTTGAAAAAACGCAGTTAAATATCATTTATTGATATTTAATATTTTTCCCTACATGATTTGATTGCATTTTATACTTCATATTCAATGGATAGTGTTAAGGAATTATAAAGATATTAAATGTCTTGGAAACTGCTAATAGATTTGTTCGACCAGCAGTCAGAAACTGTCATGGACTGTCAGGAGCATGCGCACAAGTGTATTTGCGTCAGAATAGTCGACAATCCTAAATTCTGCTAAAAGTTAGACGTTGGTGCAACAGTTGGAAACATTGCAAACTGGTTTAAACCATTGGAAAAGTTTGCGGATTTATCACAAATTTTAAATTCGAGGCATGCGCATTTATAAGTTCATCTGGCAAGTTTGTATGGATTTGAAGGATCATTTTATTTTCTAGGTTGAAAATTTGTATTTTTACCTCTCGCAAAGAGGTATTGGATTCATGCTAAAAATCACATACCCAGATTTTAATGATTAAGCACGTTTTAAGGCCCCTACAATCCGATTTTAATATTTTTACGATGATGTCTGTCTGTTTGTGTGTATGTGTGTGTGTGTGTGTGTGTGTGTTTGTGTTTGTGTGTGTGTGTGTGTGTGTCTGTGTGTATGTGAGTCGGTTAGAAGGACGATTTCTCAAAAACTATAATAATTGATATCTGTTTACGTACGAATTTCTCAATCGGACATTAATGGTAATAATTGGACAACCGGAAGTAGCAGATTCTTTAAAAAAAACCTTCTAAATATTATTTTTTTAAATTTTTTGTTCCTGTATATTAGAGAAGAGTAAATTCTCTATCTGATACATATAAATATTTAATAACATCTTTTATAGATTTAGAGATAAAGAAATATAAGATATACAGGGTGTTTCAGGACTAGTGTAACAAACTTTAACAGCTTATTCCTGAAGTCATTTTGAGCTAAAAATGTCATATGAACATAGGTCCTATACCTTCTAGTTACCAAAATACAAGAGGTTGAGGTTCTATAAATAACACGAAATTTTCTAATTTTTGTAATCAAGGTACTTTCGGAAAACAAGAGTTATTATTGAAAAGTCATACCTTATTTGTATTAATTAATTTTATTTATTAATACTAACGAATAAAGTCATACCTTATTTGTATTAATTAATTTTATTTATTAATACTAACGAATACGATTTGGACAACAAAATATACGATGACACAATTATTAAATAGACAAATAAATAAATTCCAAACACAGAACAACATGGAATAGGTTAACAAAATATGAAATAAGATAAATTTTAAAAAAATTACACCAAGTGCTCAAAATGCGCGCCTTGAACTCGTATGCATGCTTGACATCGGCGAATCATAGAATCATATATACGATAAATTACATTTTGATCGTTACGAATGGCAGCAGATGCATTCATAATTCGTTCAAGTAACTGTTCACGCGTGTTTATTTGTACCCTATAAATTTCTTGTTTCAAGTGTCCCCATAGAAATCAAGAGGTTGGCGTCTATTTGGATATCTGTCTTGGTATTCTCTGGACGCATAACGGGCATTACCATTACATAATCCATAAATAAAAATCATATCTGCATATTCAGCAGTACTATAACCATCCATTATGAAACAAAAATACAATCAAAAGTACAACAATTTTTAATTAAGACAATTAATTAATTAATACAAATAAGGTATGACTTTTCAATAATAACTGTTGTATTCCGAAAGTACCTTGATTACAAAAATTAGAAAATTTCGTGTTATTTATAGAACTTCAACCTCTTGTATTTTGGTAACTTGAAGCTTGAAGGAATAGGACCTATGTTCATATGACATTTTTGGCTCAAAATGACCTCAGGAATAAGCTGTTAAAGTTTGTTACACTAGTCCTGAAACACCCTGTACATATAATAAATCCCGCGGCTTGATGACACGAGTTCGCTACAATGTTATGCAATTTATGGAAAAATGAAGGCGACGATGGGTTGTAAATACCTCTTGGAAATTATGGGTACGCTCAACGTCTCATGTATACTTAATTTTTCCCTTAATAAAATAAAACAATTAACCCCAAATGTTATAATTTCTTCATTAAATTGAGATTTTTGCAACTATTACAAATTCATCCAGTGACAAACAATTAATTAAATAAATAATCCATCATTGTATCTGATACAGAGTTCGAAACGTTAAAATTTTAAAAAGATAAAACTTGGATCCCTTTATATATATATATATATATATATATAGCTGGTGCGCGTTAGGTTAGAGAGCAACTGATTAATTAATATGAAATAATCCCCTTCCCCTTTATACTAGTTTCAGATATTGATGGAGCGTTATCCTTGTTATAATAATGGCATGTAATAATTACTATTACATTTCGACCCGTTCAACTACGAATTTTGTGTTCTGCGCATACAAGGTCAGTCTAAACGTAATGCACGGTACTAAACCTATCCGATCACAACTGTTCACGGGAACTGGCGGTGTTGGTCCCAAAACATAAACATGAAATTAATAGATACTAATTTTACCGCTAGTCTGTCACCTAGTAGGTTTTGTCACACACCAAATGGCTTGACTACAATAATGTAGTTATAGGTAACTGGGAACCTAGCAACAATAATATATTCTAGATTGATAATAATATTATTCAAAAACAATAGTAACAACAGTTTTATTACTATTGTTTATAGAGGAATGGAAGCAAAGAAACTATCAAAGCGACGAAAATGTTTTTATATTTTTGGAAACCCGCGACTTCTCTTTTGGCAATATTAAAATTCGGGGTTGAACTAGCGGCCATTACAGCCTTCGGGCTGTATATGGTCATAGAGGGTAAATGGGAGGATCCATTGGGGGAGCATAAAGAATAAATTAAGTAAATAAAACTGATTAATTAATATGAATAATTTAATATTAGAAGTAAGAGATTTAGAAATATGCAATACAACTTTGTTACATCTTGCGTACACATCTCATATTTTGAAACGGAAAAGCATCAATACTAATAAACTAAACCTTTTTTGTTATAAACAAAATTGATTCAAATACTCTATAACTCTATACGAATATGACAAGTATAAATATACATTTTTTCCTTCTCTTTGTATTTTCATAGAGTATTTTTTAGTTTCTTCTTATTTTCCTCCTATACAGTTCTGCATTAGTTACTTACATACCAAGTGCGGGAACGACTTGTTCCCGGATGAGTGTTTGGCGGCGTGAGCTTGCGACCGCTGCCATAGAACGATTCCGGAAACCAAGTTCACGCACGCGGTTTGCACAATATTTTTTGTACGAAAAGTATAAAACTTAATAATTAGTAATTTTTGTACAAATAATTTTATTTATTAAAACTTCATTAGATATACACTGCTTTGTAGCTAATTTCAGAGTGATGTGTCAAATTTAAATTCCAATTATTTTCATGTTTATTTTTGTAATGTAGTGTTAATCTTGGTATGTAAATAATTATTTATTACTTATCAAGTATTTCACTTGTAGAATATAGCTAATTTAAACTTAATGAACTTATTAAATTTCTTATTGTTTTGTTACAATTTACATTAAATTTGTTGGTTATATGTTACCGATTTCCGGAGTATTCTATCTTGCCGACTTCGGCCGAGCAGAAATTGTTGCCAACATAGTGAACCAAATGCACTAAATTCATTATTTTAAAATTAAAATTCCTTCAATATTCCACCATTTTCTTTCATTGCGAATGTTTGAGAAATTAAACTTTATTATTATAAATTTAGTTCTTTAAGAATGCTTTAGAAATAGGAGAGTGTTTTTTTTCCAAAATTTCCCGGTCACTTATCTGGTGGAGACCTGGGAAATTGACGTTTCGGACGTTGCTTAGGCGACGCGAAACATCACATTTTTATGCATGAGAACAAAAAATTATTATCGATGTTTTGTGCATTTACATTCTTGTGATAATTTTCTCAGCCATCTGCATGAGTGTTTTGCTATTCATAATTTAAAATTTTATTTCAATGAGGTATTGACAATTTAAGGAAAGTTTAAAATTTAAGTTAAGTTGGTGTAACCGGCGTCCATAAGTCCTTTACAGATGGACCATGTTAGAGCAGACAAATATTTGTGACATGGCATAATGCGTAGTTTTTATTGCGTGATATATTTGAATATAGACCAGGGGGGATATACGGCTAAGTTAGCTTAAATGCATAGCTAGAAGCTCTGTACAGATGGTTGGACGAGTTAGTCAGAAGAAATCTGATTGGTTGGCAGTTAATCGAAATACTATGTATATCATTGTCATATTCGCCCCGCGTTTAGTTACGCACGTTTTTGTTATAAGCAATATATTTATATTTTTGTGTACATATTACTATTCTTTTACTTTAATATATTTACCTATTTAAAATAATCGGCGTTGGTATATTTTAAATTAAACCTAAAACCCTGTGAAGTGCAGTGAAGTAGAATCCACAAGGTTCCAGCCGTTTAGCCCAGCAGGTTCCGTGACGTACGTCTGGTACGGTGTAAGTACTCTTCTCCACATTTCGCCTGCTCCCATTTTCGGTTCAACCTGCCCGCAACGCAATAGGTGGTTCCACAACCCTTCGCTAACCACCGGAACAGGTTGCAATAATCCTCCCCTTCGTCTAGGCTACATTGAGAAGACCGGCCTAAATAGCTGGGAAAATATAATTGCACGCACTACTTGTTACATATTATATGACCCCCCCCCTAGCGTTGCCACTGAATGTAAAAAAGATGAAAAAAAAATTGTTATCGAAGCCGAAAAATCGTCACAAATACACACATGAACACACGCGCCCGATTCTCAATTATCACTTCACATATCAGTATGGTGTAAATTTATATCATATCACTTGTCAGTGTGTTGATATTATTTGTCGTCAATAAACACATGCACGAAATTAGTATTTTCTTGTTATGCGCAATCACAATTTCTCACTCATTTATATCAGATCATTTTTTGCAAAAGTACAACTTCAAGTGATAAATTTTTCACTGCAAATCTCGTCCGTGAAAATAATTGAAAGTTAGGCCTACCGACGTCATCGTAAAAGTAGTAACATCGTCTTGTCAATGAGAAGAAAATTAATGTGGCAGAGAGAGGAGGATATTGAGATGAATATTGGAAAAGATATAAAAGGATAGGATGAGGAATGAGAGAATAAGAAAAATAGCTCTAGTTATAGGAGTTTCTAGAAAGATACAGGGGAGGCGATTACATTGATTTGAACATGTCATGACGAGAGATGAAGAATATATTGGAAGAAGAATGAATAGCTTAGTAATAGAAGGTAGAAGAAACAGAGGAAGACCAAAGATAAGTTGGAAGGATTGTATTGCGCAAGACTTGAGAGAAAAGGAACTAAATGAGGACGACACGCAAAATAGAAATAAGTGTAAGAAGAAAATACAAAATAGCGACCCCTAACGAATGGGAACAACTAAATAAGAAGTAGATGTCAGTATCAAGTGCAATTTGCATAATTTGTTTATGAAATAATTTTACTGAAAATTTAGAATTTTGCAAGAAAATTTATGTATGGAATTTTTACATAGGTAATAGACAGGATTGACGGTTAATGGACTGGCCACATCAGATTTTTTAATTTTAAATTCACTCTATGAAGAAATTTTGTCTTCTTCTAAATTTTCGAAATGTTTCCAATTCATTGTTAGGATTGACAGTATTTTTGAAGGGTACCTACATGTAACAGATATTAAGTATTATAGTTTTTGAGAAATCGTCCTTCCAACCTCCCCACACACTTACCACACACACACACACACACACACACACACACACACACACACACACACACACACACACACACACACACACACACACACACACACACACACACACACACACACACACACACACACACACACACACACACACACACACACACACACACACACACACACACACACACACACACACACACACACACACACACACACACACACACACACACACACACACACACACACACACACACACACACACACACACACACACACACACACACACACACACACACACACACACACACACACACACACACACACACACACACACACACACACACACACACACACACACACACACACACACACACACACACACACACACACACACACACACACACACACACACACACACACACACACACACACACACACACACACACACACACACACACACACACACACACACACACACACACACACACACACACACACACACACACACACACACACACACACACACACACACACACACACACACACACACACACACACACACACACACACACACACACACACACACACACACACACACACACACACACACACACACACACACACACACACACACACACACACACACACACACACACACACACACACACACACACACACACACACACACACACACACACACACACACACACACACACACACACACACACACACACACACACACACACACACACACACACACACACACACACACACACACACACACACACACACACACACACACACACACACACACACACACACACACACACACACACACACACACACACACACACACACACACACACACACACACACACACACACACACACACACACACACACACACACACACACACACACACACACACACACACACACACACACACACACACACACACACACACACACACACACACACACACACACACACACACACACACACACACACACACACACACACACACACACACACACACACACACACACACACACACACACACACACACACACACACACACACACACACACACACACACACACACACACACACACACACACACACACACACACACACACACACACACACACACACACACACACACACACACACACACACACACACACACACACACACACACACACACACACACACACACACACACACACACACACACACACACACACACACACACACACACACACACACACACACACACACACACACACACACAAACACGTACATACAGACAGCATTGAAGATTGTAATATATTACAGACTTAAAATCAATATTTCAGTGGTAGATTAAGATTAAGTTACATATCAATATCAATAAATGCCAAATCATGACCTTCAGTAGAAAACATAGTAACGTAATATTTGACTATTCCATCAATAATTCCTTGCTAACCCGTGTAACAATTATAAAAGACCTAGGCCTTCTTTTTGATGCAAAATTAACATTGACCAATCACGCAGATTATGTAATCAATCATTGTTATAAATTAGTAGGTTTTATATTACGTACGACCCAGGGCCGTAGCCAGAATGTAGGTCTAGGGTAGGCTCAATAAATTTTAGGATAGGCTGAAATTTAACTAATTTATTAAATAATAATTATGTATTTAAAAAAGAACATTTTGTTGGTACATGAAAATACTATCTAATAAAACAACAAATGAACAAAACAAAAAATAATAATTTAATAAATGTAAAAATAAATTAATATAACTGGAGCCGTCGCCTATTTTGTTATGAGTGGCGGCTCGTGCACTAAAATTTTGGTGAGGCGAATTTTTTTTTATTCGAGGTCAAATGCCTTATAATTGAAAGTTACATTTTTTCAAGGGATATGCAAATGCATATTTTTCCCTTCTCATGTACAAAAATAAATTGACAGATCACAGAACATTTTAGGAAATTCTTTGCCAAATAGTTTATCTTCATAAGACAGTTGATTAAATGGATTTTTGTTAATTAAAAAATTAACAATATCTTCAGAATTCCTTATATTATCACTCAATTCTTTTAAAGTTAAAGTTGAAGCAATTATTTGTTTTTTTGTTTTCAACTAAAATTCAAATTACAAGAACACTACGTGGATAAACTATAAAAACAACGAAAAAAATAAGAGCATTAAATATTTAATGCAATACGTATCAGTCGCAAACCAGAGCCTATTATAATAAAAATGCTAGACAAGACAGGTTATGTTATGTTTGTTTATTGTCGAATGCAATTTGCAGCTAATATTATTTAATCTTGCTTGCAAAAATATGCAGTAATGTCGTGAACCTACTTACAAAATTTATCAGTACGTGGCGTTGATTGTCATCATGTATGGTAACGGCCTCTATAGGGCCGCGTGGAAGGTAAAGCAACTATCTTTTATCCTTTATGCACTCATTGCATTTAGCATTTGAAGCAGTGCCTCAAACAGCTCTTTGTCTAGCGCACGTATTTCTTACCGGAATGAATGTTTTATCAAAAACATTAGGCAATTATACTATTCATTTCGAGAAGCACTTAATAAGGTGTAAATTAGGTGAACTGCATTACATATTAGTTATGGTCGTGGCTTAAATTATTCTTTTGATATTTATAAAGACAAGCATTAACGGAATAAGTTAAAATTTAATTTACATACTACTTTACTTGCATTTTATTTCTTTTCTGGTGAGGCACTGCCTCACCTGCCTACCCTGAAAAGCCGCCACTGTATTGTTATAAATCAGCGTAGCGATTATGTTGTGGAACGTTATGGCATGCCGACAGCTGGTTATAACTATCCCTTCTCCAAAATTTTAATAATTAATTTCTCGTAAATTACAAATACTTAAACGATTTAAAAAATACGGGTATTTTATTTTCTTGCCTAGTATCATATATGCAAAACTCAAAATTTGGTCACATACCCTATTTTGCCTCATAGTTATTTGGTTTGACGTATTCCCGTAAAACAGCACTTGACCCACGGTCTCGGAAGTGTTTCTATGGCAATATGTCTCATAAGTAGGCAGTATTTTAGATTATTTTCAAAGCTCTTGTGGCTTAATAAAGACTATACTCAGGGCCGTGTGTCCAGGGCAGGCGCACAATTTCCTAGGGCAGGCTGCGCCTGCCCTGGCGTACCCCTGGCTACGGCCCTGGTACGACCTACAATTTCAGAGATGTGGATTGTTACATCACAATGTTTAAAATGTTAGTCATTAGCAAACTTGAGTACTGCTTAATTATCTGATGTCCTTCTTATCAATATTTAGTTAACGCTATTGAGGCAATTCAAAAAAAGTTTTGCAAAATTGTATTCTTCAGAATATTTGAGTACTGGCCTGACTACGACTACACATCTGTAATAAACGGATTTAAACTTGGGTCCATGTCAAACAGGCATTTTAGAAACCAGTTAATTTTCTTGTATACAATTGTAAACAATATCATAGATAACGAAAACTAATACAATTACCCGTTAACCTTAAAATTATAAAATAAGCTATATACGTATTTCAAGAACTAAGTTCTCATCATCAGTAGTACAAATTTAGCTATTCCGCATAATTTTGTACTACTGATGATGATAACTTATTTCTCGAAATACGTATTTAGCTTATTTTATAATTTTAAGGTTAAGGGGTAATTGTATTAATTATAATTTAACCTTAGATTTCTCTTATTATTAATCATTATTATCATAGATGACAATAGTTTACTAAGCCAACTCAATTTCTATATAAATAAATGTAACACCAGATGTAACAATACGTTTATATCCATTGTATCTCATATTAATTACCATTTAAATTCCCCTGTAATTTATATGTGTCGCTCATTAAATACAGTTTGCAATGATCTTGATATTAGTTTTAGTCTTAATGAATTTAAAGATATTTTAAGTAATATTGTTTCCTAAATAATATAATAAATAAATAAATAATACAGACATTGTTGTAAAAACAGTAAAATCGTTTTGCAGGGACCCTAAAACGTGCTTATTCATTGAAAACTTACCATCGATTTTTTTTACCAAAGACAATACCTTCCTTACCTAAAGGTGATTGAAGGTAAAATGCTTGAAGTTTTAAGCCAAGCTATTTTATATCAAGCGAAGTAGATTGACTTTGTGAATCACTAACAACAAGAAATGATAGACCCGAACGTTTAGTTTAATTGCTTAAAATATTCGATAAAGCTCATTTATATCATAAACGAATTAACAACATATACGAGTATTTATTACTTTCTTATTCGCAATGATAAGAAGTGCACGCGCTAAAGATGGATAATGGATACAACACGCTTGTCTTTCAAAAATTCATATTACGACATGCATTTTAAAATGATGGTCATTGTTGACACTGTTTCCTAAATTCATTTATTACTTCGGATATATTAACTTGATTCATAGCCGTGCATATCGCGTTTTTTTCTGTCAGTGTCAGTATCTTATTTTTCATATAAATTCCAAGCGGGAGTTTAAATACATCGGAGAGGCAAAGAGTACTGGGACGTATTTTTTTTTTAATTTTGAAGTAATCAAATATTAAATTTCATGAAGTAAATTTTGTAATATTTTTATTGATTAGTTGTTATGATAATTTATTTAGTAAGATTATTTTGACGAATAAAGCTTATAATTATTTTAAAAAAATACGTATTTATAACAATTTATTGTCATTACAGTACCTATTAAAAATAATAATAGCTTTCATACAATTATTAAAAAAATGCTGTTTTAATACAAACAAAATTCGTTCATTTTTTATTTGTTTTTACCTTCCGTCACCTCTAGGCTAGGTAAGGAAGGTATTGTCTTTGGTCAAAAAATTCGGTGGTGAGTTTTCATTGAATAAGCACGTTTTAGGGTCTTTACAATACGATTTTACTATTTTTACGATGATGTCTGTATGTGTGTGTGTGTTCGTGTGTGCGCACGTGTGTGTGTGTGTGTGTGTGTGTGTGTGTGTATGTGTGTGTGTGTGTGTGACCGCGTTTTCGGGTACGATATCTCCAATACTAGAATTCCAAAAATTACAATTCTTGCGTATTCCTCTTCCTTACAACCATAATGCAGACCTGTTTAGATTTTGGTTATAATTGGTCAACCGGAAGTACCCTCATTTGAAGATTTTAACAGTTTTTCTTGAAAAAATCAGTTGAATGTTATTATAACTTAAAGAATATATTATTGTCTATACGATTTGATTGCATTTTATATTTGATATTCAACAGATATAGAGTTAAAGAAGAATAACGATAATAAATTTTATATAAATTTCATAATTCAGCCAGCTATGCTAACTTAACCATGGAAACTGCTAATATATTCAGGTAATCCAAATTGACAGATGTCAGTATCAATAAAATGAAATCAATGAAAGAATAAGGGAAGTAACTCTGGTGTTAGAAGTTTCTAGATATGAGAGACGATTACATATTGGTTTGAACATGTCATGAGGAGAGATGAATATATTAATAGAAGGCGGAAGAAACATAGGAAGACCAAATATAAGATGAAAAGACTGTATTGTACAAGACTTGAGAAAAAAGGAACTGAATGAGGACGACACGCAAAACAAAAATGAGTGGAAGAAGAAAATAAAAAATAGCGACCCCCTAACGAATGGGAAAAACTAAAGAAGAAGAAGAAGATGTCAGTGTCAAGTGCAATTTGCATAGTTTGTTAATGAAATAACTTTACTGGAAACATAGGATCTTTTGCAAGAAAATTTATGTATGGGGCGCGTGCAGTAACATGACTTTGACCCGTGTCAAAATGACAGCAATTAATTATGTCCATAACTGACAAGTGTTATAATTTTTCAATCAACATTTCATAATTTTCTTATTTCATGTGGTTTGTTTGTTATCAGGAGTATGGAATTCAGTTGCCGAGAAAGGGAATCACATAATACCAAAAATTTACATTCTTTTGCAAGAAAATTTATGTATGGAATTTGTACATAATACACAGGATTGACGGAAGGTATTGTGCTGGCCACATCACATTTTTTGACTTCAGATCCAGTACATGTACGAGTACACAAAATATTAATTTACATTATGGGCAATCTTGACAACAACCACATTGTATTCGGTATCTCAAGTGACCTCTCCAAGGCATTCGATATGGTTTGCCATAAATTATTACTACTTAAATTAGAGTGTTTTGGTGTACGTGGTCTTGCACTATCGTGGTTCAGTTCTTATTTATTTGAAAGAACTCAGTGTGTTAAACTACAAACAGACGATAATCACGCTGCAATACTATCTGAAAAAGGTTTTATCCTCCGTGGTGTACCGTAGGGCTCCGTCCTCGGCCCTTTATTGTTTTTAGTGTATATAAACGACTTACCAACTTTAGTGAAAAATACTTCGTGTGTTCTATACGCGGACGATGCTTTCTTCACTGTGTCGTGTAAAAGAACTGACTTTTCACCTGAAATTATTAATAATGTTGTTAGTGATATTCTCCGGTGGTGTGATAATAACAAACTGACACTAAATCTCGAAAAAACATCCTTTACCCAGTTTGTTTTGAATTCCTCCAGTAGTGTTAGTGTTGAACCATCAGACGTGTGTATTTCCAGGGTAGCTTCAACAAAATGCCTAGAACTTTTTATAAACGAAGACACTAAGTGGCACACACAAATCAGACAAGTGATTAATAAATTAAACAAGTGCTGTTACTGTTTCCGTACGCTTACCACAATATTTGACACCGACAGTTTATTAATGACGTATTATGGCTATTTTTACCCCACGGTTATTTATGGTATCATCATATGGGGATCTTCTTCGTCATTACAAGAAGTTTTTGTTGCTCAAAAAAGAATAATCCGGATAATATTAAAACAACAACCTTCAAGTTCCTGTAAAGGTCTGTTTCGTAAACTCAGAATTTTAACGGTACCATACATATATATATATATATATATATATATATATATATATATATATATATATATATGTATGGTACCGTTAAAATTCTGAGTTTACGAAACAGACCTTTACAGGAACTTGAAGGTTGTTGTTTTAATATATATATATATATATATATATATATATATATATATATATATATATATATATATATATATATATATATACTAGAAATAATAAAATTTGTTTTAAAAAATATAAATAAATTCACCCCTTTAAACTCACCATATTCAACCAGGCAGAGTCATATAACTTTCCGTGTCCCCCAACATAGAACAAAAGCATTTGAATACACTTGCGAATATGTTGTAAAAATTTTCAATGCCTTACCTCCTGCTTTAAAAAATGGATCACATAATTCAATTATAAATACCATAAAAAAACATACTAATTCAAAAAGAATATTACAGTATCGCTGAATTCTACTCACATTGTGCAAATAACCTATTTCACCTTCTAATTTAAATACAATAACAAACAGCAATATAAACACGATTGAAGCTGCTCAATTCGATTTATACTACTTTTTTTTAATTTTTTTTTTTGTGAATTCAGTGATACGTTTTTTTTTTAATTTCATTATTCTTAATTCATCACATTTCTTTTAAATTTCTTTTATTTGTACATTTGTAAATTGTATATATCTGTATATTATGTATTGTGCACTGAAATGAAAAATTGTAATTTTAAAATATCTAAATCACGAGCATTATGTTTTTAATTGTATTTTTTTAGTCTATAAGATATGTATGTGTGTGTATGTATATTTAAACTGCAATTTTATCCTGTATGTAATTATTTCTATTTATGTGATGTTAATATTTTAATTTGGTTAAATTATTTGTATTTTTATACTGGGATAGGTAAATTACAACTCTTGGTTCGACAACGAATGTAGATATGCTAAACAAACATGTAAAGCCATTTTAAGATCATTCAGAAAGCACCCAAATAATGATAATTTATTACAATACGTAGAGGCAAAGAAACAATATGTTAATTTCATAAAATATAAAAAACGTAACTTTTTCAAAGAAACTCAGCATAAATTAAGTGATGTAAAAAATTCTAGTGAATTTTGGAAAACTTTCAATATCTTTAAACAAAAATACTTTTATATAAACGAAATAAACATGGAAGAGTGGGAATTGTTTTATAATAACATTTATAATTCAGTACCCGTAATCAATAAAGCCTCTTTGTTTGACTGCTTCCATCCAATTTTTGACTGTGATATATCTCTGGAAGAATTACAATACGGCTTACATGTTAGTAAATCTAATAAAGCAGCCGGGCAGGACGGCATAAACAATAACTTTTATAAAGGCCTCCCTCCCAATTGGATTCACTATACTTTAAATCTTTTCAACAAAATTTTAGCTCAAGAAGTGTTACCTGACTGCTGGTCTAATATTCATGTGCTTTTAATTCATAAAAAGGCGATCCCAAGGATCCCCTAAATTACCGCGGAATAGCCCTTGTTAATTCTATATGTAAGCTTTTTACGCAAATTTTGTTCTCTAGAATACAAAGCTGGTGTGAGTTTAACAACATATTAAATGAAAACCAAGCCGGTTTCAGAAAAAATAGAGGAACGAGAGACATTTTTTCTCTTTCCGTTTTAACACAATTACAATTAAGATTAAAGGGACAGGGACTTTATGCTATTCTGGTGGATCTTAAAAGAGCCTTTGATTCTACAAATCATAATCTGTTATGGTCAAAATTATATAAAAATGGCATCTCTGGTAGAATGATAAGGATTATTCAGTGTTTATATGAAAAAGCAACGTTCCAAATTAAAAAAGGGAATGAACTCTCCAACCCTATTAAAATTTTACAGGGTGTTCTCCAAGGTGAGATTCTCTCCCCTCTACTTTTCGCTTTATTTATTAACGATATCTGGCAGTTCTTCTCGGATAATAAAGCTAAAGGGGTAAATATTGATGGAATCAATGAGGTAACAATTCTCACATATGCAGACGATCTTGTGATCCTTGCTCATTCTCCAGTTGAGGTAAAAAGAAATTTAAAGATCTTACAAGAATACTGCGAATTAAATTCGTTAGAAGTTAATACTAAGAAAACAAAGATTTTGCATTTTCATAAGGGTAGATCAAAAAATTATAAAACTCCATTTCTTTTGGGTAAAACTCCGATAGAAACTGTTCCCTCCTTTTGTTACTTAGGTACTATATTCTCCTCGTCGGGAAAATACTGCTTAGCGGCATCGGAAAATTATAAAAAGGCAAGTCTGGCATTACAAAAAGTAAAAAATGTTCTCTGTAAATCCAAATCAAAAGGATGGGAAGAAAAAAACAAACTACTTAATTCAATTATAAATGCAACAGTCTTATACTCAGTAGAAGTATGGGGCTTTCACCAGTTAGAAACTCTGGAGAGATGTCAGTTACAATTCATAAAAAGTATTCTAAATGTTTCACCAAAAACCCCTGATTGTTATGTTAGAATCGAAACCGGAACCATCCACATCTCAGCTTTAGTGTGGAAGCGAATTTTAAAATTCTGGTACAATATTTTGTGTATGGACGACAGTAGATTGCCAAAAATTCTATATAATAGATTGCTGAATCTTGACAATTCGGAACTCAATAAAGTAGAATGGAACAGGTATAGCCAAATAAAAATATTTTTAAATTCTTTGGGTTTTGGACACGTGTGGCGCGAGCAATTTATAAATAATAAGATTCTGAGCGACATTATTACAACCTACAAAACTACTCTCATTCAAAAAGATCTAACTCTGCTAAGTAACTCAAAATATAGCTTGTACTATAAAAATATTAAACACAACTTTGAACAAGAATCTTACTTAAACTCAAATATATCATTCGTCAAGATCCAGTTGATAAGCCAAATTCGCTTAGCACGTAAAACAGGTCAGAGAATATACTATAAAGGTGTAAAATACGAATTAGACATTGGCAACCAGTGTACTGTGTGCAATAGGCATAGCCAGGATTCGATATACCATTTTTTCATTGAATGTCCTATTTATGAGCCCCACCGACAGCACTTTCTTAAAAATTATTATTGTGGCTAATATGACAGAATTAGACTTTTTTATCAACCTCTTATCAAACCTCAACGTAAATAAAATAAACTCAATATTCTTTTACACAATTAATGCTTTTAAAATCCGCAGCTTCTGTTTAAATGAATGATCATTTTTCAATTACGTTTCTTTCTTTTTATTTTTTATTATCCCAAAGTTTCCAGGGTAACACTTTATAGAGTAAAAGAATTGTTCAACCTTCCAGATTCGTGTTATATATATATATATATATATATATATATATATATATATATATATATATATATATATATATGTATGGTCATTTTTACTTCTGCTTAGTTGGAGATGGCTTAACTTAGTAAAGCCTTAGTAATTGTGTTTCTTTACTTTTAACATTTGTATAAAATTCATCTAAAAGTATTGTTACTTACATTATATAACCATTTATTACTTATGTTATATAACCATTTATTGATCTATATGGTATTTTGAATTATGTGTTATATAACCATTTATTGAATTTTGTGAATTATTAAGATTATGTTAAGATATGTACTATATTCATTTGTTGCATTACAAATACTATATGTGTATGCTTGTCAACCTGTTTGTATAGGGCTTTGCCCTGATAGCAAATAAAATTATATATATATATATATATATATATATATATATATATATATTATATATATATATATATATATATATATATATATATATATATATATATATATATATATATATATATATATATATATATATATATACTGGGATAGGTTGAAAATCACTTCGGTGAACCTTATTGTTGAATTTTAATATTTTAAATGATTGCTATGATTGCCAAATTATTTAATAATAAAAAATAAAAATCTAGTTTGATAGCGATACAGTTGTTTTATAGAGAGATTAATTGATTGAATGAAATGTCATTAGAAAATATTTTTATAAAATAAATAATTTTTAATTTTTTGGAAACTTGTTGATTTATTGTGGAAGTGTCTTCTATCTTCAGGTCTTTATCACTGCATATTTTACAATAGGTTATGAGCCCAGGACGAGACTTGGAGTTTTAGATTTTAGTTACCAATTATTCAGCCTATTTTGTGAAGAATAACATAATGGAAGTTAAAACAGATATTGAGAAGTTAAATGGGAATAATTATTTGAATTGGGCTTTTCGTGTTCAAATATTATTCGAAGCAAAAAATGTGTGGTCGGCTATTGAGCCTGGACTTCCTGATACGAACGAGAGAACTACAGAACAAAGTCTAAATGATAGAAAGGCCATGAGTATTCTTTGTAACTCCATAGATGACAACCAGTTGACTTATATCCGCGATGTGAAATCTGCAAAAGATGCATGGTCAGCTTTAAGGAAGGCTCACACATCGATAGGATTAATTCATGTAATTCATTTAAAACGAGAATTATACGCGTCACACTTAAAAATTGATGAATCCATGACGGAATATTTTGAAAGAGTGTCAAAAATTGCATTGAAACTCGACGCTGCAGGGTTCGGATTGTCCGATGAAGAATTCGCACACATATTATTAACGGGTCTACCAGATGATTTTGATACTTTAGTCGTTGGTATGGAGGCTTCAGGTTCTATCTCAGTTTCTAAAGTCAAAACCTTTTTAATTAATGAAGAATCTAGAAGAAATAAGAAAAATACTTGTGAAATGTCAAATAGTACTGATCCGTCAAAAGCATTATTTTCATCAAATAATGTCAAAGTTAAAACATGCCATTTTTGCGGTAAACCAGGACATATTGCCAAATATTGTTTCAAAAAGAAAAATCATGAAAGAATGAAGAATGTAGCCACAAAATTTTGTCAGAAATATGAAGCTACATGTATGAATACTTATAATAAAAAAATACATGTAAATAAATGGTGTTTGGACAGCGGTGCTACCGATCATATGACATCTGAAAAAAAAAATATTTATCAAGTATTAAAGTAAGAGAAGATTTTTATGTTAAAATAGCGAACGGACAAAAATTAAAAGTCACTGCACAGGGCGAAGGGAAATATTTTACAAAAATAGGCAATGGCACGAGAGAAATTATTTTAAACAATGTTTTGGTTGTTCCTGAGTTAGATGGAAATCTTTTATCTATTTCAAGAATTATGGAAAAAGGATTTACAATAGTTTTTGAAAATAGAATTGCAAAAATTATGAGGAACAATGAAGTAATTTTAACTGCACGACGGGAAAACGGATTATATTTTGCTTATTTGAAACCGCTAAATGTAATTGCGAATGCTAAAATAATAATAAATTCGTCGAAAGAAATGGAAATGTGGCATAAACGACTTGGGCATTTAAATTTTGCATATTTAAAGAAATTGCAAATTATGAATATGGTAAATGGATTGACATTTTCAGAAAAAGATGTGTCAAATGAAACTTGCTCAACTTGTATTCCAGGTAAGCAAACTCAAACATCTTTTCCTAAGAAATCTTTAAAACGTTCAAGTGGTCCTCTTGAGTTAGTATATAGTGACGTGTGTGGACCAATCACTCCTCCCTCGCTTGGAGGTAATCGTTATTTTATCACATTTATAGATGATTTTAGTCGTTTCATTGTTGTTTATGTTATCAAACATAAATTAGAAGTTTTTAAATGTTTTGTTGATTACAAGTCAATGGCAGAATTACATTTTGATAAGAAAATAAAATGTTTGCGTACGGACAATGGGACAGAATATGTAAATAATCAGTTCACCAATTATATGAAAGAACATGGTATCAAGAGACAATTAACAAATACATATTCTCCACAACAAAATGGTGTGGCTGAAAGGGCCAATAGAACAATTGTCGAAACTGCACGTTGCATGTTGGATAACAGTGGATTGTCACAGAAGTTTTGGGCTGAAGCTGTTTCAACTGCAGTGCATATCAGGAATAGATGTCCTACAAAATGGTTGGAAAATGAAGTTCCCGCTTATCATTGGTATGGTAAGAAACCTTGCATTAAATATTTAAAAGTTTTTGGTTGTAGATGTTGGTCTTTAATAAAAGATAATAGAGCAGGAAAATTTAATATTAAATCAGACCCATCTATATTGCTTGGATATTCAACCACTAGAAAGGCGTACAGAATATGGAATGAAAGAAAAAGAGTAGTCGAAGAAAGCCGAGATCTTCGATTTGATGAAAATTATTTTCCATTTAAGCATAATAATTACAAGAAGAATGAAGTAACACAGAATAATGAATTAACAAAAAACATTTTTTCGATTGTTAGCGATGATGATGATGATGGTAACAGACACAATTCAGAAGAAAATACAGAAAATAATGAAGAAATTGAAGAAGTAATTCTTTGTGAGGAAACTCCCATAGAATTAAGTGGGAGAATTAATTTAGAAGAAAAAGATGATAATTAAAATGAAAATTTATCTGCCGGATTAAGTGGGAGAGATAACTGTAGAAAAGGAAATCCAAGAAGATCGGAAAGATTAAAACAAAAATCAACGATCCATGAAAATAAAATTGCAAATCAAATTGTTAATTTCTCTTCCTGTATTGAACAAGATCCAAAAACTTTTGAAGATGCTATAAAAAGGGAAGATAGAGAAAAATGGATGGAGTGTATGGAAGATGAAATAAATTCATTACAGAAAAATGGAACATGGATTTTAGTTCCGAAACCAACAAATAGAAAAATTATTGGATCAAAATGGGTTCTTCGCAGAAAATTTAAGAAAACCGGCGAAATTGATCGCTATAAAGCTAGACTTGTTGCTCAAGGTTATTCCCAAGTACCAGAAATAGATTTTCATGAAACTTTTTCACCAGTTGTTAAATGGCAAAGTCTTAGGATCCTTTTTGCCCTAGCTGCGGAACTAGACTGGTATATACATCAAATGGATGTGAAAACAGCGTATTTGAATGGAAACCTGAACGAAGAAATTTTCATGTACCAGCCTCCTGGATTTATAAAAGAAGGTGAGGAAAATTTAGTATGTTTGTTAAAACGATCGTTGTATGGATTAAAACAATCTGGGAGAGAATGGAATAAATGTTTAAACGAATATCTCTTGAAACTAAACTTTCAAGTGAGTCACGTTGATCCATGTGTATACATTTCCTCTATTCATGATCGTCTGTTAATAATTACTGTATATGTTGATGACTTGCTCATTTTTGGATCCAATTTAAAAGATATTGAAAATATAAAGAAGAAATTAAACCAAAGATTTGAAATGAAAGATATGGAAGAAGCTAACTATTTCCTTGGTGTAGAAATGAAAAGTAATCGCGAGAAACACATAATTAGCATAAACCAAAGAAAATATGCTGAAGATATTTTACAGAGATTTTCTATGCAGAATTGTAAACCAATTTCAAAACCACTTGACGTTAATAGTAAATTAAACAAAGATTCATGTCCAAAAACTGAAGAAGAAAAAGAAAATATGTCAAAATATCCATATAAGCAACTTATTGGAAGTCTTATGTATTTAGCAACCACTACAAGACCAGATCTGATGTTTCCGGTAACATTTTTAAGTCAATTTTGTTCAAATCCTGGCTTAGAACATTGGAAAGCAGCAAAGAGAATTTTAAGATATTTACAATGGACGAAAACTTTTGAAATTGAATACTCAAAGCAAGGAAGCAAAATTACTGGTTATACTGATGCAGATTGGGCTTCTAATGTGGATGATCGTCGATCCTTCACAGGATATTTACATTGGCAAATGGAGCAGTTACATGGCAAACTCACAAACAGGAAACTGTTGCGTTGTCGACAGCAGAAGCAGAATTTATGGCATTGACAAGTGGATGTAAGGAAAACATGTGGATCAAACAATTTTTTGAAGACCTAAAATTGAGAAATTTTTTACCTGATGTATCTATAATTTATTCAGATAATCAGAGTGCCAAAGCTATGTCTGAAAATCCTGTATATCATTCACGAACTAAGCATGTCGACATAAAATACAAGTACATCAGAGAACAAGTTGAAAAGAAAATTGTGAAAATAAATTATCTTCCTTCGGAAAATATGCCTGCGGATATCCTGACGAAGATAGTAAATGGAAATCGAATAAAGAAACTAATATCGATGTTCGGATTGAAACAAGCATAATATTTAATAAAAAATTTATTAAATAATCTGGCAAAGTGGGAGTGTTGAATTTTAATATTTTAAATGATTGCTATGATTGCCAAATTATTTAATAATAAAAAATAAAAATCTAGTTTGATAGCGATACAGTTGTTTTATAGAGAGATTAATTGATTGAATGAAATGTCATTAGAAAATATTTTTATAAAATAAATAATTTTTAATTTTTTGGAAACTTGTTGATTTATTGTGGAAGTGTCTTCTATCTTCAGGTCTTTATCACTGCATATTTTACAATACTTATCCTATGTACTCTCGTACATAAACAAATTATTATTATTATTATTATACATCTGTACTAATACATCATTAGTCAAATGTACGTTTTCTTTGAAAATAACGATAAACAGTTAATAATAATCAGCGGTAAATTGTAATCATATTTGGAAAATATTATATTTCTTTGCAAATAATCATCCTTTTAAAATTTTCCTAATCTCAACCTGGTCAAATCGCCGGCAAAATATCCAGCTGTGAAGGGTTGGGACACTACTTCACAGGTAATGCCATGTGCATATATCTTGAGACAACCTATACATAAATTTGTTAGTAAACTTGTAAGACTAGGTAGACTTGGTCACCACACTTTTGAGGCCATCATAAGTCAGTAGTAGTATTGATTATATATACTAACGTTAGTATATATAATCAATGGTAGTAGTAATCACTACTTACACTAATTACAGTGATATAAAACTCTATGGACGATAGGAAGTGAGAGTCCATTTAGGGGTCTATTGATATTGATAGAGAGACCAGTAAGAAGACCATTCCTCCAAACTAGTCAATAAACCTATTTATAATAATCATTATTATTATTCGAACCCTTATTCTTCTACAAGCAACAGCGCAACGGTAAGAACATTTACTATTATTATTTATTATACTTTTAGCAATTACTAATTTGTACCTCCAGCCTGGCAAGAACCCACTTTAAATATTATTTGTTAATTCGCCTTTTAAAGGCTGGTTACAAACTTATAACTTATCATTTGACATATTTCTTAATGATTTTATTGTAACATTTTTATAACAAAATAACAGTAGGTAGCTTATGTGCCCTTATAAAAACTAAGTATAGGACGCTCATGAATGTGATAGAAGGAGCGGAGCTAAAATCTGAGTTAATACAAATCGAAGATGACCTTGGTCAATTACTTATTAATGGATTATATTCATATAAAAGAATTTAATTTAGAGACAATGAAATTTCTTTTGGCTCGATATACTTTAATAATATTCTAAAGGTTTACCTTACATTTAGTATATCGAACAAAACTTTTCCATAAATTACAACTAATTATATTATCATGATAGCCATGCTCCTGTGTATGCCTGAATCACTGTATCCTTGTTTATATGCCGTGCACGTACGAGTATGTGCCTTGTGCCTTATTAGAATTCCGCAAAACAGTGATTTTGTACTGGCTTATTTGCATTAAATTGGGTATAAACGCATATATGCATAATAATATCAGAATAATCCTCATATATATTTGAAAAACAAAGAATGGTTTATATAATAAAGGTTGAAGAAATTACTCGACACTGCAGAATTTTTTTAAATTGGTTGTGTTTTCGTATTATTATAACCATTATTTGTTACTGAATAGCCTTGAAGACGGTCATCGTATGACCGAAACGTAAGTTTAATTCAATAAAAAATGTTTGACCGCAGTTTCGAGTAATTTCTTCAGCCTTTATCAACTAAAATCGTACCCATCAGTTTAAATAATATTTTAGAAAACAATTATATTTAATACTTACTAGTACAGGTGCCACAATTTCGATGTTTTTTTTTAAGGTATCTCGGGTAATATTACCTAACGATAGAGCAAAACCGTTTGCACATTTCAAGGTCAACTTTTCGGGAAAAGTTTAATAATCGCCATAGGAATTTTCAATCTTCTTTTGTTTTTGGGCTACAAACAAAAACTCATTTTTCGCTAATTTAGAAAATATGTCATTTATTTATTATTATTGAAAAATTGCTTACACAAATTTTGTACCGTTTTTTACGTAGAATAAAATGGCGTAATTAGATTTTTTGAAAACTTAACAATTCTCGAGATGTACCTAACACAAACTTATATTTTTACCTCCCGCTACCCTTGGTAAGGGAGGTTTAGGGATCGTGCTAAAAATCGCATATCGAGATTGAGGTAAATGATCACGTTTTAAGGTCCCTATAATCCAATTTTAACATTTTCGCGATGATGTCTGTGGGTGTGTATGTGTGTGTGTGTGTGTATGTGTGTGTGTGTGTGTGTGTGTGTGTGTGGATCTTCTGGGCACTCTAACTCAAATACTATCATTCAGAAACTTTTGAAACCATACATTTCTACCTTCTTCAAATATGGAAAGATTTTGGTGTCAATCGGATGACCAGAAATGGCAGTCTACTTGAAGCTCAAAATAGATTTTCTTCAAAAATACCTTTAAATGTTATTTTTTGCAATTTGTTATTATATATTTTATATATATATATATATATATATATATATATATATATATATATATATATATATATATATATATATTATGGATAAATTTATAAAGTAATATGAAAATTAAATCTCGGAACTTATGCTTTAAACCCAACTCCATGGTTGCACAGTTCCGCTGAACTGTATGTAACTGACAAATAAATGTCACTGTGAAAGAAATAATGATTTCAAATTAATAACAGTAACGTTTTAAAAGGAAAATTGTAAATAGAACAATAGTTATATGGAAAGGAACTTAATATACATAATTTCAAATTAATAATAATTAGACAACAAAAAACTGTTTCGAATTTATTCAGCAAAATTAAAGATACAACCAGTAAAAACCAACAATCAAACTTGATATATAAAATACCATGCAAGGATTGTAACAAACAATACACAGGTCAAACTAAACGTTACTTACAGATACGTTTGGATGAACATAAAAATAATTCGAATAACACTAACAAAAATATCAAATGCGCACTAGTGGAACATGTGAAACAAAATCAACATCAATTTGATTATGACAACATTAAGATTATTAAAAAAGAATTCTACTTACAAAAAAGGCTCACTTTAGAAATGTTATACATAAAATCTCATGAAAATAACATTAATCTCCAAACATATAGATAATTTAAGTGTAATCTACCACAATTTCATAAAATATCACAAAAATAATCCATTACACATGTTCACACTGTTACTAGTTTTCCAACAACGCTTGTATGTTTGTAATTTGTCTACCTGGACTGTTAATTTTTTGTAACTTAAGTATTTCTTTAAAAAAGCCTTCGTATTGGACAATGTTAATTAATCCTTGACTTAACTTTACTTGCTTGTCCATGTTATAAATAATTCTTACATTAAGTTACACGTTTAAAAAAAAAATTGAAAGTTAATAATTATTAAAAAAGTTGTTAAGTTTTTTCTCTTTTTTTCCTACGTTCCAGTAAATAATATATATATATATATATATATATATATATATATATATATATATATATATATACTTGATATATACAAATATATTTAATTACAACTTGTTATACCCATGGGTCGTATGGGGGTTCCCCGTGTTACCATCTATAATTGACCATTTCTGTAAGTTAAAATGTATTATAAAAAATAAATTTTTGTTGTAAACTTGTGTAAATAAGTGTAATTTGTTTATTGTTTCAATTTTCATGTTATTACTCCATGTATACTTTTTAGAGCCCTGAAGAAGACTAGTCACAGTCGAAACGTAGGCCAGGAAATAAATAATTTTGCACAGACTGCGTTTCCGATTATTTTCCAATTTTCCAATAATAGTAACGTTTTAAAACGAAAATTGTAAAGATAACAATATTATCACGGCATATTACCCATTGCTGGGTGTGATAATCTGCTTTCTACACAGATTTCGGTAATGATGATGACATATTTATATCGTGCGGGCATTTACCAAGTGTCACCTCATTGCTGGCGTGGAAAGTGCAACACAGGGGACCATTTTGTGCCATTTACAATTCGAAATAATTGGCGTTGGTCGGGATCGAATCGGGTTTTCCAAATTCGCAACCAGACATCAGACACGCTACGACGAGACCACATAATGTATTTAAATTAATAAAAATTAAATGGCGGGAGGTATTGTGTTGGTCACATCAGATATTTAAATAGGAATCTATATTGAAAATAGTCTCATCCTTTTACTTATAATAATAAACCCGCAGGGGTAGACTGGCCTACAGCAGTCTATTCGTGCTTAGTGACCCCGCGTACCCGAACTAAAAGGATGGCAGCACCAAGCACTAGTCACCTCCCATATGAGTTGTGCAGTGTGTGTGAAGTGTTGCTTCCCGTTGTGTGGTGGCCCACCCGCAGCCTGTAAGTCTCATGAGGTGATGGCACCTGTGCATGGCAGAGACCTGTCATTTAGGGGCTACAGCAAGGCTTCGCCGCACCCATCAGGCTCGCTGTCTTTTCTACCTGGTTCCAGAGGCCCGCTCCAGTATGACCACGGAATACTGGTTTGTGTTGTATTGCCATTGTGCCCACCTACTGCCCAGCTCCTTGGACCTGGCTGCGATAGAAGCGCGACTATGAAGGGATACAGCCTAGCTTTGCCGCACCCTCTGGTCCCTCTGTCCTCACCGCTCGCCATCCTCCACCACGTTACTTGGTGAAAACCCGTACCAGATGTGTGTACACGGTTACCTCACCCTGAGTACTCGTCTATGGGCGTACTACACAAAGTCACCCCGACCACCTGGGTGGCTGCCCTGACCATATAATAATAATAATGTTTGTTATTCAACAGGAAAATACATCCCTTTTACAGAATAATATCAACAAAAGGTTTTCCATAAGTGAGAATAATAATTATAATATAATACAGACATAGAAAATGCTACATCAAAAGATTTAATTTATCTTTAAATTCCTTATAATTAAAACAAAAATCAAGTGCGAAACAAACTGAATTATACAAACGACATATTTACACATCATCCGCGCCTCTCCAGCAATTGCTGAGAGACAGATCAATGGTACCCATGATTCCTGAGGTAGTGAGAAACAAAAGAGCGATAATAATAATAAAAATAAGAATAATAAGAATAATAAGAATAATAAGAATAATAAGAATAATAAGAATAATAAGAATAATAAGAATAATAAGAATAATAAGAATAATAAGAATAATAAGAATAATAAGAATAATAAGAATAATAAGAATAATAAGAATAATAAGAATAATAAGAATAATAAGAATAATAAGAATAATAAGAATAATAAGAATAATAAGAATAATAAGAATAATAAGAATAATAAGAATAATAAGAATAATAAGAATAATAAGAATAATAAGAATAATAAGAATAATAAGAATAATAAGAATAATAAGAATAATAAGAATAATAAGAATAATAAGAATAATAAGAATAATAAGAATAATAAGAATAATAAGAATAATAAGAATAATAAGAATAATAAGAATAATAAGAATAATAAGAATAATAAGAATAATAAGAATAATAAGAATAATAAGAATAATAAGAATAATAAGAATAATAAGAATAATAACAATAATAACAATAATAACAATAATAACAATAATAAGAATAATAAGAATAATAAGAATAATAAGAATAATAAGAATAATAAGAATAATAAGAATAATAAGAATATTAAGAATAATAAGAATAATAAGAATAATAAGAATAATAAGAATAATAAGAATAATAACAATAATAAGAATAATAAGAATAATAAGAATATTAAGAATAATAAGAATAATAACAATAATAAGAATAATATGAATAATAAGAATAATAAGAATAATATGAATAATAAGAATAATAAGATTAATAAGATTAATATGAATAATAAGAATAATAAGAATAATAAGAATAATAAGAATAATACGAATAATAAGAATAATAAGAATAATAAGAATAATAAGAATAATAAGAATAATAAGAATAATAAGAATAATAAGAATAATAAGAATAATAAGAATAATAAGAATAATAAGAATAATAAGAATAATAAGAATAATAAGAATAATACGAATAATAAGAATAATAAGAATAATAAGAATAATAAGAATAAGAATAATAAGAATAATAAGAATAATAAGAATAATAAGAATAATAAGAATAATATGAATAATATGAATAATATGAATAATAAGAATAATAAGAATAATAAGAATAATAAGAATAATAAGAATAATAAGAATAATAAGAATAATAAGAATAAGAATAATAAGAATAATAAGAATAATAAGAATAATAAGAATAATAAGAATAATAAGAATAATAAGAATAATAAGAATAATAAGAATTATAAAAATAATAAGAATAATAAGAATAATAAGAATAATAAGAATAATAAAAATAATAAGAATAATAAGAATAATAAGAATAATAAGAATAATAAGAATAATAAGAATAATAAGAATAATAAGAATAATAAGAATAATAAGAATAATAAGAATAATAAGAATAATAAGAATAATAAGAATAATAAGAATAATAAGAATAATAAGAATAATAAGAATAAGAATAATAAGAATAATAAAAATAATAAGAATAATAAGAATTATAAGAATAATAAGAATAATAAGAACAATAAGAACAATAAGAACAATAAGAACAATAAGAATAATAAGAATAATAAGAATAATAAGAATAATAAGAATAATAAGAATAATATGAATAATATGAATAATAAGAATAATAAGAATAATAAGAATAATAAGAATAATAAGAATAATAAGAATAATAAGAATAATAAGAATAATAAGAATAATAAGAATAATAAGAATAATAAGAATAATAAGAATAATAAGAATAATAAGAATAATAAGAATAATAAGAATAATAAGAATAATAAGAATTATAAGAATTATAAAAATAATAAGAATAATAAGAATAATAAGAATAATAAGAATAATAAGAATAATAAAAATAATAAGAATAATAAGAATAATAAGAATAATAAGAATAATAAGAATAATAAGAATAATAAGAATAATAAGAATAATAAGAATAATAAGAATAATAAGAATAATAAGAATAATAAGAATAATAAGAATAATAAGAATAATAAGAATAATAAGAATAATAAGAATAATAAGAATAAGAATAATAAAAATAATAAGAATAATAAGAATAATAAGAATAATAAGAATAATAAGAACAATAAGAACAATAAGAACAATAAGAACAATAAGAATAATAAGAATAATAAGAATAATAAGAATAATAAGAATAATAAGAATAATAAGAATAATATGAATAATATGAATAATAAGAATAATAAGAATAATAAGAATAATAAGAATAATAAGAATAATAAGAATAATAAGAATAATAAGAATAATAAGAATAATAAGAATAATAAGAATAATAAGAATAATAAGAATAATAAGAATAATAAGAATAATAAGAATAATAAGAATAATAAGAATAATAAGAATAATAAGAATAATAAGAATAATAAGAATAATAAGAATAATAAGAATAATAAGAATAATAAGAATAATAAGAATAATAGAATAATAAGAATAATAAGAATAATAAGAATAATAAGAATAATAAGAATAATAAAAATAATAAAAATAATAAAAATAATAAGAACAATAAGAATAATAAGAATAATAAGAATAATAAGAATATTAAGAATAATAAGAATAATAAGAATAATAAGAATAATAAAAATAATAATAATAATAAGAATAATA